>CM060912.1:46626492-47226492 GCA_030737875.1 Allium sativum | reverse complement strand
ATATCTGCGTCATAGGCAGAATAAGGATAATGCTGACTCATACATTCACAGGAATAAGATTATAAAATTGTATCTTTTCTACAATCTATCATACTATTAGAAAATCTATCAAATTGTCACAGATATGGAAATCATACCTAAAATTTTGCTTAAAAAAAGGAAAAGTGATATCAAATGCTATTCGTCACAGATCATGGAAAATCCATCATAAATCAGTTATGGAGTTGTCATTGATAGTTAGTCACTAAATTTTATGCTAAAATTTAATGAAATATTGTTGCAATAAGAAGTCACAACCCCGTAGCCATTTTTATGTAGATTTATCATGGATTTGTGATGTAATATACAGTTCTTTTTTGATGAAAATAAATATATCAAAAGAACTCCGTCACAAATTTATCACATGTTTATAGTAGAATTGTAATTTTGTTTTTCCCTTAAAATATAAGAGATGTGCTAATAATTACGATTATCTTGGTTAGTTATTAATAGCGTGTAAATTGTATAAACTATATTTACACTATAAGAAAAGCAGTAAATAATTGCATATTTTAGCAGCGGAAAATTCCATCGCTAAATTTGGTGATGAAATTTCGTGGATTTGATAAGAGATGATATTTTGGATTTTATATGTCAACTTATTATAAATTATCACCATCGAATTTTATTTTTTGTCACTAAATCATCTGAAATTGCAGCACATTACCGTGGTAAAAAATTTGACGCTGATTTCCACAGCAGATAGAGGTTGTTTACCGTCGTAAGCATTTTGAAGCTATTTTGCAGCGGTTTTTCAAGAGATTTGCAAAGGACTTTTTTATTTATTATTTATAAAATGTTTTACATTTGTGTTTTTACTTAGTAATTAATAAGTAAATATAAATTTTAAATAATTAATGTTAACTATATATTAATGATAAATAATTACTATTGAAAGTAAATAATATTCAATAGCTAGTATTAACTAATTATCAATTACTAGAAAATATAAATAAGAGGTAATAATAATTAATAAAATAGATTAATATTCATTATTCAATTAAATATTTTTATAATCAATGATTAATAAGTAATTTTTAACATGACTAAAGAAACAACTATCGAGAAATTATTAATAAATATTTACTTTTTAAGAGATTGATTAGTATTAATAGTAAATAAAATTCAATAGTTAGTGTTGATTATTTAATAATTACTAAATAATTAAGAGGTAATAATAATTAGTAATATAGATTAATAAGTGATATTTATAATAAATGGTTAATAAGTAATTTTAAATAATTAAGAAGTAAAATTTATTATATAGTATCTAAAATTTAATAATTATAACTGATAATTATGTTTAATACATATTAATTCAAAAAAAAATTAAACTTTCATGTTTTCTAAAATAATTATAAAGTTTAAATATAAACTTTTGAAGTTTTCATAGTTTTGAAATAAATATAAAATTTTGTAAAATGTTCAAAATTTAAAAATAAGTTCTTTTATAAATATTAAAGAATTCTGAAATTCAAAGAATACAAACATTACCATACAAGTTATTATATCCTTACCCATTTATAGGCTTTCACAATTAATTATTCATAATTAATAATAAATATTTAAAATGAAATAATTAATATTGAGGAAATAATAAATAATATTGATTATTTGATAATTAACCGTTACTATTGAATAATTAATATTTAAGACTAAAATTCAATAATACATTTTAATAATTAATATTAAAAAGTAATATTTATCATTTATTATTTAACAATTATAATCAATTATTATATTCAGTATCTAAAAAGTAATCATTACTAAATACAATTTGAGATTAATAATTTATCATTATTTAATAATCAATAATTATTATTAGATAATCAAGAAGTATAATTGTTTATTGTGAAGAATAGTGAACAAAAATGCTAAATGAATCGATGTTGCATCAGTCAAAATATGCACCACTCGCATGAATTTCGATGAACCCACTAAAAATAACATTTTTGCTCTCTTGAATTACTAAATTTTGTACCGATCGCACTTTTTGATGATGCTTTCTTTTGTCCAAGTAGCACTACTCAATACTGAATGACCTATCTGATATCTTACACCACTCTTTTGTCAATTTTGCTTCTCCCGCGTCATTTTTTTCAGCTTCCTGCTTTGCACCTTATTTTACATCATTCACATTTCTAACTATCCCTAAATTGTTGCCAGGCTCTTATAAATACCCAAATCTAAAATCAGGGTGTGTTCTTGGTGAATGAAAATGGGGTATTTAAGCGGGGTACTGTAGCGAACGGGGAATGGGGTATTTGAGCGGGGTATTTTTAATTGTTATGAATTAATTAAATACTTAAATGGACAAAACAAAACGACTACATTTCATTGCATAAAGGAAATACAAACAGAAATACAATAAAAACACAATAATATGATTACATGAACATCCTACTTGTTGGCACCACCTTGATTTACCAGATAAGTTTGGTGTTCTTTTGTGTGCCGTTTGTCTGCAAGCCCCGATATCAACTAGTTTTTCGCTAGATCGTCAGGAATAAGAGTGAACATCTCAGTCTTGCCGGGTTCCATAACATATACTAAAGCGTCTGCAACATTAAATTCGCCTCCTTCTCCAAGACGTTGAATGCGAGTAACTACATTCGCAAAAGTTGTTGAATTTCTCGTTGATTCCACACTAGTTCCCGTATTCGGACTATCAGAATGTATGCAAGATTTTTTCACCTGTCTCTTGTGCATTAGGTCAATGAGCGCAGTCATCTTTTCTTCATTTTCATCCCATCGTCTTCTAGAACCGTGGCGTGAAGTTGGTTGAGAAGGGGGATTCATTGGAAATTGAGTTGAAGGAGGGATTGGTGGAGCTTCGTAATTTGGTGCATTCATTGATGATTGTTGCAATGGGGGATTCGTTGGCGAATTCAAATTTGAAATATGATCATTTTGTGTTGCATCCAACGGATTAAAAAAGGCATCAAAATCCCATGTTCTATCAAACGTGCTCTGTCTTGCAGGTGGCGTACTAGTCTGCGACAGTTGTACGGTTACTGCAGGAGTGTAGGGCGATTGATCAGTAGCATTAGTCCCGCGAAATAATTGTTGCATCAGCTCCAAATTTTCTAGCGGACGTTTCTTATATTTCATAACAAATGGTCCGAATTCCTAAAAGAAAAAAACACAATTGTAAGAATCTATCTTCAAAGAAACGGTTCAAAGCAAATTTCACGAACCTTAACACAATCTTCCAACCATTCCTCGCGTCCAAAAATCATTCCTTTACAAGCATCCCAACTAGCACCAGTCTTGTTCATCGGTGCATCCCATTTCATCCACTCTCGTCGAAGACTATCATATTTATGTCTGACCCTGGTTTCGTCTATTTGTTCGAGTTCCGGATAGTTTTGTATGGAATTGTTGTACTTTTCTGCAATGGCTTTGTAAACACCCTTTTTGTTGCTGCCACAAACTGAATATGTCTCAACAGCACGTTGCAACATAATCTGAGTTGCAGTAAATGACCAATGATGTGGGTATATTCTGCTGGTCATACTGAAAAAAGGAAAAATAAAATTTATTAGAAATCAGTAAAAAAAAAAAAGGAAAAAAACTATGTTAAGTAACAGCATATAACATAAACAACAAACTGAAAAAACCCGATTTCTTCTCGGATTTGGTTGAATGAATTTGGTTGAATGAAGAATAGAAGAGCAGATAGATTGAAGAGAGTGGAGTGAAGAGTAGTAGGGGTAAGGTGCTCTGTAGAAAGGCGAATGAAACGTTGGAAATTAAGTCGTTGGCGTCCGATCGCGCTGGTTTCGAGCGGAGAAACTTGTTTTAGCGTCCAACGACGATGCGGAAACCAAACGGAGCATGACATTTTGAAGGCTGCGAACGGACCCTCAAAATTGTCTCCTTTTCTCTCCGACCACGAAAGCCTGGTTCGTCGCCTTGTTAGAACATATAATTCCAGGATATCCCCCTAAAAAGAGCTGACTGGGTTCGAGTTTTGGACATCGATTCACCAAGACGGTGAACATGCTGTCGAACAGTAGGCAGGCGTCTTCACAAACGCTCAACTTTCTCTCTCAAGATTTATATACTTTTCTGTTTCTTATTACTGTTTTTCCAATTTCCTACAGGCCAAATGAAGGAATGCATCTCGATCCTCATCGGACGGTCTGGCATCCAAGTGGGAAACGCCTACTGTAAGCTTAACTGCCTTCAGCACGGGATTCAGGTACTTTTCTTAGAGAGTTTGTCATTAGATCTGCTTTCAATTCACTAATATCTATTTCATATGGTGCAATGTATGTTAGATCGGTAGATCTACGATACTTGATGCTGATAATTTGGGTTCTGAACGCTTAAGTGAAAAATGGTATAGGTCAATGAATCTATGGGTTTAGTTATAACACTGAACTGTTTGCATGTTAGCTCTATTATTTTGGATTTGACTCATGGTTCCAGTTTCATACTGCTGTTGTGTTGCTCTTTAGTTAAACTAAAACAATATTTCAGAGTAGGTTGTTGTAGATCTGCATTATTCTCAAGTTTAATTTTGCTTATTAGAATTTATTTATAATTTCTCACTTATAGAACTGTTAGATCTATAATTCTTGATCATTATTATTTAAAAAAAAAAAAAAACATGCTGTCTAATTAGGATAGTTGGTTTGCAGACAATAATGCTTTGGGTACTGTTTTACTAAAATTCAGGGAAACAGAAGTTTTATCTCTTCATTCGATCTCTTTCTCGAAGTGTCTAATTAGGATAGTGGGATGACTTTGACTTTAGATGCATTAATACTTAATACCCTTAACTCTTTTGTAAACTGCATTTGGAATATAGACCTTATAAATGTGGCATTACTTCAACCTATCGCATTCATTTATACAGTATATATCAAAGTCATCCCACTTTCACCAAACAATGGTGTATATTGAAAATTGTTTATGATGCACAGTATGTTAGGTTGGTAGAGGAATCTTACGTTTATAGTTATATTGCTATTCCTTTAATTCTTTCAATTTTATCTCAATAATAATCAAATAATTTTTACAACATAAGCTGGTCAATAACCATATTCATATAAGCTTCGTTTGACCAAATTAGCTTACTGGCAAAATTCTGCACTACTATGTAATTAGGAAGCAAAATTGTACACAGTTTACCTATCAAAAGGTTAAAAGAATTGGTATCTAAAGTAGTTCACGATAACAGACATAAATTATATTGTACTTTACGATTTAGTAGGTCTCATGCTATGATTCATCTGATACATATTGCAGACTTTCAATGAATCCGACTTTAACGAATCTGAAAATGAAGTGTGACCTAAAACTATACAGTGTGAATTTTGCTTAGTTCTCTTGTTCAATTGCTAAAGGAAAGATACCATGAAATCTATGTTTATAAATTGCTATATTTTTTTAATCTTAATGTTGTTAAATGATAAAAGTCCTGAGTTAGGTGGCTTTTATTTGTACAGGAAAGTGCAACTTTTGTGACCTTAAAGTTTGAATACAGAATGTAGTCAATTCAAATGGAATTGCAATGACTGGGCGATCTCAAGGATAAGCAAATAGCTCAATG
This sequence comes from Allium sativum, assembly GCA_030737875.1. Lineage (NCBI taxonomy): Eukaryota > Viridiplantae > Streptophyta > Magnoliopsida > Asparagales > Amaryllidaceae > Allium > Allium sativum. The sequence continues at coordinate 47,220,893 of CM060912.1, read as the reverse complement.
TAAATCAAATTTCAGAATTAAAGCAACTAGTTCATTCGTTATTTAAAAATCAGGTATGGTTCATATATTTTTCAGTTTGACATGCGCAATTTAGATAATAAAGAGATATTTAAGAAATTGGAGTATATCTGAAGAGCTGGTAGTGGATAGAAGTGCATGGAAGTTGGCAATCCATGTACCAGAACCTTAGTGTTTTTTTTTAAAACTTTATTTCACTTTTATTGAACATTTTTACTTTTTTTATTACTATTTTAGACTTTATTTCACTTTTATTGAACCTTTTTACTTTATTATTAGTATTTTAAAAACCTTTATTCAGACGACTTTTTATCTGTTTGGTTATTTTAAACCCTTTATATATATTATTATTATTGTCATTATTATTTATTTTATTTTAATTTAATTTTGGGTTTCATATCTAGCCAACCCCAACTTGTTTGGGATATATGGCTTTGTTGTTGTTGTTGTAACATGCGCAATTTCAATCTAATATGTGTAGTTATAGTTGCGACTTGCGAATTCACATATGTATTTTTCTTTTGCCAGTGAATCTTATTTTGTAAGTAAATTAGTGTTTATTTGTATGAAGTGCATACCTAGGAATTGCAGCTTGGGATAACTTAGTAAATTAGCGTTTATCAACGAATTCACAGGTGTATTTTTCTTTTATAAATGAATCTAATATGTGCAGTTACTTGGGGCAAAATAGAAAACTTAGCCCATAGAGTTAATATAAACAATTCTGATAAATGTCCGTTAGAAAATCCGTTTTTCCCTAATGCAGGAAGGCTGTAACTATCCCCATAGGGCTGCTTCCCTTATTAGCTATACCAAAAGAGGGTAAGGCTACAAGCACAATGCAGCCTCTATTAAGAGTCTACGTATGTGTAAGAACAATGGCTATTGGGTTCAGATAATGCTACTCAACTAACAGTAACCACTATATATATAGTGTAATTTCTACCCTTATTAAATATTTATATGTATATAAATTTAGACAGCTAAAGTATGATTTCTTTATAAAAGTCCATATTCTACTTATTCAGTTTCAAGCATGGTTACATGATTGCAGAATGTGACACAGGAAGGGAAAAATGCACTGACGTCACCTTATCAAAATCAAGACTGAGGGCGCTTTAGAGAATCAAAGGTTTCAAGTTTATTGATATGCGGCCACTCCCTACAGCAATGTAATTGTAACCCTTTCTTATTTTGAATTAGAGAAATAATACGTACTTAAATGTTATGTGTACAAGTCTAAATGATCTGTTTCTAGAAATAATTTTCAGATTAATCTCTTGTAATTTTCCAGCACCTTGTAATCCACCATCTTATTTTTATAGTGACCATTGGAGAAAAAACATTAAATATCTTGTGAAAACAAGCAGAGTATATTCAATCGATCTTGTCGGCTATGGCTATTCTGAAAAACCAAATCCTCAAGAACTAGAATCCTTCTACATGTTTGATACATGGGCAAATCAGTTAAAATGAATTCTGTACCGATGTTGTGAAAGACAAAGCTTTCTTCATATGCAACTCTATAGGAGGTGTTGTGGGTCTTCAGCCAGCTATAATGGAGCCTACAATATGCAAGGGTGCGCTTCTATTGAATATTTCGTTGCGTATGCTTCATGTAAAGAAGCAGCCTTGGTATGGTAGGCCTTTGATTAAGTCATTTAAGAGCCTGTTAAGGAATACCAGTTTGGGGAAGATTTTCTTCAATGCAGTTGCAAAACCCGAGTCTGTGAAAGGTATTCTTTGTCAGCTTATGTTTCAAATCTTTTTCATCTTTTTGTTACAGTGCTATCATGGCAAATCAGCAGTTACTGATGAACTACTGCAGATTATACTAAAACCAGGGTTCGAACCTGGTGCAGCCGACGTATTTCTTGAGTTCATCTGCTACTCAGATGGTCCTCTTCCTGAAGAGCTGCTTCCAAAAGTCAAGTGTCCAGCTTTGGTGGCATGGGAAGATAAGGACCCATGGGAGCCTGTAGAACTTGAAAAAGCACATGTTGATTTCGAGTCAGTAGAAGATTTTGTTCTACCAAATGTAGGGAATTGCCCACGGGTTTTTTCTTTATCCACATAAACTATACTAGATTCTTGTATTCTTTAGTTATAACAACTTATAATATACATTAGCTTTATGATTAAAAAAAAAAAAATGTTATGTGTACACATACGTAAGGCCTGGACAAACATTTGTGCTAGAGTCGAGCTGCTTGAGAGATTATGACTTAACGACTATAGCCATGATTTGTATGAAATACTATAGATCCAATCCTGGTCTATGTTTTCTGTGTTGCAAACGAGAATAACCAACGTACATGTCACCAGCATTTGCACAAAAACGCTTCACCTCTGCTACATTTGCATGGAATGTTTTTTCTGTCATGTGAAGATTTAATGGATAACAGGTATTATACCTTTCTATGTTAATATGTTATAAGTTGACATATGCAAGACTATGCAGAAACAAACTAATAGATTAGGAAACTCCTAGTTATTTGATATTCAGTCAATATGTTTTTACTATTCTCATATTATATGTGTACATAGACATATATCTTCATATTATTACCTAAGTGGACTCATTCAACACCATGTGAATTGGCTTGACTGTTTAGAGATTTGGATGACATATGTGGATGGTTTTTTTAACTTCTTTAGAGCTGCTTCGTAACATTTCAATCAGATGTTATTACCTCTTTGCAAATTTTGAAGATAAACTTGGATGTATAGGAAAATTCCTTTTTGCTCTTACTGTAACAAAATTTAACAAGTAATTATGCTAAAACATAATATATTTGATTATTAATTATTAAATTTCTCCATTACGGGTAAGTAAGGATTTTTAGCTCAAAAGCTAGCTGGTTGTTGCGTCCTTGAAGCATTTAATGGTTTTTTGTGTAGTGTCCCAAAATTCCGGTACAATTTGAGCTGACCAAATAACACAAGTTCAAACCAAATTACACGGGAAACCAGAAAACTAATAGAAAGAAAACAGAGGGTGATAATAGATAAGATAGAAACTTAGAATAGAAGAAGAACAAGAACATACAACATCAGACTAAACACGAATCTCACAGCGGAACGAACAATATATAATAGATACATATCTTTGAAATAAATTCAGTATATGTATACAATAACATTATCAGAGTACAACACTTACATCACAGCGGAAATAAACAATAGCTATAAATACGCTGCTGAAGCCTCCTACTCTAGCTCCTTCTAGTATATCTGTAAAATCTTGACTACTTAACTCCTCGTACAAAATTGGGCACCCAAGAGTTTAGGGAAAACAAAACAAAACAAACTCTGGGTCAGTCATGAGATTGGTGTGAGTAAAACAGTTTAAAACAGTTTGAGCAATTAAACGGTATCTCATAAGACCACGCTGTATAACGGAACGGATTTTTCCCTTATGAGAATCCAAAGCATTTGATTTAACATCAAAAATCCTTTTGAACGAAATGATAAACTTTATATCAAACTCTTTGATATTATAATAGTGTCTATCAATCACAACTAAATAATCAACTAGCAGAACGCTTTCATCTCACGTTCCACATATATAACATACAATTAAAACCGCAAGCACTTATTGGGTAATGGATTTCCAACTATAACAAGGTATGGAACCACCTTCTGATAGTGTACCTCTAGAGAGGAATACACTGGGTTCAACAAGAACATCTTGCAACCCAGTCACACATGACCGATCACTCATTTCGCTTGAGTGTATCGAATGTATATCACCAACGGTTGGAATCAGCAACCATTTCCCGAATGGGACAACTTCGAATAGATTAAAGAATGAAGTGAATATCTCCAGATAGGTGATAATACACCCTAATTGGCAGCCAACCACTTAGCCATGTTGCCTGCTCGATTTTTGTCATTTTCCGGTTGTGAGGCTAGAGGCCACGCTTATCTCTGACAAATCACACATTTTATTCACTTTGAATGTCACATCGTCATACCCGCCAAATCACAAATTGATTTCCCAAAAAATACAACGAGTATACAGCTAAGAGAAACGAATTCCTCCGCTTCCAAACGTACATATGTTTGAAGAGATCAACTTACGCGATCTATTAAATATACTCTGTCAGACATTCTTCCGTACAGGTCGGCCTGGGACTGGACAAACCGAAGACACTCTTCTTTAAATCCATCTTAGGCAATTTCTACTTAGGATAGCTAGAACAGCCCTTGCATAACGTGATCTTCAATTATCTTGATCATATTTGATTCGCAACGATAATGCCCATACAGAGTGGTTTCTGATAATGAATCCGATCCCGATCTCTCCGTATTGACAACAGAAAAATGGTCAAAAACTTCGATAGTCTGTGAGTTAACTATCAGAGAAAAACACGTGTGCAAACAACGATATTATTTCCAGATGGAAAATATGTCGATCAGTCATCATATAACATTTATCTCTTTTTAAATTAATTCATCATTAATTTATTTATTTACCCCTTTCCCGTTTCCATAAATTCTTATTTTCTAAATTTAGAAAAATATATGTTATAAATCATTGAAAAACATTTCCATTTTAACTCTCATTTCTATTTTATTTTATAATAGAAAACATTTCTGATTCTTATTTGGAAAACATTTTCAAAACTCCTTCATTGGATTCAAACAGATGTTTAAATAAAACATCGCGATGCCAACTCAAACCATCACACTCACTAACTAAGTTCACTTAACCAACCTTCACTATCGAACCTTAACCATTCCTTAGTTAAAACGGAGTCAATCAAGTTGGGGTATAACTACCTCTCAGACCTTAACTGAACAACATTTCTAACTTCGAAATAAATAAAGTTCACCTTCTAAATCTTTAACAAATTTTCTTACGTAACTCTCGGATTCTATTTACGAACCCACTTCTTTTACAGAAATCATTGATTATAACTATAGCATTATAATCCCTACTTCTGAAATATCTAACTTCAAAATATAACTTTTATTCCTGTATTTAACTAAATAACTAAATAGACAATTTATAAATAAATCATTAAATCTTGATTAAAAACGGAAAGTGTACTTTCCCGAATTCGATATAATCGAATTTCAACATATAACTTTTTTCGAATAATCTCTATTCGATAACTCCTTTTCGAATAAACTATATTCGATTACTCCTTTCGAATAAACTATATTCGATTAACTCCTTTCGAATAAATTATATTCTATAATCTCCTTTCGAATAAACTATATTCGATAATCTCCTTTCGAATAAACTATATTCGATAATCTCCTTTCGAATAAACTATATTCAAATAACTCTTATCCGACTAACTCTAATTCGACTAACTCTAGTTCAATTAACTCTTTTTTCAATTAACTCTATTCTAATAACTCCTCTCTATTCGAATAACTCCTTTTTCAATCAACTCTATTCAAATAACTAATATTCGACTAACTCTTTTCGAATAACCAATATTTGATAACTCTTTTCGAATAACCAATACTCGATAACTCTTTTCGAATAACTAATATTCGATAACTCTTTTCGAATAACCAATATTCTAACTCTTTTCGAATAACCAATATTCGACTGACTTTAATTCGACTAGCACTATTTGATTACAAATACTTCCTTTTCTATTTGTTTATACAAATATTTCCTTTTCTATTGGTTTTACAAATATTCCCTTTTCTATTTGTTTATTTGACAAATAAATATTTCCTTTTCCATCCTATTTATTTAACAAATAAATATTTCCTTTTCAATCCTATTTATTTAACAAATAAATATTTCCTCTTCAACCCTATTTATTTAACAAATAAATATTTCCTTTTCAATCTTATTTATTTTCTACATATTTCCTTTTCAATTCTATTTGTAAATGTTTTACAAATATTTCCCCTTCTATTTTATTTGTAAATGTTTTACAAATATTTCTCTTTCTATTTTAGTTGTAAATGTTTTACAAATATTTCTCTTTCTATTTACACTTTAAAAAATTCACTTTTTACATTCCAGTATTTCTTATGTTAATTTACATACCCTATAACAATGATCAATATCATCAAACACACATAATCAACAACAGATTATATATCACATCATATATTTCAATATATGAAAAATAGTAAAATAAATGTTGAGGAATCCAGTTGGATTCCTCCGACCTGTTTCCCTACATCCACAGATGTTAAATAATACAATTAACTTCAATTTCATTTCACTGTGAAATATTTTGCTAAACATAATCAATATTTGATTAACGATATATATATATATGTATATATATATATATATATATATATATATATATGTATATCGTTATCTATAATTTCAACCAATATATCAGCAGTTCATTCAAACAATCAACACACAACAATCAGTCATCACTTATCAGTTCTAAATATACGTTATAAAAATATGAACTGGTAGAGTTGGTGAGTTTTACTCACATTGGACAGTTATCGTTAAATAACGATTAACTATCTTTGATTCAGACGGACAATTTATTTTGCAATAATTTGTAATGAGCTCCAATTAACTCCTAGTCAATTCCATTGTGTAGCCACCGTCCATACGATCCCAACGGATCTTGTTTTGCTGAATTTCGTTCACGTATGACCAAGTTATGGTAATTACAAGTTAATACACATTTATATACAATTTATATAAAATTTCAAATCTTAAATGGGCCTCACCCCTCAAGAACCGGCCCATCCTCTTTTAAAAATCCCACGGCCCGTTCTTTTTCCTCCTTCCCCAACGTCAACATCAAGCTCCACGAACCCATCCTCAACGATTCCAATCCCCATTTCCTCGTTCAATATATCATGACCAACCAAACCAATGTTACCACTAATCTCCTTATCTCAAACTCGTTCTTCCTATACACATCACCATCAACTCGACGGTGCCAAGCAGAATCCGTCGTTCTTGGTTGCTACAGTCAACACCAAACTCTTTTCACCCCAAATCGGACCAACAATTCACACGATGCTCGAAATCTTGCCACAAGTTCGATTACAACAATGAATTCGTGAACCAATGCTTCAATCGCGAGAGTACCCTTAACCTATAACGACTGAAACCACGCTGTACATTTTGGAGCCCCTCAAACATGACTCGCATAACTCAAAACTGGTACCAGATGGAAGCGAATCACTCAAGGAACCCATACAAATTTGTTTTGAGAATTATAGGAATTTATTTGATTTATAGTGGATTTCTAAAGATGATTTTTTTTCCACGTTTTGGTTTCAGCAGTGGAGGCGCATTTCGTTTGACCTAAGAAAATAATTTAGGGTTTTAAAATGTTAAGGATATTATATAGGATAACTTTGGCTTGCAGGAGAAGCTTCAACAATTTATTTTATATTAATTTATAAGATATCGCTGCTTATTTTTGTCTTTAAAAATCCGTATGATCACATACGATACCCAAAAATCGTGAAAATTGGCATGCAGCTACAGTTTGACATTACGGACCCAATGAAACTGGTTTCGTCGAATTCTGACTCCGTTTGCTCACACAACGTATTTTTAAAGGTCCAGTTATCGACTGTTTTTCACATTAAAATCCCGTACGGTCACCTACGGACTCCAAAAATCACGAAATTGAAATGTAGCAATAATTTAATATTTTAGATCTAACAAAATTAGTTTCGTCGAAAACGGAGGTCGTTTGCAAAACTGGCTATTTTAAAAGCTCTAAATAACCCAATTAAATATATAAATATATTTAAAAATAATTAAATTTAATATTAATAAATTAATATTACTGTATATATTCACAATAGAATACCATACAGCTCCAATTGGATTCATAACTCGATATTCAAATCCCGATTGAATCGATATTCAATTTATGTATAAAAACCCTTTTATAATATAAATAAATCATTATAAAGGAATTCCATAGCGACTTTTTGAAAATTTGATTTGATCATAAATCAAAATCTACACGACGAAATCCTGATTTTTCTCTTTCATTAGAAAAATATACTTCACCAGCTCCGAACGTTTCTTTTTTCACAAAAATCCGATTTAAAATGGATTCTGTATATAGTTCGAATAGCCAAATTACGAACTGCAACGCCATTTTGAGCTCAATTATAATTATAATATAATTTATACATTCAACCATCGTTAATTAAATATAATCGTTATCGTAATTCAAATTTTAAACTGAATCATATATTTTGAATTGTCCAGTTCACTCAATATTGCCAATTCTACTATTTTCGACTATTTCACAAATTAAATATATTATTCTATTATTTAATTTAATTAAATATTTTAATTATTTAATTAAACAACTATATAAATCTCTAAACCATTATTTAAATATTTAAATAAATTTGTTATTACACCGTAAAAATATGGGACATTGCATTCTTCCCCCCTTAAAATAATTTCGTCCTCGAAATTGCTAAGGTAGAAAACTAACCCCATTAACTGGGTTAAAAATTATTTGTTTACTTCTTAAATTTCAATTTCAACTGAACAAATGAACTTCAATTAAAATATTAATTAATTCTTATCAACGAAAATTTTCAAAAATCCTGTAAATTTTCTAACACCCGAAATTTTCGAAAAATTTCGCCAGCACCTCCTTTGTACTGGTCAATAGCTCAAACTCCAACTCGCCTCTCTAGGCCTTCTCCAACCCAAAAGAAAATCAAACAGCCAAACGGCTTGCCAATTCAGCTCATCAAAATCTCAAACCTATATATAATATAAACTGGTACCTTTTTGTCGGGCATATCAATATATCCTTTCCATGCGTTACCAATTCTGCATATAGCAATGTCATCCCAATCATTCGGTTATACCTAAGCCGAATTCTGTTTTTAACTCAGATTCCATTTTTAATTTCAACTCTTTACTTACCTGTCAATTTCCATTCCGGATGATCTCTAATCCAATCTAATTGGATACTTTCTATCTCAATTCATTTTCCACTTAACTGAATTTAATTCAATTTCAAATTCTATTTGCTTTTACAATTTTTTATTTAATTTTTTTTTGATTCAAAATAATCTTCTTGGGAGTTTTAAACAACTTTTCTTTTCAAATCAAATATTCCCTTTCCGGAATTCAAAACAACTCGTTTCTCAAAACAATTCTAAAATAAGATCTTTGGTAGTAATCCGTCACTTACAACTCGAAAATGAACACTGATGATGTGGCCAGCATCATCAAAGTTATTTCCCAGCGATCGAAGTGAGTTCAATACTATATCCTTTCAAAACACATTTTTGAACACTTTTATTTTGAAATCAATTTCAAAATACCGTTCACAATGCCTGTAAAACAATTTAAAGTCTCCCAGGATTTTAAAATTCTCATATCTTTAATTCAATTCCATTTACAAACACTTCTCCAACTTTTAATTCCAATTCTGAATCTAAATTTAGATTTACTTCATCTTATTTCATATATTATATTCATATGAATTCCAATTGGGTATTTACATAACCATTTCAATTATAATCTTCTTCGATTATAATTACAACTAACACATTCAATAATAATATCAATATAAATCATCTGTTTATATCAAAATATATTTTCGGTAAAATTATATCTTTTACCGTCTTTCAAACCATACCATGTCGGTTCATCGTATTCGAGTGTTCAGAAACCCTTACCGATACAGTGGATCAAACTGATCGACCAGAACTTATAAACAACTCAACCAATAAATCTCCACAATATAAAACCATTTTTATAAAATCCACAAATACGTTCACTCTATATATACACTCAAACTCAATCTAGGGTATTGTTAACCCCATCTCTACTGAGTTACGCCACAGAGCCAAGGTAATTACTTAACCTTCAGCTCTGATACCAAATGTAGTGTCCCGAAATTCCGGTACAATTTGAGCTGACTAAATAACACAAGTCCAACCCAAATTACGCTGGAAACCAAAAAACTAATAGAAAGAAAACAGAGGGTGAGAATAGATAAGATAGAAACTTAGAATAGAAGAAGAAGAAGAAGAAGAACATACAACATCAGAGTAAACACGGATCTCACAACGGAACGGACAATATATAACAGATACATATCTTTGAAATAAAATCAGTATATGTATACAATAACATTATCAGAGTACAACACTTACATCACAGCAGAAATAAACAATAGCTTTAAAAACGTTGTTGAAGCCTCTGCTCCAACTCCTTCTAGTATATCTGTAAAATCCTGACTACTTGACTGCCCGTACAGAATTAGGCACCTATGAGTTTAGGGAAACCAAAACAAAACAAACTCAGGGTCAGTCATGGGATTGGTGTGAGTAAAACAGTTTAAAACAGTTTGAGCAATTAAACGGTATCTCATAAGACCACGCTGTATAACGGAACGGATTTTTCCCTTATGAGAATCCAAAGCATTTGATTTAACATCAAAAATCCTTTTGAACGAAATGATAAACTTTATATCAAACTCTTTGATATTGTAATAGTGTCTATCAATCACAACTAAATAATCAACTAGCAGAACGCTTTCATCTCACGTTCCACATATATAGCATACAATTAAAACCGCGAGCACTTATTGGGTAATGGATTTCCAACTATGACAAGGTATGGAACCACCTTCTGATAGTGTACCTCTAGAGAGGAATACACTAGGTTCAACAAGAACATCTTGCAACCCGGCCACACATGACCGACCACTCATTTCGCTTGAGTGTATCGAATGTATATCACAAACGGTTGGGATCAGCAACCGTTTCCCGAATGGGACAGCATCAAATAGATTAAAGAATGAGATGAATATCTCTAGATAGGTGATAATACACCCTAATTGGAAGCCAACAACTTAGCCATGTTGCCTGCCCGATTTTTTTCATATCCCGGTTATGAGGCTAGAGGCCACGCTTATCTCTGACAGATCTCACATTTTATTCACTTTGAATGTCACATTGTCATACCCGCCAAATCACAAATTGATTTTCCCCAAAAATACAACGGGTATACAGCTAAGAGAAATGAATTCCTCCGCCACCAAATGTATATACGTTTGAAGAGATCAATTTACGCGATCTATTAAATATACTCTATCAGACATTCTTCCATATAGGTCGTCCTGGGACTGGAAAAACCAAAGGCACTCTTCTTTAAATCCATCTTAGGCAATTTCTACCTAGGATCGCCAAAACAGCCCTTGCATAAGTCCGTCGTCAATTATCTTGATCATATTTGACTCGCAACGATAATGCCCATACAGAGTGGTTTTCAGATAATGAATCTGATCCCGGTCTCTCCGTATTGACGATGAAAAATGGTCAAAAACTTCGATAGTCGGTGAGTTAACTATCAAAGAAAAACACGTATGCAAACAACGATATTATTTCCAGATGGAAATTATGTCGGTCAGTCATCATTTACCATTTATCCCTTTTTAAATTAATTCATCATTAATTTATTTATTTACCCCTTTCCCGTTTCCATAAATTCTTATTTTCTAAATTTAGAAAAATATACGTTATAAATCATTAGAAAACATTTCCATTTTAACTCTCATTTCTATTTTGTTTTATAATAGAAAACATTTCTGATTCTTTTTTGGAAAACATTTCCAAAACTCCTTCATTGGATCTAAACAGATGTTTAAATAAAACATCGCGACGCCAACTCAAATCATTACACTCACTAACTAAATTCACTTAACCGACCTTCACTATCGAACCTTAAAGATTCCTTAGTTAAAACGGAGTCAATCAAGTTGGGGTATAACTACCTCTCAGACCTTAACTGAACAACATTTATAACTTCGAAATAAATAAAGTTCACCTTCTGAACCTTTAACAAATTTCCTCACGTAACTCTCGGATTCTATTTACGAACTCACTTCTTTTACAGAAATCATTGATTATAACAATAGCGTTATAATCCCTACTTCTGAAATATCTAACTTCAAAATAAAACTTTTATTCCTTACTTTAACTAAATAACTAAATAGACAATTTATAAATAAATCATTAAATCTTGATTGAAAATGGAAAGTGTACGTTCCCGATTCGATATAATCGAATTTCAACATATAACTCTCTTTCGAATAATCTCTATTTGATAACTCCTTTTCGAATAAACTATATTCTATTACTCCTTTCGAATAAACTATATTCGATTAACTCCTTTCGAATAAACTATGTTCGATAATCTCCTTTCGAATAAACTATATTTGATAATCTCCTTTCGAATATACTATATTCGAATAACTCTTATCCGACTAACTCTAATTCGACTAACTATAATTCGACTAACTCTAATTCGACTAACTATAATTCGACTAACTCTAATTCGACTAACTCTAATTCAATTAACTCTTTTTTCAATTAACTCTATTCGATTAACTCCTTTTCTCTGTTCGAATAACTCCTTTTTCAATTAACTCTATTCGAATAACTAATATTCGACTAACTCTTTTCGATTAACCAATATTCGATAACTCTTTTCGAATAACCAATATCCGATAACTCTTATCGAATAACCAATATTCAATAACTCTTTTCGAATAACCAATATTCGATAACTCTTTTCAAATAACCAATATTTGATAACTCTTTTCGAATAACCAATATTCGATAACTCTTTTCGAATAACCAAAATTCGATAACTCTTTTCAAATAACCAATATTCGACTAACTTTAATTCGACTAACACTATTTGATTACAAATACTTCCTTTTCTATTTGTTTATACTAATATTTCCTTTTCTATTGGTTTTACAAATATTCCCTTTTCTATTTGTTTATTTAACAAATAAATATTTCCTTTTCCATCCTATTTATTTAACCAATAAATATTTCCTTTTTAATCCTATTTATTTAACAAATAAATATTTCCTTTTCAATCCTATTTATTTAACAAATAAATATTTCCTTTTCAATCCTATTTATTTTCTACATATTTCCTTTTCAATTTTATTTGTAAATGTTTTACAAATATTTCCCCTTCTATTTTATTTGTAAATGTTTTACAAATATTTCTCTTTCTATTTTATTTGTAAATGTTTTAAAAATATTTCTCTTTCTATTTACACTTTAAAAATTTCTCTTTTTACATTCCAGTATTTTTTATGGTAATTTACATACCCTATAACAATGATCAATATCATCAAACACACATAATCAACAGCAGCTTATATATCACAACATATATTTCAATATATGAAAAACGGTAAAATAAATGTTGAGGAATCCAATTGGATTCCTCCGACCTGTTTCCCTGCATCCACAGATGTTAAACAATACAATTAACATCAACTTCATTTCACTATGAAATATTTTGCTAAACAGAAATAATATTTGATTAACGATTTATATATATATATATATCATTATCTATATTTTCAACTAATATATCAGCAGTTCATTCAAACAGTCAACACACAGCAATTAGTCATCATTAATCAGTTCTGAATATACGTTATAAAAATATGAACTGGTAGAGTTGGTGAGTTTTACTCACAATGGACAGTTATCGTTAAATAATGATTAACTATCTTTGTGATTCAGACGGACAATTTATTTTGCAATAAATTGTAATGAGCTCCAATTCACTCCTAGTCAATTCTAGTATGTAGGCACCATCCATACGATCCCAACGGATCTTGTTTTGCTGAATTTCGTTCATGTATGACCAAGTTATGGTAATTACAAGTTTATACACATTTATATACAATTTATATAAAATTTCAAATCTTAAATGGGCCTTACCCCTCAAGAACCGGCCCATCCTCTTTTAAAAATCCCATAGCCCATTCTTTTTCCTCCTTCCCCGATGCCAACATCAAGCTCCAGGAACCCATCCTCACCGATTCCAAACCCCATTTCCTCGTTCAATATTTCATGACCAACCAAACCAATGTTACCACTAATCTCCTCATCTCAAACTCGTTCTTCCTATACATATCACCGTCAACTCGACGGCGCCGAGAAGAATCTGTCATTCTTGGTTGCTACAGTCAACACCGAACTCTTTTCACCCCAATTCGGACCAACAATTCACACGATGCTCGAAATCTTGCCACAAGTTCGATTACAACAATGAATTCGTGAAACAATGCCTCAATCGTGAGAGTACCCTAAACCTAGAACGACTGAAACCACGCTGTACATTTTGGAGCCCCTCAAACATGACTCGCATAACTCAAAACTGGTACCAGATGGAAGTGAATCACCCAAGAAACCCATACAAATTTGTTTTAAGAATTATAGGAATTTATTTGATTTATAGTGGATTTCTAAAGATGATTTTTTTTCCACGTTTTGGTTTCAGCAGTGGAGGCGCATTTCGTTTGACCTGAGAAAATGATTTAGGGTTTTGAAATGTTAAGGGTAATATATAGGATAACTTTGGCTTGCAGGAGAAGCTTCATCAATTTATTTTATATTAATTTATAATATATCGCTGCTTATTTTTGTCTTTAAAAATCCATATGATCACATACGATACCCAAAAAACACGAAAATTGGCATGCAGCTACAGTTTGACATTACGGACCCAATGGAACAAGTTTCGTCAAATTTCGACTCAGTTTGCTCACACAGCGTATTTTTAAAGGTCCAATTATCGACTGTTTTTCACATTAAAATCCCGTACGGTCACCTACGGACTCCAAAAATCATGAAAATTGAAACCTAGCAATAATTTAATATTCCGGATCTAAAAAAATAGTTTCGTCAAAAACAGAGGTCGTTTGCAAAGCTGGCTATTTTAAAAGCTCTAAAAAACCCAATTAAATATATAAATATATTTAAAAATAATTAAATTTAATACTAATAAATTAATATTATCGTACATATTCACAATAGAATACCATACAGCTCCAATTGGATTTATAACTCGATTTCAAATCCCGGTTGAATCGATATTCAATTTATATATAAAACCCTTTTATAATATAAATAAATCGTTATAAAATTATAAAGGAATTCCATAACGACTTATCGAAAATTTGATTTGATCATAAATCAAAATCTACACGACGAAATCCCGAATTTTCATTTCCATTAGAAAAATATACTTCACCCGCTCCGAACGTTTCTTGTTTCACAGTAATCCGATTTAAAACGGATTCTGTATATTCAGTTGAAGTTCGAATCGCCAAATTACGAACTACAGCGCCATTTCGAGCTCGATTATAATTATAATATAATTTATACGTTCAACCTCGTTAATTAAATATAATCATTATCGTAATTCAAATTTTAAACTGGATCATGTATTTTGAATTGTCCAATTCACACAATATTACCAATCCTACTATTTTTGACTATTTCACAAATTAAATATATTATTCTATTATTTAATTTAATTAAATATTTTAATTATTTAATTAAACGACCATATAAATCTCTAAACCATTATTTAAATAATTAAATAAATTTATTACTGCACCGTAAAAATATTGGGCATTACATTTTGGCTTTGTAAGCATATTTTATTGGCTGTGTATTTTGTCGGGACATACTTGATACATATATTATGAAACTTGTATTGCGGATATTGTTTAGATATCGTTTAATCTTAATTTATTTATGTTGTTAAAATTTCAATATGTTTAATATATAAGCTGATTAAATTATTTAAGCTGGTTTATATGATTAATTTTTATGTTGATTTGAATATCTTTTATATGTTGTTTGCAATGCATAAATTATAAAGCGAATACAGCTTGTCGTTATATAGCATTCACTAAAATGCTATTACAATATATGACAAACATTTTTTTATGGTATTAAAACCTTTATTTTGTGTAGTGATGGTTTATTGGTTGGAAGAATAATAATTGTCCATGGTAAATCTGATGCTAATCCATGACAATTTGTCATGGATTTGCGATGGAAACTGTTAAAATGTTTTTAATAATTTGTTGTTCAAAAGAATAAATGTTTCAAATCCATAACAAATTTTCAATGGATCTATGATGGAAATTTGAAATAATTTTACATGCTTTTCAAATAAAAATATAGAAAAAAATGGTTTGCTACGTACCATGACAAAAACATCACAAACTTTGTTGACATTCCATCACTAACCAATTTGTGATGGATCTAACACCTAATGAATTGGGAGGGTAATATCCATCTTAAATCCGTGGCAAAATATTGTTTTGTGATGGATTTGGGATGGAATTTTCCATCACTAAAACAACATTTTCTAGTAGCTACTTTGCTTTTGTTCACTATGTTTCACATTTGTCAGAAATCTGCTTCTTTCAATTAATAGGGTAGGATATTGTCTTAGTTTACTATTATGCCTTAGTTCATTATGTTTCTGTTGGTTAGTAATCTGATTATGAAATTTGACAGAGCAAGTAATTGTTTTTTATTATTTTTGCTTAATTCATTATATGTCACATTGACATTGGATAGGAGTCTATTCTGGGAATTAACAGACTAAGAAATTACTCCAGTTCACTAATTTACCTTTGTTCATTGTGTTTAACGTTGGCTAGAAATTTGATCATGAAAAATAATAGAATAAAAAATTGTTCAGCTTACTTTTGTGCCTTATTCATTATATTTCACATTGCTTACAAATCAATTTCTAAAAATTAACAGAATATTTGGAAATTGTTTCTACCTTTTAACGAACAGGGATTTTCGACCCCGAAAATCGATACAAAAACGCCATGTTGAACATTCAAGCATCGAAAACACCAGAACGTTAGTAGAAAGAAATTTGAGGGTGAGATAAGAAAGTTAAGAATAGCAAAATAACAAGAAGAAACAACACAGAATCAGAGTCTCACATCGCAGCGGAACAAAATACAATATAGAAATAAACTTTATTGAGAGCTTGAAATAATACTTACAACATCAGAGTACATCAATACATCTAGATAGTTATAATAGTCTGTCCTCATGTATATAACACATAGTGGAATAATAACGGTATACAACATAGTCTGAGCTCCTCCAGCTCGCCTTTGGACTTCACAGCATCTGATAATCTTAACATGTACAACCCGGTCTAACCCGAGCATTTCAAACACTAAGTCAGTCTGGTGAATCAGAGTGAGAAAAACTCGCTAAGTTTAAATAACACCCATATTGATTTTAAGGTTTAAAATCCTTTTGAAAGAAAAAGATAATAGTAAGACCAACCCATACATAAACACGAACGGTTTTTACCTTACTATAACCCAAAACATTTTTGAAATCATATATATCTTCTGATATTATAACAGTGTCTAAATACAAATAAATAAAATCTAGCAGAACGCTTGCATCTCACGCTCCACATATATAATATACAAACAAAACCGCAAGTGCTAATTGGAGATTAGATTCCGATTATGACAAGGTATGGAACCACCTGCAGATAGTGTATCTCTAGAGACGAATACACTGGGTTCAACAAGAACGTCTTGCAACCCGGCCTATACTTGACTGATCACTCATTTCGCTTGAGTGTATCGAATGTATATCACCAACGATTGGGAGCTACCCACCGTTTCCCGAAAAGGGACAACAACGATAGATTAAAGAAGCAAAAGGATTTTCTCTAGATAGATGATTATACACCCTAATGGGTGCGACCCACATAGCCATGCTGTCTGCCCGATTTTTTTCATTTCCCGGTTGATGAGGCTTGAGGTTATAATCGACTTTTGGAACATCTGGACACCATTTTTATCGTCCATACAAGTCATCCAGGAATAGGATGAACCGAAAGCACCTTCCTACCGCATCCTAGGAATCACCCTATAGATCGGTAGCGAGCAGTCCTTGCAATCCGTAGATTTTAATCCTGACAGAATCATTGTCAAAATATCTCTAGGGATTAGCTAGAAAAATCCAGCAATTGTCCTTCCACTCATGAAGATTTACGGTCTTCAATTGCTCCATCTCGATCAGCTTCAGATATCTTCTTTGTTTACGTAGTTGTTGATTTGGAATGGTTTTTGAATATAAATTCGATCCTGGTATTTCCGGATCACAACGTGTGGCGTATGATTTTGATAGTCGGTTATTTAACTATCAAAATAAACAACCATAAAAATAAATAAATTCAATGGTTTATTCTATAGCGTCACTTGGCCATTAAAAATAGTATATCAGTTTTAATATATCAATGTTCTCAAATCATATATATACTTAGAAAAAATATCTTAAGATTCTATCGTTAAATATTTTTCAATCATTTGCTACTTATCTTATATCATTTGGAAAATCGATTTAACTTATCATCGTAAACAATCATTATGATATATCTCTTGGTTTCGTTATTTTATCCCGTGATGGTCACTTCCTTTTTCAGAACAAACTCATTCCAAATCTCATCTTCTTATATTTTTCACAAATCTCTTTTATTTCTCCCTTTACTATGAAAATATCGTTTCATATTCTCAAACCTTTTTATTTCCTTTTATTTCGAAATCCCATTATATATTTTCAAGTTCTTCGAATAACATTACACTATTATTCCCAAAATAAATTACACTAACATCCTTACCATCATAACTAATACCATCCTTCGATAATTCCGAAGTCGTTCAAGTTGCGGTATTTAATTACCTCTCAGACCTTGATCAACAACGTTCTTATCTTAAGATGATATCAGTTGCAATACCAAAACCACATATTCGTTTCCAATATCAAAACAGTCCCATTTTAATCATATCTTGATGAAAACTCATCTTTTAATTAATATAGCGAATATTTATCGTATATTTGTAACTCAACTCATTCCAATTCCATTTTCATTTCCATTTCAAACCTTCATTAGATTAATATTCAAAAATTAGTTACCTCAAGTAATCCACGGGTAAATTCTAATCTAGAATTTCAAATTCTAGCTTTTACTTTATTCAAATGTCATTCCTAACAACCCATTTTCATAGTACATATCTAATAGAAATTCGGGTTTAATAACTACACAAAATCTTGGGTTTCACAAATCCGATTAAATAAAGTCTCCATAAGAATTTGCTTTAAGCCACAAAATAAATTTAGTTTATTTTATCATTACAATAATTCATTTTTAAAATATCATTTTTGTAATAAGCCTTATCGTTTCATAAACTTTCATTACTCCTTTAAATCCCAAGGTCTCTACTTTGATTATTAAATAAATGCGAATTAAATATCAACATTTAAAAATGTTTTACTTAACCATTAACTATTTTCATTAAATTAATAACTAATTACATAATTCAATTTCGAGTAATACCGTTGACTTAATCAACTCTACACATGATTAACTCATTAATCAAATCTCGGTTCATCTTTCCATTTAAATTTATTTCAAATTAAATTAATTTAGATAATTCCATTTGATTATTATTATATAAATAATAATCAAATCAATATAATCTCATTTTAAATTTCTCATTAAAACAATTAACCTCGGTTATTAAGCATCATATTAATATCCGCTAACTCGCTTACCAGTCTCGTAAATATAAGAATCATCTTTATAAGATCATCGAGATAAGGCACGAGCTTCGCACACGAATAGATTTTGGTACAAAAAAATGGTGATTGGCGATTAAATTAATCAATGTATATGTTGTTGTTTTATTTTCTTTTTAAAAACCCAATTAAAATAATATATTTAAAAATCTATATTCAGTTATAAATAAATTTCATAATTTCATTTCTATCGATTTACCTAACGGTAAATCAATATTCATAAACAGTGTACATTTTGCCATCGGCTATTTATTCTCCAACCAATGATACTCATTGGTTAATATAAAAACAACGTTGAATTTGAATTAAACAATCAGTAATCAAATCAGTAATCCAATCACATGGGTTAATAGTTCATATAATGATCATATGCTGATAAATAATCAATTCAACCAATAGCGACCAACCAATAATAATCATTCAAGCAACCAATTTAATTTAAATACGTTTATATAATCACAAACGTAACCAACAAGGTAAGCTATTTTGATTGGAAATCATTGTTAAAGATAACGATGTCATTTTATTTAAATTAAACAATGTGTGATTTAAATAATCGATATAAAAATATTTAACAACATCCAAATAATCAAATCAACCAACAATTAGCAAACATAGCAAACAAATATTAAACCCGACTTACATAAATATAAGAGGGAGAGCTGACTGAGTTTAACTTACCTTGGTTAAATCTGACGATTAAAGGACTTGTTTTTAATTAAATCAAACAGATGTTTAATTTAATTAAAAATAATTGGTGCTTCCTGCGCTGACCAAATCTGCTCCATTTCGTTGTCTCTGGTCATACGGTTCCAATGAACTATCCGTTCGAAAATCTAATAATGTACAACAAAATATTTAGTTAATGATTTTGTAAAATATTCGAATTTAATTTAAAACATTATTTTTAAACATATCGGACCTTACCAACAATATACGATCCACGTCATATCTGCATGTGCAGTATTCTACTTTGGTCTCCCGGTATTTCGAACTCGACTATTTTCATTTTCTATGGCTCACCTTTCCTTCCACTTCGCTCAACCCGAGTCATCTACCATGCTGATAGCAACCAAATTTCTCCACTCACCATTTAAAGTCTTCTTTCCATCTCAACGCATTAAGTTGGCCCAGCGTTTCTCTTTTTTTCCTTAAAAAACGGGCCTAAGCCCACTGCAAACCCCCTCCACTGAACGGTCTATGCAACGTTTAAACCGGCAGCTACAGTTATCTTCCTGCTATTTTGCTACCCAAAATGGTCCCTTTCCCCACACACGTTCCGTGGTTTGGCTTCTCTCATCTCCTGCCTTTCGCACCATGCCATTTTTTTATTATATGAAGGCCCATGCCCATCTTAAACGTGTTGATTCGCTACAGAAAATTCGATCGATTTATATATATGCAAATCCCATTAATGCATTCTGAAAGCATCTTCCCCAAACCATTTCTTCTACTGGAACTTCATTGCATGCTCAACTATTCTTCCCATATTCCTTCTATTCTCCGTGTACATGCATGAAAGCTACTCCTCAACTTTACTTCCGCAAAATCCCACTTTATTCCATCCTCATTCCACGTCAGCAACATATTGTCCTTCCTCCATGCTATTATGTATCGCGCCCCTTTCCCTTTCCACTTCTTCACTGTTACTAAACCCACGGCCGAGCTCCACCATTCACCTTCCCATCGGCCGCCTGCTAGTTGCTACTACCAGTGAACCCACTTCTCGGTTCCAAAACGTCACCACCATGCAACTAGATGCCAACCCTGCCAACCCCATGACCTGCACCGTTGACCCACCAGAACACCTCTCCGTCACAGTTCCTTCACGCCACCTCCTTCATAGTTTTAGAACCGCTTTCAAAACTCCCTCACATCGCACCTAAAAGAAACCACTTACTTATGTTAACTCTCCACCGTACTCCATAAATCTCTTTCCATATCAACGTTTCCACGTTCTCATGAAATCATTCGTTTATTTCTTTTTGATTTAACGAACCAAAAAGTTTCGCATACCGTGCCACCTTTAGCAACTCATCACCGTCCAGGCCATCGGAATCGCCAGCCCCAACACTTAACCGACCGCCAGCGTCCCTACTTCGACCTCTGAGCGAGATCATGCCATTTACTGTGCCGCCTCCATCCGAACAGCAAGAGCTCCAAAACACTGCTCACTCGAAAGCCTTGTTCCGCGCCCACAGACTATACTCCGGCCTCCTATTAACATTTTCCAAAAACAGACCACCTACTGACTTTACCACTTCCTCACTACTTTTATATTTATTTATGTATTTATTTATTTTGAGTTGAGAGGGAGCGAGATTGGTATAATATAGGAGAGGTGAGGTAGCTGCAAAAGAACGAAGAGATGCGATTTATATAAAAGAAGAAATCGTGGTAGTGAAGTTTACGTGGAAAGCACGGATAAGAAAGTTTGGCCGCCAGGAAAAATGGGACAGTGTGGCGTTCAAGAAATTAGTTGTTTGATTGCCAAGTCATTGTAGTGTTAGGGTAGCTGTCACTCCACTTATACCATGAGTATAGATGCAGAAAAAAGTTTAATAGGAAGCATATTCTTTTGGGTAGCTTGTACTTATTATATTGCCTGAAATTGTATGAATACATAGAATAGGTTAGTACCGTGCGTTTTCCTCAGCTTTGCAGTCCCTATACAATTAATTCTTTAGCTTGTTTGTTGTATATGTAGATCAGCTGAAATGAAGTTTTAGGTTATGCTTTTGGCAAAAGTTTTCCTTCGACTGAAAGAAATGCATATGTTTATTTTATTTTATCTTGGTTTGGTTTATTCTCATTTTATTATCCTACCATTAGTTAAGTTGAATGCCTAGATTTCGTATTGCCACATACGATCTCTAAATACAACGAAAACAAATACGTAGATGTTATGAACCCAAAGAAATTTGTTCCATTGAAATCCGACTCCATTTGCAAAACGGTGTTATTTTAATTTCAATTTATTTATTAGTTCACCCTTAAATTCCGTCCACCGATAAAACAACTCTGGAAATATAGCAATAATTTATTATACGTATTCCAATAAAATTCGTTTTGTCGAAAACGGAGGTCATTTAGAAAAATAATTATTTATGTGGCTTATATAACACCGTAAAAATATAAATAAATTACGAAAATAATAATAATAATAAATTATTATTCCACACATGTCCAAATAAAGTAACATATATAGACCAGTATCGACTTATAACCCGATATTAACGTATTCGATGTCCAAATTCTGTTGAAAATCTTTTAAATTAATAAATAAACATTACCGTTTTATAAACGATTTCCATAGCGACTATTGTAAATTTTGATTTGGACATATCTTACAATATATAAGTTGGAATGTCAATTTTTCTCTTTCTTTAGAAAATTATAATCAATCCTATTCTGAAGTTTCTTGTTTCACATAATTCCGATTTAAAACGGATTCTGTATATTCAAATGAAGTTCAAGACTCAATATTACGAACTACCACGCAGTTTCGAGTTCCTTTTATATTTAATATAAAATTATACGTTTAATCGTCGTTAAATAAACGAATTTAATATTAAATCCATAAATATTCCAAATAAAATATTTAAAACAAATTTAAATATTCAAATTCAAATAGCAGAAAAATCCGGGTCGTTACATTCTTCCCCCCCCCCCCCCCTTAAAAGAATTTCGTCCCCGAAATTACAAAGTAAGAAGAATGCTTCAGACCCAGTTTAATTTCAAAAAAAAAATGTACAAAATATCCAACTCTTTAAAATTTGCGAAAATTTGCCAGCGCCTCCTCTGTACCGTTCAATCCAAACAAATACAATTCGTCACTCCGGGCCTCACATCGATCAAAATAAAACAAAGCCAAGCGGCTACCCATCTCAGGTTTATAAAATCAATCACCAAATCAATATATTAAGGTTTACCTATTTGTCGGGCAACCCAACTCTGGTCATGGGGCAAATCAACTAACAGCTCTTCCTTTTTCCAATCTGCGCTTAATTGAATATCCAGTGCCAATAACAGATACATGGTCAAATTATTTCAGTTTCATTTCATGAATGATTTAATTCGAATTTATCATACTTGAAATTTATCTTCGAGTGTTTAGTTCATTCAATTGTTGATGAATTTTATGTTCAACCAATCCAATAAACAAACAATCAATAATCAGTACAAGCAAATCATCAATGTTTAACTTATCGTAAGTTAAATTCTAATTTATCTGATTTCTTATTAAAATTCTTATTTACAAATTCTACTGGTTATATTAAACTTATTCAAATTCAAAGTCAAGTTTGAATTCCCATTCTAGTTAAATTAACAATTCAAATCCGATTTGAATTAAATTCAAATTAATCATCAAACCAATATCTCTATAATTGAGAAAAATTATTTCTTTTTATATACGAAAATATATTTGGGTAAAATTATTTCATTTACCCACTTTACAAAATACTATTGCATCAATTGCCAGTTCAAGTTGAACCGATCAAAGAACACAATACAAAACATTTGTATAAATGAAATTTACAAATACGCTCTCATATATACACACTCAATCTCGATCTAGGGTATTTCTAACTCAATCTCTATCGAGCTACGCCACAGAGCCAAGGTTATTCCTAAACCTTGCTCTGATACCACTGTAACGGACAGGGATTTTCGACTCCGAAAATCGACACAAAAACACCATGTCGAACATTCAAGCATTGAAAACACCAGAACATTAGTAGAAAGAAATTTGAGGGTGAGATAAGAAAGAAAGAAAGTTAAGAATAGCAGAATAAGAAGAAGGAACAACACAGAATCAGAATCTCACATCGCAGCGGAACAGAATACAATATAGAAATAAACTTTATTGAGAGCTTGAAATAATACTTACAACATCAGAGTACGTCAATACATCTGGATAGTTATAATAGTTTGTCCTCATGTATATAACACATAGCGGAATAATGACGGTATACATCATACGTCTGAACTCCTCCAGCTCGCCTTTGGATTTCACAGCATCCGATTATCTGAACCTGTACAACCCGGTCTAACCCGAGCATTTCGAACACCAGGTCAGTTTGGTGAACCAGAATGAGAGAAACTCGCTAAGTTTAAATAACACCCATATTGATTTTAAGGTTTAAAATCCTTTTGAAAGAAAAAGATAATAGTAAGATGAACCCACACTTAAACACAGACGGTTTTTACCTTACTATAACCCAAAACATTTTTGAAATCATATATATCTTCTGATATTATAGTAGTGTCTAAATACAAATAAATAAAATCCAGCAGAACGCTTGCATCTCACGCTCCACATATATAGTATACAAACAAAACCGCGGGCGCTTATTGGAGATTGGATTCCAATTATGACAAGGTATGGAACCACCTGCCGTAGTGTATCTCTAGAGGCGAATACATTGGGTTCAACAAGAACGTCTTGCAAGCCAGCCCACACATGACCGATCACTCATTTCGCTTGAGTGCATCGAATGTATACCACCAACGGTTGGGAGCTACCCACCATTTCCGGAAAAGGGATAGCATCGATAGATTAAAGAAGCAAAAGGATTTTCTCTAGATATGTTATTATACACCCTAAGGGTGCGACCTACAGCCATGTTGCCTGCCCGATTTATGTCATTTCTGGATTGATGAGGCTTGAGGTTATAATCAACTTTTGGAACATCTGGCCACCATTTTTATCGTCCATACAAGTCATCCAGGAACAGGATGAACCGAAGGCAACCTCCTACCGCATCGTAGGAATCACCCTATAGATCGGTAGTGAGCAGTCCTTGCAATCCGTAAATTTCAATCCTGACAGAATCATTGTCAAAATATCTCAGCTAGAAAAATCCAACACTAGTCCTTCCATTCATGAAGATTTACGGTTTTCAATTGCTCCATCTCTACCAGCTTCAGATATCTTCTTTGTTTATGTAATTGTTGATTCGGAATGGTTTTCGAATATAAATTTGATCCCGGTCTTTCCGTATCATAACGCGTTGGGTATGATTTTGTTATTCGGTTATTTAACTATCAAAATAAACAACCATAAAAATAGATAAATTAATTGGTTTATTCTATAGCGTCATTTGGCCATTAAAAATAGTATATCAGTTTTAATATAACAATGTTCTCAAATCATTTATATACTTAGAAAAAATATCTTAAGATTCTATCATTAAATATTTTTCAATCATTTGCTACTTGTCTTCTATCATTTGGAAAATCGATTCAACTTATCATCATAACAATCATTATGATATCTCTTTTGGTTTCGTTATTTTATCCCATGATCGTCACTTCCCTTTTCAGAGCAAACTCATTTCAAATCCCGTCTTCTTATATTTTTACAAATCTCTTTTATTTCTCCCTTTACTATGAAAACATCATTTCATATTCTCAAGCCTTTTTTATTTCCTTTTATTTCGAAATCCTATTATATATTTTCAAGTTCTTCAAATAACGTTACACTATTATTCCCAAAATAAATTACACTAACATCTTTACCATCATAACTAATACCGTCCTTCGATAATTCCGAAGTCGTTCAAGTTAGGGTATTTAATTACCTCTCAGACCTTGATCAACAACGTTCTTATCTTAAGATGATCACAGTTGCAATACCAAAACCACATATTCATTTCCATATTAAAACAATCCCATTTTAATCATATCTTGATGAAAACTCATCTTTTAATTAATATAGCGAATCTTTATCGTATATTTGTAACTCAACTAATTCCAGTTCCATTTTCATTTCCATTTCAAACCTTCATTAGATCAATATTCAAAAATCAGCTACCTCAAGTAATCCACGGGTAAGTTCTAATCTAGAATTTCAAATTCTAACTTTTACTTTATTCAAATGTCATTCCTAACAACCCATTTTCATAGTACATATCTAATAGAAATTCAGGTTTAATAACTACAGAAAATCTTGGGTTTCACAAATCCGATTAATAAAGTCTCCATAAGAATTTACTTTAAGCCACTAAATAAATTTAATTTATTTTATCATTACTATAATTCATTTTTAAAATATCATTTTTGTAATAAGCCTTATCGTTTCATAAACTTTCATTACTCCTTTAAATCCCAAGGTCTCTACTTTGATTATTAAATAAATGCTAATTAAATATCAACATTTAAAAGTGTTTTGCTTAACTAATAACTATTTTCATTAAATTAATAACTAATTACATAATTCAATTTCGAGTAACACCGTTGACTTAATCAACTCTACACATAATTAACTCACTAATCAAGTCTCGGTTCATCTTTCCATTTAAATTTATTTCAAATTAAATTAATTTAAAAAATTCCATTTGATTATTATTATATAAATAGTAATCAAATCAGTATAATCTCATTTTAAATTGCTCATTAAAACAATTAACCTTGGTTATTAAGCATCATATTAATATCCGCACACTCGCTTACCAGTCTCATACATATAAGAATCATCTTTATAAGATCATCGAGATAAGGCACGTGCTTCGCACACGAATAGATTTTGGTACAAAAAAAGGGTGATTGGTGATTAAATTAATCAATGTATGTGTGGTTGTTTTATTTTCTTTTTAAAAACCCAATTAAAATAATATATTTAAAAATCTATATTCAGTTATAAATAAATTTCATAATTTCATTTTTATCGATTTACCTGACGGTAAAACAATCTTCATAAACAGTGTTCATTTTGCCATCCGCTATTTATTCTCCAACCAATGATACTCATTGGTTAATATCAAAACAATGTTGAATTTGAATTAAACAATCAGTAATCAATAATCCAATCACATGGGTTAACAGTTCATATAATGATCATATGCAGACAAATAATCAATTCAACCAATAGCGGTCAAACAATAATAATCATTCAAGCATCCAATTTAATTTAAATACGTTTATATTATTATAGACGTAGCCAACAAGGTAAGTTACTTTGATTGGAAATCACCATTAAAAATAACGATGTCATTTTATTTAAATTAAACAAAGTTTAATTTAAGTAATCGATATAAAAATATTTAACAACATCCAAATAATCAAATCAACCAAACAATTAGCAAACATAGCAAACAAATATTAAACCCAACTTATATAAATATAAGTGGGAGAACTGAGTGAGTTTAACTCCCCTTGGTTAAATCTGACGATTAAAGGACTTGTTTTTAATTAAATCAAAAAGATGTTTAATTTAATTAGAAATAACCGGTGCTTCCTGCGCTAACTAAATCTGCTCCATTTCGTAGTCTCTAGTCATACAGTTCCAATGAACTATCCGTTCTAAAATCTGATAATATACGACAAAATATTTAGTTAATGATTTTGTAAAATATTCGAATTTAATTTAAAGCCTTATTTTTAAACATATCGGACCTTACCAACAATATACGGTCCACGTCATATCTGCACGGGCAATATTCTACTTTGGTCTCCCGGTATTTCGAACCCGACTATTTTCATTTTCTATGGCTCACCTTTCCTTCCACTTCGCTCAACCCGCGTCATCAACCATGCTGATAGCAACCAACTTTCTCCACTCACCATTTAAAGTCCTCTTTCCATCTCAACGCATTAAGTTGGCCCAGCGTTTCTCTTTTTTTTTTTCTTGAACAACAGGCCCAATCCCACTGCAAACCCCCTCCACCAAACATTCTTCGGTCCACGCAACGTTTAAACCCGTAGCTACAGTTATCTTCCTGCTGTTTTGCTACACAAAATGGTCCCTTTCCCCACAAGCATTCCGCAGTTCAGCTTTCTCCCGTCTCCTGCCTTTCTTACAATGCCATTTTCATTTTTTTTAATAATATGAAGGCCCAAGCCCATCTTAAACATGTTGATTCACTCCAGAAAATTCGATCCATTTATATGTATGCAAATCCCATGAATGCCTTCTAAAAGCACTTCCCCAAACCATTTCTTCTTCTGGAGCTTCACCGCATGCTCAACTATTCTTCCCATATTCCTTCTATTCTCCGCGTACATGAATGAAAGCTGATCCTCAACTTTACTTCCACAAAATCCCACTTTATTCCATCCTCCTTCCACATCAGCAACATATTGTCCTTCCTCCATGCTACTGTGCACCGCGCCCCTCTCCCTTTCCACTTCTTCACTGTTACTGAACCCACAGCCGAACTCCACAATTCACCTTCCCATCGGCCGCCTGCTAGTTGCTATTACCAGCGAACCCACTTCTCGATTCCAAAACATCACCACCACGCAAAAAGATGCCAACCCTGCCAACCCCAAGACCGACACCATTGACCCACCAGAACACCTCTCCGTCACAGTTCCTTCATGCCACCTCCTTCATAGTTTTAGAACAGCTTTCAAAACTCCTTCACTTCACACCCAAAAGAAACCACTTACTTGCGTTAGTTCTCCACCGTACTCCATAAATCTTTTTCATATCAACGTTTCCACATTCTTGTGAAATCATTCGTTTATTTCTTTTTGATTTAACGAACCAAAAAGTTTCACATACTGTGCCACCTTTAGCAAACTCATCACCGTCCGGGCCACCGGAACCGCCAACTCCATCACTTAACTGACAGCCAGTGTCCCTAATTCGACCTCTGACTGAGATCATGCCATTTACTGCGCCGCCTCCATCCGAACCGCAAGAGCTCCAAAACACTGCTCACTCGACAGCCCTGTTCCGCGCCCATGGACTATACTCCGGCCTCCTATTAACATTTTCCAAAAACAGACCACCCACTGACTTTACCACTTCCTCACTACTTTTATATTTATTTATGCATTTATTTATTTTGAGTTGAGAGGGAGCGAGATTGGTATAATACAGAAGAGGTGAGGTAGCTGCAAAAGAACGAAGAGATGCGATTTATATAAGAGAAGAAATCGAGGTAGTGAAGTTTACGTGGAGAGCATGAATAAGAAAGTTTGGCCGCCAAGAAAAATGGTACAGCGTGGCGTTCAAGAAATTAGTTGCTTAATTGCCAAGTCATTGTTGTGTTAGGGCAGCTGTCACTCCACTTATACCATGAGTATAGATGCAGAAAAAAGTTTTATAGGAAGCATATTCTTTTGGGTAGCTTGTACTTATTATATTGCTTGAAATTGTATGAATACATAGAATAGGTTAGTACCGTGCGTTTTCCTCAGCTTTGCAGTCCCTATACATTTAATTCTTTAGCTTGTTTGTTGTACATGTAGATCAGCTAAAATGAAGTTTTAGGGTATGCTTTTAGCAAAAGTTTTCCTTCGACTGAAAGAAATGCATATGTTTATTTTATTTTATCATGGTTTGGTCTATTCTCATTTTATTATCCTACTGTTAGTTAAGTTGAATGCCTAGATTTCGTATTGCCACATACGATCTCAAAATACAACGAAAACAAGTATGCAGACGTTATGAACCTAAACAAATTCATTTCGTTGAAATCCGACTCCATTTGCAAAACGGTGTTATTTTAATTTCAATTTATTTATTAGTTCACCCTTAAATTTCGTCCACCGATAAAACAACACCGTTTAGCTCCAAACTGGAAATATAGCAATAATTTATTATACGTATTCCAATAAAATTCGTTTTGTCGAAAACGGAGGTCATTTGGAAAAATAATTATTTATGTGGCTTATATAACACCGTAAAAATATAAATAAATTATGAAACAAATAAAAATAGTAATAATAAATTATTATTGCCACACATATCCAAATAAAATAACATATATAAACCAGTATCGACTTATAACCCAATATTAACGTATTCGATGTCCAAATTCTGTTGAAAATCTTTTAAATTAATAAATAAACATTACCGTTTTGTAAACGATTTCCATAGCGACTATTTTAAATTTTGATTTGGACGTATCTTTCAGTATATAAGCTGGAATGTCAATTTTTCTCTTTCTTTAGAAAATTGTAATCAATCCGATTCTAACGTTTCTTGTTTCGCAGAATTTCGACTTAAAGCGGATTCTGTATATTCAAATGAAGTTCAAAATTCAATATTACGAACTACCATGCAGTTTCGAGTTCGTTTTATAATTAATATGAATATATACGTTTAATCACTGTTAAATAAACAAATTTAATATTACATCCATAAATATTCCAAATAAAATATATAAAACAAATTTAAATATTCAAATTCAATTAGCAGAAAAATCCAGGTCGTTACACACTTTGATTGTATGTAAGAAGTTTATAAATTGTTATAAATTGACGGAACAATGGGTGAATTATTTTTTATTTGATTTTGATTTACATTTCTATTTTTTACTTGTATGAATAGTTTTTTTTTACTACATTGATTTTCTTCTTCTTATAACTATAAGGTCTGATTCAACTATAGATTTCAATGATATTTTGTTATTCTTTTTAATTTAATCACTAAATTCATCTGGTTAAGCATATATCCTTGATGCTTCTCTTTTAGTTGTAACGGTATGGAAGTGTATATCATAAATTAGATTTGTAGCTTGGTGCTTCAAATTTGATTTGTCACATGAACTTCAGATTAGATTTGGAGTCATATACTTATTTGAAACTATGATTTTCATTATTTTGTATGGATGACTATGAGTATATCATACTTCTTATTACCCGTTCGTAATTTACAAAGTTTAAAAAAATATCCAAAGTAAAGTATTTTGAAGACTACCTATAATATAAGTTCAACTATCGATTGCAACCTATGCATTGATTTTCATATTAGAGCCATAAATTTTGTTTCTCTTATTGTATCCTTTGGGTTATGTTTATTTCCACCTAAAAAAACCACTAGCAATTTATATATCACTGAGTATATATGGCATTGTTGTTATCTTGGCTGAAACGTAGGCTGCTGTTAGAGAGATCATATTTGCTTGATAAACAAATAAGAGGTGCTTATATTTTTGTTTTCCATATATCACGTAAATGCTATTATACCCGCTTTTTATCTTGTCAAAATATGCGGTAAGAAACAAAAAGTAGGAGGCCCACCAGTAAAATTACAATACTACCCTCCCTAAATTCAATGATTTGCCTATTTCTCAATTTTTGATCGAAACTAATTCAGTATTAGTAGAATATCTCCATGTGCATACTTCACAAGTCTAATGTACGTCACTTATGTTTCTAAGTTGAACCATTACTTCAGTTAATCGCATACGTAGAATCAGCGACATCACTTTCTTCACATATGTTTCCTTCTCCTATTTAAATTAGCAGTGGCCTAGTGGGTGTAGAAATGTGGTTTTCCTATCCTATGTATTATTTAGTTGTTCCAATGAAACATCGGTTTTCTAAACAAAATATGTAGTTTTGATTGTTGATTAATCACTGACCTGGGTTCTGAGATTCAAGCAAAACATGACCAGACTTTCATTCAAGCTATTTTCTAGGTTAATACAAGTAAAGTTAAGGACTGCAGAATGGATGATAATTTAACATGACTATGTTTTCTTCTGTTAGAAATAACGTCATATCTAATTAGAACAAAATAAAGTCATGCGCACAGTTTGTAAAGATTGATTTTTAATTTGTTTCTAACCTGAAGGATACATATTGGTAGAAAAACTTATAGTTTCTTAGTTGATTAGATTAATATGATTAAATCTTCTACGTATATACATTAAGTAGCAACCTGCTTATTAAATTGACTTTCACTAAATGACGACGGTTGTCAACACAATCATTGTTGTAGTTTAGGCATTAAAGGACATTTTTATATACATGAAAATTCTCAGTCTGATATTGATCTTCACTGTGTATATACACCTCCAAGATAATACATACATGTTCGATCTTAATTGTAGTTCAATAGATATCCTACTACCATCCGTACGCGCACGAGTTCAATACATGTTTGGACATCATGAGTTATAATAGCCTTTGGTTGTCAGTTATAATATCTTATTAAGAATTATGTAGGTTAAGTATGGAGGAAACATTACGACATCTTTTTTTGGCAGGTAGATAAAAGGATGAGATTTGTAGCACAAGTGAGTGATACAATCAATGCAGAAGGGTGTGGTATTACTCTTGAAAGATTAGTAGAGAACGTGGCAAACCTAGTGTTCACGGGTACTTAGAAGAATCAGATTCACCGCGATATTTTATTTCATTATCAGAACCATGGTGTGAAATATCGACATAAAAGTTTGAGTTCACTATTGAGGCTTATAAGAAAATCGAAATCACATTTCACAGAGTTAGCAAAGTCTATTGATGTAAGTCCCTTGGGGTCTTTCACCCCCACTTTACTTTTTCCCTTTAGACAAAGGGCGGGAAACGTCTGATAATGTATTCATTTATGTTTCACTCATTTTAAATTTTAATTATATATATATTTTTTACCTATGATCGTATTCACAAAGTTAGCAAAGTCTATTAATGTAAGTCCCCTCACTACAAGAGAAACAGTACATACCAACGGCTAAGGGTCGTTGGTATAGCCAATGGTATAGCCGTTGGTATATGGATCAACGACTTCCAACGTCTTCCAATGGTAGGAAACACATATTTCCAACGGCTTCCAACTTCCTTTCATTGCCATGTCTTTTTTTCTAGCCAAAGAAACGTTGGAAAGTTTTGAAAGCCATCGAAATATGTCGTTAGTTGCCATTGGAAGTCCTTGAATAACAATGGCCAATAAGTCATTACTTACCGTCGGAAGCCATTGAAAATATAGGTTTTTTTTTACAGAACAGAAACTGCACACTTCTAGCCACACAAATATATATCCCTCACAACTGCTCCATTTTGAGCATATAAATCTCAGTCACAATCAAATATTCACCCAAATACAATATTACATGAAAACCAAACACAAAACACATACCATAAACCAATATTTACATAAAAAACAAGCAAATACATACGATCATGTCCAAACCATGTCATCACCAACAAAACCCGCCATCACCGTATCCACAACTTCATCACCAATACAACATCCATATATATACAACCATGATCATTATAGCGACCCGAACTTCCAGGCCGGCCTAGACCGAACAAGAAGGCGGGCTGCTTTGAGAACATGACGCATCAGAACACAAACATGAGAACATTTCATTGTTATTACAACAATTTACATCAGAGTACAAGATATCAGAGTACAAATAAATAATATATAGCGGAAAATATCAGAGATTTAAATTACATTTAAATACATAAATATAATGTGCAGCGGAAAACATCAACTACGACAACTGAAAGAAATACACGGACACAAAGCATTCCGAATATAATTCCAGCTGTGATCCAGGATCTTGTGAAAAGAAATATCTGTGAAGAACAAAACTACTAGCTGCCCATGTGGAAAATATGGGCACCCAGAGTTTAGGTGAAAACAATAAACTCCGAGTTAGTCATGGGACTAGTGTGAGAACTAAAACAGTTATTAACTTTACTTTAAAG
The DNA here is from genome assembly GCA_030737875.1 of Allium sativum. Lineage (NCBI taxonomy): Eukaryota > Viridiplantae > Streptophyta > Magnoliopsida > Asparagales > Amaryllidaceae > Allium > Allium sativum. Next base: position 47,187,059 of record CM060912.1, on the reverse strand, counting down.
TTGGGTAAATCAAGGGACCACGCCATATAACATGAAACGGTTTTCTCCCAAGAATACCATAAAACAAACAACGCAATGGTAAAAAGGAAAATGAAGCAATTATAAGACTCAGGTCCCATCACACAATGCAAACACAAACCAAAGGATAGAATTTTTTCTTATAATGGCCAAACATGCTTGATACGTGAAAATTTTCTTTTATTATTACTATAAGTGAAAAAATCAACTTCAAATATAAATGTATCGATCATAGACGACATAGTACCCCATCCTACTATGTTGCCATATAGGTTTACAACTAAAACCACAAAGCTCGAATTTGGAAGTTGGATTTCCATCATGATGGCTACTAATTCAAAAGATCGATCACACAGTGTAATACTCAACGGTTTACGTCCAGGTCATTGGAAAACACCGTGATAACATACGCACTATATCCAGGAAACAAGTATCACTGCGGCTTAAGTGCAGGTCATGGGAAAACACCGCTTACTTTATCCTTCTGGGAATCAGGTATAAGCCCTATCCCTACTAGGTGTGGAGCGACCACATCCAACACATCTCGGTCGACCGAATCTGCGACAATCCTAAAAGTTGTCAAAACTCAACCCGTAGGTTGCTCATCCTCATCTCGAAAGTATACTGATATAACCATCAGTTTACCATCATACCGGTGTGTGAGGCTCGCAAGTTAACACTACACAAAGCTACGCTAATTTAAATCTATGCTTTGATCATCATCCACCAAGCTCTACTTTTGAACAAAAGCTTGGATCACTGCAACTCAGCATGCCACAATGTCAATGCATACAGTACCATTGATTTCCACAATTATATAACCTCTAAGCTCGTACGTCTCAGAGAACGGTGTTAAACAAAAGAATAAATTCTCCACCACCAAATAGATATATATATTTAGCAGAAATCAACGAATACAGCGCAAAATACAATGTCAGAAGTACAATCCATTTACAAGTCCTTTCTGAGTTTGAATGAAACCAGAGGCACTTTATTCCTCATCCCATATGTCCAATATAGGAGAGAGTCCCTCGCATATCTGGACAATCAACAAGTACGTCCGGACAACTACCACTATAACCCCTTTATGGGAGCTAACCAGTCCAGGGCATCAGTAGTAATCCATCCGATGTGGAGATCGTCAGTCTTGCACAGTCTTCAATATCTTCGACTTTTAATAGTCGTATCAGTTATTTATAATGGGTTAAACCCGGTCTTTCCAAATAACTCGCGTAACTGATAATCAAGTTCTTTAAAATCACATCATATGCCTCATTCCAATCCAGAATATTCTTTTATTCAAATATTCTTGGAAATCATTTCAAAAGATTTATAACATCTTTTCACAACTTAAACTAATTAAGGTTTATCAAACTAGTTGGAGTTAACGAGCCTTACCGAAGTAATTATTCATTTTATTATCCCTATCCCAATCTATTCATCCCATGGGCAAAAATCGTAGTACTCTATATCTAACACCCATTGTGTCATCGGTAAAATTAATTACCATTTAACGTTCAAATATAATTAAAGATATAACTATCGCATGAAGTAAAACCGGTGACACACCATTTTCGAACACTTCTCTAATTTAGAAAATTTAACTACCATATTCACATTTTAATCTAATTAAAGATTCATTAAAACTCCACTTAGTTTTAATACCCAAAAAATCATTATTTAATGATTATTCAAATTTAGGAAATAAATCCTGTCTTTAACTGGGTTAAAGAACGAATGTCATTTAAAACGAAGTTCACGATAAACCCAAAATCATCTTCCATCAGAATTAAATCTACACAGAAATCATAACAGTATATAATCGATATGAATTCCCGTATCAGACTAATACTATAAACGGAATAACGACAATGCCTTTTTATTCCATAAATAGTAACGGTCTTCCTTTTTAGTAGCTCATCTCGATGATTACCAAATCAAATTCCATTCAATTCAGATTTAATATATTAAATTGGAAAACTTTACTTTGAAAATTTTCCATTAAATCTTAATTAAAAGATTTATAAATTCCAAGTCATCTTCACTGTTAATTGGGTTAAATAACAAATGTTATTTAAAATACAGTTCACGATAAACCCAAAATCCAATTTCAATTCAATCCAGATAAATTAATTAATTGGTAAATTTCTCTTAATCTTAGTTAAAAGATTTATTCTATTCTTATCTGGTTTAAGAACAGTGTTATTTAAGACACCATTCACGACAAACCCAAAATCCAATTTGATAATAAATACAAGGCTTTGAATAGAAATCATATCGGCTTATATTCAATATCAAATTCTGAAACTAATAGATATCGTATTGGGAATAACGATATCTATATCTTCCAAATTCCGCAACAATATCTGTATAATCATGGAATCTAATATCGAAATATTCCAAAGATTATTTCCATTCCAATTTATATATATTGGAAAATTCTGGTTATCTAAAAACCATTTCAGTTTCTTTTACTTGAGTTGTAAACAACTTATTCTGATAAAAATACCTTTTACCTTTACAAATGTGGGATATTTCATCCAAAATCTTTCCAAATCATTTATTATGATTTTACATAATTTATTCATATTTTTAATAAATTTATTAAGGCCCTTATAGTCGGTTTTAAATATCGGCCACCAAACTACATCCATAACGACCTTTTCCAAAACTGATTTGGACATATCTTGAAATCTATCCGTTAGATTTCAAATCTCTTATTATCATTCAAATGAACTTTTCGATACGAACCCAACGGCTCCGGTTTCAGGAGAATCCGAAGGTCTGATCTCCGGTTACGTCAATTTGAAGTCGATGGTTGAAATTCGCGAACGGTCGCTGCGCGGCGCGTTCTATTCAAGCCATTTAAATATATATAATATATTTCATCGGTTTCCTTTCAAAACATATTTTATAAATCATTTATAAATTCGTTTTAAAACGATATCAACTTCCGTTGCAATTTTAAATCAAAATTGAATGTTTCATATCATTATAATATTAAAATTATAATATTTTCAAAATATTAGGTTTTGAAATAAAATCTTTCCGATATTCATTATAAAATTAATAAAATCGACAGAAAATTCCGTTCGAGTTAAAATGTCGTATATCTACTTAACTCGGCTTCATATTCATTTCAGTTATGAATATTTCAATATTTTCGTGTCCATCCAAAATTGGACATCATATTTTGATTCATCACTGAATATTATTTTAAAATATTTGTTATTCTGAACTGGAATCTGACATAATCAATTACTGTATAATTTTATTTGTATGGATTCCATACGTTGCATGTATTCAAAAATAGTGATAAACAACTAATAAACATTCCGTTCACAACCAGAGTGCAATTTACAACTGTATAAACATTAAATAAGTAAATAATGCTTATAACAGTCTGTCAATCAATCGATTGACATACAACTATACACAAGGGTGATGTGTAAATTAATTATCATCCCCAGACCCGTGTGGGGTTTTCAACCATCAAACAAATATTATTATTTGAATATTTGGGCGATGTGTAAAATTATCGTCCCAGTACCCGTGTGGGGTTTACATTACAATCCATATGAACTAATCTAATATTTGGGAGACGGGTGGGTAATTTGTCATCCCAAATTAATTCATAACATAAATATTTTATTCCATAACATTTATAATCAAAGTTTGACAATATTAACATTGAAACTGTAACAATCATCAATCAACAAACAAATATTTCAATCACAGGCAATCAAGAGATATTCAGTTATAAAAATAAATAACTATACAAAATATTTGAGTAAGGAATTTTTCACATTGATCGGTTTTTTTGAAATCATTATAAAATGATTGTTTTAACAAAATTAAAAAAGTGTTTAATTTTATTAAAATCTCCAACCGCATCTGTTTCTGTTCTGGTCAGTTCTGAAATGTAGTACCCGTCTAGAGGATTCCAACGCAACTAATTTCGCGAATTTCTGATATTGTATGAAGAAGATACAACAATTTGAATTTGAATATATTTAATTATGTCATTAGGTAAATTAATTAAGGAATAATTATACCTTAATTATATTTAATTATTTCTTCCTCCACGGTTTATTTTCTAGGCGATTTCAAACCCTCGACGGCTTCAAAAATTCCACCGTACCTCCCCATACAGATGATCGGAGCTCCATCGTCAGCCGTCACACGAAAGCTTGATCCTCCCTCCACCAGCGCCAAGAACGGTGGCGGGCTCGGTGCCTCCCACGCTTCTGAAATTGAACCCAAAACGCAGCCCTTTAAGGCCCAAAATCACGCAGTTCCTTACACGATAGATGATCATACCCCTATGGAAATGAAGATCTTGAGGCACTCTATAATTTCTGCGTTAAAAGTATTACGAATTGATGAATGGATTGAGTGCGATTTGAGGGAGAAAACCGGAAGTTCTTTGCCATTCATGAGTGATAGCAGCGCATCTTACAAATGAAACTAGGGTTAAGTTTATAAACGCTTATATATATAATAATATTTTATTCAGAAATTACTTATTTAACCCATCGAACTCCAAACGAACCCCAACGACTACTGCCCCTAACCAAATACCCCTATTCCGGACACAATGAGAGATATTTCGTAAGCCCATTCGACTGTTTCGACCAGTTTTCATCAAGATTATGAAAATTGAAATCTAGCTATGTTTTGACGATACGGTCCTAAAAAATTAATTTCGTCAAATTTGGAGACCATTTGAAAAAAATGGCCTTTTTATTAGCTTATTAAATTCAAACTGAAAATGAAAACACGTTTAAATTTACTGCGCTCACACACTAAGTCCAAATGACTTGAAAATTTTAAGCTAACAATAATTTAACGTTTCGGATCCAACAAAAATGGTTTCGTCAAAAACGGAGGTCATTTTCAAAATGGCTATTTTTAAGGGCTTTAATTATATTAAAAATATTAACAAATTATATAGCGGCTATTTTAAATTTTAAACTGGACATAACTTACAATTTATAAAGTGAAATCTCAGTTTTTCACATTCATTAGAAAGATATAATTAAATAGATTCTAACATTTCTGGTTTTACTGAAATCTGATTAACATTGCATTCGATATAATCATTTAAAGTTCAAAACCAAATTTTCAAACTCCCACGCCATTTCGAGTTCGTTTTAATTAAATTTTAAATTTATAGTTCTTACTTCGTTTTAAAACAAATTTCAAGTTGTTAATTATTAAAATTAATTATTTTAACTTTAAAAATCCATTAAAATCAATTAAAAATAAATTTTAAATTGATTCCAAAAATCTGGGTTGTTACAATCTCCCCCACTTAAAATCTTTTCGTCCCCGAAAAGGAAGATAGAATCGAAGGTTGTTTACTTAATCAACTCAACCTTCGCTTGACTCCAGTTCTTCAACTTTTCAGTTTCTAAGAACTTTTCCATTTTTCGCAATTTGGCTAACGCCTTAAATTTTCGAAAAAATTTGCCATAACCTTCTTTGTACGGGTTGATCGGTAAAACCACAACTTGCCTCATAGGGCCCTCATCAATAAAAAAGAAACATAAAAAGCCAAGCGGCTTGCCAGTTGGCTCATAAAATCATCAAACCCAATAAATACAGTAAATATGTACCTATTTGTCGGGCATACAATATTATTCCTCTTCTTAGCTTCTATGCTATGACCTGTACAACATATATATACATGTATATATATATATATATATATATCCGATTAGAACTAATTTTCAATTCAGTTCAATATTAAATTCAATTTGGCTTAATTTACCTTTCATTCTCTTATTGGTTTTATTATTCCAATATTTTTATTAGTTAAACTAATTATCATCCATCACAACCAACAATCAATTTGTTGATTAGCTTTTCATATATATAACTTTTATATAATCAAAAATCATATTTCAATGCTAAATCACAAAAATTAACCCTAACTAAGTTTTGGTTCTCACACCAGTCAATTGGAATCATGTAGGTATCCCACTTTCAAAACTCGAACACAAATACTGATGATACTATAGTAATCATCAGGATCATCTACGAGCGACTAGAGTGTGATTCTACATCTACCGAGTATATTTGAGACTTCGAATATACGTTCGCGAGACGTATATGCAAAATCTTAGTATACTCGATAGTCCAAATTCAAAATCAAATAAAATACTTAAATCTTATAAAAAGATATAATTTTCAAAACTAAATTTGTTTTTAGTGAATAATACTTTTCGAACTCATTCTATGGTACTACTGATCCTATCTCTAACGAGTTACTCTTATAGGATATTACAATTCCTATCTTTCTAACGTGTCTTGTTCTCGCGCTTTGTAAACCAAAGCTCTGATACCATCTGTAGCGACCCGGACTTCTCGGCCGGCCTAGACCAAAAAAGAAAGCGAACTGCTTTGAGAACACGATTCATCAGAACACAAACATGAGATCGTTTCTTTTCTATTACGACAACTTACATCAGAGTACAATTAATAATACACAGCGGAAAAATATTAGAGATTTAAATTACATTTAAATACATTAACATAATATGCAGCGGAAAACATCGACTACCACAAGTGAAAGAAATACACGAATACAAAGCATTACGAATATAGCTCTAGCTGTAATCCAGGATCCTGTGAAAAGAAATATTTGCGAAGACCAAAACTACTAGCTGCCCGTGTGGAAAATATGGGCACCCAGAGTTTAGGTGAAAACAATAAACTCTGAGTCAGTTATGCGACTGGTGTGAGAACTAAAACAGTTATTAACTTTACTTTAAAGTTGGGTAAATCAAGGGACCACGCTTGGAAGTTGGATTTCCGTCATGATGGCGACTAATGCAAAAGATCGATCACGTAGTGTAGTACTCAACGGTTTACGTCCAGGTCATTGGAAAACACCGTAATACATATCTGCACTATATCCAGGAAACAAGTATGACTACGGCTGAAGTCCAAGTCATTGGAAAACACCGCTTACTCTATCCTTCTGGGAATCAGGTATAATCCCTATCTCTACTAGGTGTGGAGTGACCACACCCAGCACATCTTTGTCGACCGAATCCATGACAACCCTAGAAGTTGTCAAATCTCAACCCGTAGGTTGCTCATCCTCATCTCGAAAGTATACCGATATAACCATCAGTTTACCATCACACCGGTGTGTGAGGTCCGTGAATTAACGCTACACAAAGCTATGCTAATTTAAAGCTATTCTTTGATCATCATCCACTAAGCTTTGCTTTTCAACAAAAGCTTGGATCACTGCAACTCAGCATGCCACATTGTCAATGCATATCATAACATTGATTTCCACCAATATATAACCTTTAAGCTCGTACGTCTCAGAGACAGGTGTTAAGCAAGAGAATAAATTCTCCGCCACCACATAGAAATATATTTAGCAGAGATCAACGAATACAACGCAAAATACAATGTCAGACATACATTCCATTTACAAGTCCATTCTGGGTCTGAACGAAACCGGAGGCACCTTATTCCTCGTCCTATATGTCCAATATAGGAGAGAGGCCCCGCATATCCGGACAATCAACAATTACGTTCAAACAACTACCACTATAACCCCTTCTTTGGAGCTAACCAATCTAGGGCATCAATAGTAATCCATTCGATGCGGAGATCGTTGGTCTTGCACCGTCTTCAATACTTCGACTTTTAATCGTCATATTAGTTATTCAGAATGGGTTAAACCCGGTCTTTCCGAATAACTCGCGTATCTTATAATAAAATGGTATAAAACACATCATACGCCTCACTCCAATCCAGAATATTCTTTTATTCAAATATTCTTGGAAATCATTTCAAAAGATTTATAATATCTTTTAACAACTTAAACCGAATTAAGGTTTATCAGACTAGTCGGAATTTACGAGCCTTACCGAAGTAATCATTCATTTTATTATCCTTTCCCAATCTATTCATCCCAAGGAGCAAAACTCGTAGTACTCCATATCTAACACCCATTTGTCATCGGTAAAATTAATTACCATTTAACATTCAAATCTAACTAAAGATTTAACTATCGCATGAAGTAAAACTGGTGATACTCATTTTCGAACACTTCTCTAATTCGGCAAATTTAATTATCATATTCACATTTCATTCTAATTAAAGATTCATTAAAACTCCACTTAGTTTGAATCCCCAAAAATCATTATTTAATGATTATTAAAATTTAGGAAATAAATCCTGTCTTTAACTGGGTTAAAGAACGAATGTCCTTTAAAACACCATTCATGATAAACCCAAAATCATCTTCCATCAAAATGGAATCTAGACGGAAATCATAATAGTATATAATCAATATAAATTCCCGTATCAGACTAATACTATAAACAGAATAACGACAATGCCTTTTAAATTCCATAAATAGTAACGGTCTTCCTTTTCAGCAGCTCATCTCGATGATTACCAAATCAAATTCCATTCAATTCAGATTTAATATATTAAATTGGAAAACTTTACTTCGAAAATTTTCCATTAAATCTTGATTAAAAGATTTATAAATTCCAAGTCATCTTCACTGTTAATTGGGTAAAGAACAAATGTTATTTAAAACACAGTTCACGATAAACCCAAAAACCAATTTCAATTCAATTCCAATTAAATTGGTAAACTTCTCTAAATATTAATTAAAAGATTCATTCTATTCTCAACTGGGTTTAAGAACAGTTTTATTTAGGAAACCATTCACGACAAACCCAAAATCCAATTTGATAATAAATGCAAGGCTCTGAATAGAAATCATATCGGCTTATATTCAATATCAAATTCTGAACCTAACAGATATCAAACTGGGAATAACAATATCTATATCTTCCAAATTCCTCAACATTATCCAATCATGGAATCCAATATCAAAATATTACGAAGATTATTTCTGTTCAAATCCATTCCAATTTATATATATTGGAAAATTCTGGTTATCTCAAAACCATTTCAATTTCTTTTACCCGAGGTCGTAAACAACTTATTCTGATAAAAAAAATTGCTTTTACCTTTACAAATGCGGGATATTTCATCCAACATCTTTCCAAATCATTTGTTATGACATTACATAATTTATTCATATTTTTAGTAATTTTATTAAGGCCCTTATAGTCGGTTTCCAATATCGGCCACCGAACTGCATCCATAGCGATCTTTTCCAAAACTGATTTGGACATATCTTGAAATCTAGGATTTCAAATCTCTTATTATCAATCTAAAGCACTTTTCGATATGAGCCCAACGGTTCTGGTTTCAGAAGAATCCAAAGGACGGATCTCCCGTTACGTCAATTTGAAGTCGAATGTTGAAATTCGCGAACGGTCGCTGCGCAGCGTGTTCCATTCAAGCCATTTAAATATATATAATACATTTCGTCGATTTCCATTCAAAACGAAGTTTATAAATCATTTATAAATTCATTTTAAAATGATATCAACATCCATTTCAATTTTAAGTCAAAACTGAATATTCCATATCATTATAATATTAAAATGATAATATTTTCAAAATATCAGATTATAAAATCAAATCTTTTCTATATTCATTATAAAATAAATAAAATCAACAGAAAATTCCGTTCGAGTTAAAATGGTGTATATCTACTTAACTTGGCTTCATATTCATTTCAGTTTTGAATATTTCAATATTTTCATGTCCATCCAAAATCGAACATCAAAATCATATTTTGATTCTTTGCTGAATATTATTTTAAAATATTCATTATTCGCAATTGGAATCAGACTCAGTCAATTATCATATAATTTTATTTATATGAACACCATAATCGCATGTATTCAAAAATAGTAATAAACAACTATTAAACATTCCATTCCCAACCAGAGTGCAATTTACAACTGTATAAGCATTAAATAAGTAAATAACGCTTATAACAGTCTGTCAATCAATCGGTTGACATACAACTATACACAAAGGTGATGTGTAAATTAATAATCATCCCCAGACCCGTGTGGGGTTTTCAACCATCAAACAAATATTATTATTTGAACACTTGGGCGATGTGTAAAATTATCGTCCCAATACCTATGTGGCATTTACTTCACAATCCATGTGAACTAGTACAATATTTAGGAGACAGGTGGGTAAATTGTCATCCCAAATTAATTCATAATATAAATATTTTATTCCATAACGTTTATAATCACAGTTCGCCAATATTAACATTGAAACTGTAACAATCATCAGTCAACAAACAAATATTTCAATCACAGGCAATCAATATATATTTGGTTATAAAAATAAATAGCTGTACAAAATATTTGAGTGAGAGAGTTCTCACATTGATCATTTTTTTGAAATCATTATAAAACGATCGTTTTAACAAAGTTAAACAAGTGTTTAATTTTATTAAAAACTCTAACTGCATCTGTTTCTGTTTTGGTCAGTTCTGAAATGTTGTGCCTGTCTAAAGGATTCCAATGCAAATGATTTTGTTAATTTCTGATATTGTATGAAGAAGATACAACAATTAGAATTTGAATATATTTAATTATGTCATTAGGTAAATTAATTAAGGTATAATTAAACCTTAATTATATTTAATGATTCCTTCCTCCATGGTTTATTTTCCAGGCGATTTCAAAACCCTTGACGGCTTCAATAATTCCACCGTGCCTCCGCATACAGATGATCGGAGCTCCATCGTTGGCAGTCACATGAAAGCTTGATCCTCCCTCCACCAGCGTCGAGAATGGCGGCGAGCTCGGTGCCTCCCATGCCTCTAAAATTGAACCCAAACCGCATCCCTTTGAGGCCTAAGATCACGCAGTTCCTTACACATTAGTTAATCATACCCCTATGGAGATGAAGATCTTGAGGCACTCTATAATTTCCGTGTTAAAAGTATTTCGAATTAATGAATGTTTTGAGTGTGATTTGAGGGAGAAAACTAGAAGTTATTTGTCGTCCGTAAGTGATAGCGGTGCATCTCAGAAATGAAACTAGGGTTAGGTTTATAAGCACTTATATATATGTATATATTATTTAATAATATTTATTCGGAAATTACTTGTTTAACACACTGAACTCCAAACGAACCCCGATGAATGTCGCCCCCAACCAAATACCCCTATTCCGGTCACAATGGGATATGTTTCGTAAGACCATTCTACTGTTTCGATCGGTTTTCGTTAAAATTAAAATATAAATTAATATAACGTTCAATATTGAATAATTTTCAAAAAAAACATTCAGTATTGAATTTCAACGCACATTTTAATTTGCCACGACCACATACTAACTCCAAAAATTATGAAAATTGAAATCTAGCTATGTTTTGACGATACGGTCCTAAAAAATTAATTTCATCGAATTTGGAGGCCGTTTGAAAAAAATGGCCTTTTTATTAGCTTATTAAATTCAAACTGAAATTGAAAACACGTTTAAATTTACTACGCTCACATACTAAGTCCAAATGACTTGAAAATTTAAAACTAACAATAATTTGATGTTCCAGATCCAACAAAAGTGGTTTCATCGAAAACGGAGGTCGTTTGCAAAATGGCTATTTTTAAGGGCTTTAATAATATTAAAAATATTAATAAATTCTACAACGACTATTTTAAATCATAAATTGGACATAACTTACAATTTATAAAGTGAAATATCAATTTTTCACATTCATTAGTAAGATATAATTAAATAGATTTTGGCATTTCTGGTTTTACTGAAATCTGATTAATATTGCATTCTGTATAATCATTTAAATTTCAAAACCAAAATTTCAAACCACCGCGCCATTTCGAGTTCATTAATTTTAAATTTATACGTTCTTACTTCGTTTTAAAACAAATTTCAAGTCGTTAATTATTAAAATAAATTATTTTAACATTAATAATCCACTAAAGTCAATTAAAAATAAATTTTAAATTGATTCCAAAAATCAGGGTTGTTATAATCATAAATGTATCAAGCCTCACCAAGCCTTATAGCATATATATATATATAACAAAAAACAAATTCACCTCAACTCTCTCTGCCAGAAGATGAAGGTGGCGTACCATACTGAGCAACGAACTTTGTCACCTAACGGTTAACTTGCTCCATTTGCTCTTCGCGGCGATGATCGCATTCATGAAGCTCTGCAATCTGTGCTCGGAGCTGTGTGATCTCCTCCTTATCCTGAGCCCTCTGGTAGGTCTGCTGAGATGTATGAACCTGTATATAACTTTAGATTTTCAAAATAGACGGAGTAATGATCAGATTGATATACTGTTAATGCTAGTCTCAAATTAAAATAAAATACAACATATACTTCACAATTGTTTGTCTAAAGTTTTAATAATAGCAATTGGAGTAAATTTCAGTTTTTATTATAAATTTTAGTTTCGATATATCTAGATTGCCAAAACCATAACGTCTATTCCGGGTAGGTGGATCCATGACAACATCAAATATCCTATCCTCATCCTCCTTAGTCAACTCATCCCTCCCACTGGAATCCAGCATCAGCGCCCTCTGTTCCTGAAATTTCTCTTGTTAAATAAAAAACAATTGAATTTAGATTACACTATAATTAAATTATAACTAATTTAAATTAACAATGTTATAACTAATTAAATTATAACACCACGTTGTTTCTCCTGAAAAAAGCGTATACATATATATAAATATATATATATATATATGCGTGTATGTGTAAATTAGAACTTAATGTTAAATCAAATATTAATTTTAACAACTTATAAACTAAAATCTTTAACTATGTAATTAATAAATATACCAGGTCCTCGCGATGGTGCTGAAACGTTTTTAGACCGACCCCGATGCGTAACTGGATTCTTGCTCTGGTTTACCGCATTTCTCGCAGACTTGGCCTATACATTTAAATTTTAAAAAAATGTTTTATTCTAAATTATACATTAATTGAATAGAAAATTTTAAATTAAATTTGTAGTAACTTTACTAGAAAAACGTCATTATTATCCCAATAAGTGTGTAGGTCATCCAACACCTTCTTGCCCATCCAGTTAGGTTTTTTCCCACCTGATTTTATGATGTTCATTGTCTCTCTGTAATTTTTTGCCACTGTCGGGTTCCAGTGGCGCTTGACGAGGTCTAAATTGGTCTCGCTGAGATCCACAACTCCCTACAATTTTTTAAAATAGCATAAATATTAACTGATCAAATAGGAGCATCACTACTTAATTAATGTAATAAATGATATAGTACCCATACGTACCGAAAATTCCTGCCATATCGTCTCCCTGACCATGTCGGGTATCGACGTCCAAGTGGGCCAACACTCAGTCATGTGAGCCTGATAAGCGCGTCTTGATGTACTCAAGACCGTGTTGGAAGACTCCAACTCAAAACCCCTGTGTTTAGCAAAAAAACATTTTAAGGCTACTGGAACAAAAATTTACATAATTTATTGTACAGAAATTAAATTTATACCCTTTACTGGCTTCTGGCTTAAGCCACACCACATGACGGGCTAGCTCTTGCGATGGACCACTGTCATCGCCACCTACAGGATCTTGTGGCATCATACCTGTTAAAAAAAACATAACATTACATAAAAGAGCCATGTAAAACAAATAATATGAGAGATAACATATGTAAGAGTACTATGCGATATAAATAATACGACATGATATAACATAAATAATATGGCATGACATAACATAAAAATATGACATGATATAACATAAAAAATATGTTACTTCTTAATACAAATGTCTAATTAACATTACAAGTTTGATTCATAGATATGTTACATATGAGTTTGATTCACAGAAATGTCTGGTTAATTAACATAATGATTTTAGCACATTAAATTATTGGGATGCATATGCCGCTTCGCAGCTTGTACAATGGCCGTAAATCCAACTTTTGTGAGGTTGTATTTAGATTTCATCGCAATGTATTCAGCAGTTACTGATAATTGCGTTCCGCTTTCACAGCCTTCCCAAAGGAGTTTTTTCACGGCATATAATAAATCATATATTTTTCTATCTTCAATATTTGGTTCTTCTTCATTATTGCCATTGTCATCATTTAATTGTTGAATCGGGAACATTGACAACGCAACGTCTTCAACTAATTGTTCTAGGAGATTCATCGTAGAACTTTCATTATTCACTACCACCTCAACTTGTACAAAAGTAGATGCTAACGGTTCTCCATGACGATCCCAAACCAAATAGTTTGGCTTAAAATCGTACTGATGCAAATGAACTCTAACCATTTGTGGTATCAAATGCTTTAATAACTTGCATCTACTACATGGACAACGGATTTCGACGTCGTTTCTCTTGTTACTTAAAGAAAAATCAATAAACATGCCGACACAATTAATAAATTGTTTGTTTATTGTGCCATAAGTTTCTCTTCCCTTGTACATCCAGCTTCGATCATTAAAATAATCGTCCATTTTTCCTAAGTACATATAAGATTAAAAAGTATGATAAAAATAACGCAAAACCAAAAAGGGCATATAGCATAAAGTTTTCTAAGTAGACGACCGTTTTTATTATTTTTTATCACTGCTAATAGTTGAAATAGATTCACAATCTTTGTGTTCGATCGTTAAATTCTCAAAATTCTAGTATAACTGATATATGAGGTCACAAATTCGTACCCTAATCATGATAAATATTAATATCTATTTTCATTTGGAATGCTCAAAAGCTAAGTTTATATTTTAATGAAAATGTTTCTTTTACGTATTAATGATGATAATTGACATTTTATTAAAATATGTTATTGTTGAATGCATGTTATGTTAATTGATCATCTAGGCCATCCAACCTCCCATTACAAATACAATAACGTAACTAAATCGCGTAAATCTTTTCAATCTAAACAATTCAACAAAATTTCGGCAGCACTTCCCTTTAGTTTCCTGAACATTACACAATTGCATGTACACAGGGAACATAAAGGAAGGGCATTCGAAATTTTGAGAACCGTTCAAAATGAAATGACTTACAAGATTTAACTTCGTTATTGTGTTCGTAACTTGTCCAATACAAAGGACAAATCTAACAAATATTGAATATGATGAATATAAATGTCGGTTCCGTTAATAAAACGAACATTCATAAAACAATTATATACAATACTTATCCGAAGGGGCCAAAAGCTCTCAAAGGCCTTATGAATATAATATATTACGATTGGTGCTCTTCGATCTTTAATTTTACGTATATGAATTTTATCACATATACGTATATTTTAAACATTAAATTGAACTATATAACAGTACGTTTTTGCTAAATTTTTATAAAACATAAACTTAATTATTTCCATTTCCACTACACGCTTTCGACAAATTAAATATCGTTTTTAATGAATTGGGATGTCTGCAAAATTCAATCATATGTATATCTTCATGTGCATTAAGATACCATGAGATTATCATAGTTTAACTCAGAAATACAACATTATGCATATACACACAGTTAACCCCAAATTAGCAACATAATCAAATAAATCCATATATACATGTATTAACAGCAACTACACATACAAACATACATGTCTAACAAACAAATTAAGCTTAAATTAGCAAACCTAGGGTAAGAAACAAAATTAGGGTTCATACCTAAGAAATTGGGGATGAATTGGAGATTAAAGAGGAGGAAGGAGAGCCTTAAACGTGTTGTAGAGACTATAGACACGTGATGGAGCTAGAAGGCTGATTTCAGAATTTAGGGTGCAAGAATTTTGGGGGAAAAGCAAAAAAATCGAAATGGTTTGGGAATGAGGAGGAAAGAAGCTGCTTCGGCAATTTTCTGCTCGACTATGCAACGGTGACCAATGGCTACCAATGAGATTATAATCAATGGCGTCAAACGTCCTTTTTTATTACGTAAAGTGTTGATGGAAAAAAATGTCGTGAACACCCAAGATTCCAATTACTAGGAATTATTAATTTAGACATATAAACATGAGCGGAAATTAGTAAATAACACAAGAGATTTATAGTGGTTCGGCCTCGAGAGAGGCCTACGTCTACTTTTAAGAGTTGTTGGAATATTATTAATAACACAAGGTTACAAAGTTGATACGATCACATGACATCTCATTACATTCATCTCTAAGATATATGATGTCATAATTATCGTATAATTAATATATGAAGAAAAAGACACGTTTGCCCTTCTTCTTCCTCAAAGAGGAGATGTCATTAAAGGAGCTCTCTAGAAGTCTCAAGATCTCAAATTCCAACCCCTTTGAAGTATAATGCCATGGGGTATTTATAGGAGAGAGGTTTGGTAGGAGTAGGTAGGATTAGGTGAAAATAGGGGACTATACCCAGAAATTCGCACCCGATCCACGCGCATGCCAGAAATTAGCACCCAGCCTTTGGGTGCAAATTTCGCAACTCTCGGGGTGCGAAATTCGTACCCTATGGGGGTGCAAAATTCGTACCCCGTAGGATATGAATTTCGCACCCTGTCGGTCGTGATACTCATACCCTTCGTGGGTACGAATTTTGTACCTCCTGGGGTGCGAAATTCGAACCTCTCAGTGGTGCGAAATTCGCACCCTGAGGGGTACGAAGTTCACATTATGAGAGGTGCAAAGACCATGGGCAAGTTGAGGCCCAGAGGTTCGGGCTCGCGACTCCTAGGGATCTGAGGTCTTGGTTTAGCAATATTTGGAGGAGCGGCGAGGTTCATAAAAGTTGTTGGTTGAATCTTGACTTTAAGTCGATCTGATAATTCTGGACAACACACTTGTTTGGGAAATTGGATGGATTGTCGTCGGGACTGTAGGGCCCCCGACCCCCACCGGCACTTCTCCCGGACCTGCTTGATGGCTCGTCTTCGGCTCGGAGCATGGCTCTCCTTCGGCTCGACTGCGGACGGATACTGATGAAGGTCGCATTCGAGGGATGCGACATTCTGCTAGTGGCCTGACTCGAATCTTCTGGTACTGGCAACGCCTCTGGGCTGTAATATCACGCAATATGTTGAGTCGAGCGTGTCTTGCGTACTTTTGGGAACCGGACCAAATGGTCGGTTAACATTTGCCCCCTCAAAGTATGTTTTGTGTTAAGGGGACGTGCTTTGAAGTGAGATGAGTCTAATATGGGTGCAAACATCTCCATGCGATGCTTAGCGATTGGTTATGACCTTCCTCTTGAGTTGTATGCCGAGAGCGCACTACTTTAGAGCGGTTGGGATGCCTTGTCGAAATATGTTGATATGGGTTTAGGATTCCAACATTGCTAAGAGCTTTGACTTACTTGAGTCTTGCGGCTTGGGTTGGAACCTATCCAAGGCATTTAGTTCCTGTATATTAAGGACAATAAATTCTAGTTGCCGACTCCCGATTACGTCGAAGTGCAAACAGTTCATTATCAAGTCATAATTGCGTATGCAATCACAAGTTTGCACATGGTTTTGTGCGATGCAGTCTGAGCTGGAATAGGTAACATGAAAGTGAATTGTATGGCCTGAGTTTGCGATTGTGTAATTTTATCTTTCGAAATGTTTTAAGGATCGGGAGCTAACCATTTGGTGTTCATACTTGAACCATTAAGGCTTGTGAGCCTTCATCTGCTTAACGAATCAAGTCCGTCTGTTCGGTTGAGATTTCAAAAGCGTGTATGCATGGTCATTGCCATGGCTTACGCGCGCGATCGCCCTAAGTGGTTACTCAAATGTCGTTGGGATGGAGCTTGATTGTTTGGAGTATCCGCTAAATCACTTGGATTTGTGAGCACAAAGTCGTTCAATGATCCGAACTGGTCCCAATGATCACTAATTAAATCTTTTAGGCTCTTCAGGAGTTCGAATCTCGTTTGAGGAGATGATCAATAAGCCGATGCACGGGAGCGCGAAACAGAACTTCGCACTCCAATGACTTTGTCGAGCCTTGACTTCGATCTTGAATTAGTAAACTTGAACCTTTGCATGGCGTCGGATGAGCGGACAATGATTAGTGAGTTGCTGTCTTGCGACGCAGTTCTCAAGGAATGGGCTTGTCTGGACTAGTGGCTCGACTGCGTGTGTAGGATGTCGACACGTAGTTGAGTTGTTAGTCTCAGAATCCAATCAATAACCCAACCACGACGCAGCTGCATCATGACTCAGGCATTGTGCTGGCGCTTGGCGATGGCCATGGCGTTAGTTATTGAGACTAAAGGTTGCCATCATGTTCCGGAGTGTCTGTTTTGTGGAGTCCGGGCACTGTTGGAGAGTCGAGAAATCTCCAGGGCTTGGACTCTGGCTCTGGATTGCCCTCATTGTGAGGTGAAGGTGCTCTCAAGATGGTGGCTCCAAGAGATTCCATGAGGATGACGCCAGTGCAGGGATTAAAGTGGATCTGATCGGGTCGTATGATTCACAGGCCGGTGCGATAATCCGTAAAGGGTTGCCCCCAAGCCCGGGTATCTGCTAGATTCTTCTCGACGTCAGGGGTGAGCTAGCAAGTTCGGATCATTGTTTAATATTTCATGTTTGGTTTGTAATTGAAGTTGAACGTAACACAACTGATTGGCGAATGATTCTGGAGATGGAATATTCGGACTGACCGCTCGGATACATGCATAAGACATGGACATACGGTCAAGTCATTAGTCTCCAACCCAATTGCGTCGCAACCATTTTCCGACCCGAAAAAGGGTGTTGATGGTTACTGGTAATCACCGCCTTAGTTATTAAAATTAGATGCCATCACCGCATTCCAATGCTCTTGTAAGTAGGAAGCTTATGCGTCGAGAGTCATGGGTCAGCTTCGCGTTGCATTTCAATATGAGTTTGCTAGAAGGGTGTTGAGACTTTGGGAACCCAATGTACTGGCCATGGGAACTCGAGAACACGCATCGAGATACGAATTTTTATTTCATGTACTGAGAACTTGTCTAGATTCTCTAGTTCCTTGGGGGACTATGATTGTATTTCTCCCTCTGTCCTTCGGTTCGGGATTTTATGCCTGGTCTGCCTAGTATTGGCGGGAGGTTAGATGTTTAAAAGACCCAAGCTTTTGGGTCTGGATCATCCTCGTGGCGAGGTGGACGTCCCTCTTTAAAATGGTTGCTCCAAATGTTGTGGCGATGGAAATGCCAGCGTGGAAGATGATGGGGATCCTCCTTAGGTCCTGCGATGATTAAGCTTCAGAAGTCAAATAGTTGCCTCTTTTGCTGGGAAGCCCCCCCCCCCCGGAGTGGAGGCGACACCTGACTTTGTCCCCGTGCTTCCTCAAGCATCCGAGTCCCGGTTGGAGTTACAGCGGGAACAATCTGGAGAAGTAGGAGAACCTGCGGCTTCGGGATCCCATATTTATATGAGTCTCTTCGAAGGAGGAGAATTTGTGGTTTGGCCAAAGTGCTTATGCGACGGGCGTAGCTGATGTAAGCGTGCAATCAATGCAAGCTATGGTGAAAGATCAGGAAGCCCAATTGGTGGCAAAGTCTGAGGAGCCGGAGGGGAAGAGGGACAGGATGAGGTTGCCGTACAAGAAGCCTGGGCAAAGGCTAACCAGGATGCCGACGAGAAATCTGCCGCTGTGGTGATGAAGAAGTAGGCCAATGTTGAGGCGGAGAAGGAGAAGGCCTATGAGTAGGCTAGGAAAAAGGAAAGCCGTCGATGATGCCCACCAAAAGAGGGCGAGGGGACCATTAGCAAACTTGAAGCAAATGCAATTATGTGACTCTAGGTCAGGGAGCTAGCTGATCAGTAGACCAAAGAAGATGCTAAGAAGAGAGCGGAGTTGGGCGCCAAGAAGGCTTGGGGAGAAACCCAGGCTGCATTGGTCCTCGCTTCTGACATCGTCCCTAAGCCTTTGCCATGTATAGCCCTTGGGGAAGTTACGATAATTACAAGCGGGGGGGATGATGGTGGGAGGCGCACATCGATGTCTCATGAATTTGTTACTCTTGTGAAGAGTAGAGGAGGAGGAAGCGATTCTGGAAGGAAGGTGCCCATCACTGTGGTGACATGCCAAGTGTCGAACCTATAAAGAAAAAAGAAAAGAGAAGGATGAGTAGAATCGATAACTATTAAAGGAATTATAGATACTTTGGGTTAGGTAGACCAATAGCATATGCGAGTGCGGTCCTCACTTTTGGTCCTTAAAGACATGGTTTGGTATTCATGTACACCCTGACATTAGAGAGAAGAGATGTTAGACATGTAGTCTGTCCGGGGTATGTGTGTGTGTGAAAATGAAATATGAATTAGTAAAGATCGCGATTTATGTCGAGTGTTCGGATGTACTTCTCATGTTTTCCAGCGTCCTATACTTGCATGAGCGTACTTGTTGTTACACTTAACAAAAATGCAATCAAAGACCGCACACTAGGTCGATTATTCCGTAGGGATGTGATAGAGCGTTGGCTACTAGTAAGTTTCCCTCAACTGAGGTAACCCGTAGTTTGTGAAGCCAGGCTAGTCGCCTGCTGTTTTGGGCTACCCGGAGTAAGAACCAAGTATAGCAAAGGCATAGGACGTCGCGATTTATGGTCAGTCCGGTAGGGGGCTCTCATCGTTCTTTGGGTTACGAGCGACGAATCATTTATTTGTCAGAGAAAAGCCCAGATCATCAGTGCGTAGGGTCCGATCGTGGCCACGAACTACGCCTAAGCCTTTAGAGCTTCGGGGAGAAAACAATTTAATGTCGATCTCGGTGCTGCACCGAGATTCGACAGACTCCCGAATCCTGACCCGAGTGGTTGGTTAAAACCGTACGAGTGGTTAGCCTCGCGATAGGTCAGCTGATAGGCTACCCCCAAGTCCCGGGACTTGAAAGCTGAACGATTATTCTCGGTCTCGGCGTTGAGCCGAGATTCATGTTAATGGTCATTTATACTCAGTCGCGTCGAGGGTCGGTGACTCGGTAGCGTTGCCGGCTCCCGCGCTCGGGGTGCCAATCATAGCCAGTTGTGTTTATCCTCGATGTGGGCTCGAAGCTTGGATGGTGGCATTGGCTTCCGTGCTTGGGGTGCTGATGGGGCGATCCAGAGTTGTTGTGTGGAAGTCAGCTGTAATGGTTAGTCAAACATGTCATGCACGAAGTAAGCGAGGAGTAAGCATGAAGGAGACACGGGAAACTGAACACCATTTCTACTGATAGCTTTGGCAGTGATAGCCTTTATAATGCCTTAAATTGTAAGAAAACAAAACAACATTGGAAAGCATAAGCAACTGTGCACTAAGTTATGTAAAGTAGCGGCAAAGATGTTTGCTGTTCCACGCCCTTGGAAGCTCGACTCCGTCCACGGTTGAGAGTTTGTAAGTCCCATTGCTGAACTTCCACTGTATGATGTATGGGCCTTCCCGTCGAGAGCGAGGCCAATCGGTGGAGGAAAGACCAGTTTTAGGATGAGGTTACCGATGTCGAGGTCCTTATGACGGCTCTGGAGTTGAAGTATCATGTCACTCGTTGTAGTTGGGCGGTGGCCTTGAGTCAGCTTCGTTCCTTTTTTCTTCGAGTAAATCGATCGATCCCAAGAGTAAGTCTTGATTGGTCTTCGGATCAAAGTAGGTTACTCGATGAGATTGAAGCTTTAGCTCAATGGGAATGACGGCTTCGGATCCATAAGCAAGGGTAAAGGGAGTGTGGCCGATTGCTGACTTATATGTGGTTCGATAGGCCCACAGGGCCAGACGAAGTTCATCTGCCTACATGCCCCTGGCTTTTTCCAAACGCTTCTTGATGATGGATTTAATCACTTTGCTGACAGCCACGATTATCCCATTGGCTTGAGGATGAGCCACCGTTGGGAATCTCTTCTCGATGTTGTGCCGCTGACGGAAGGTTTTGAACTCGGCGCTCTCATACTGAGTTCCATTGTCGGAGATGATGGCTCGAGGGACCCCGTAGCAGGTGATGATGTTGCAGACGATGAAGTTGATTATTTTCTCGGTGGTTATTGTGGCGAGATCTCGGCTTCTACCCATTTGGTAACGTAGTCAACTACGACGACAGGATAGCGTGCACCGCCTCAGGCCATTCGAAGAGTTCCAATAACGTCCATTCCCCACATGGAAAACGATCAAGGACTGACCATTTGTGTCAGCACTGCAGGTGGGGGGCTCTTGGATTCTTTGAGAAGAGCTGGCATTTGCCGCACTTGCTAGCATAGTCTGCGGTGTCTTGATCGAACATGGGCCAGAAGTAGCCATGTCTGATGATCTTTCTTGCTAAGGTTTGCTCTCTGGTGCGGTCGCCGCACTCGCCTTCATGCATATCTGTTAACACACGGTTGGCATCATTGTGGTCTACGCACCTCAATAATGGGACAGAGAAGCCTCTACGGTAGAGTACTCCATCCATGAGGAGGTAGCGAGATGACTAGCGAGTGAGCACTCGTCTTTCTTTATAGCGTCTCGAGAGGATCCCATGTTGCAGATAATTCTTGATCGGGGTTATCCAGGATTCAGGTTCGGCTTTGGCATTCATGACCACCTTGATTTGCTTAATGCTTGGCGAATCGGGCACTTTGACTGTGGCGAATCCCATAAGTTGTGAATCCTCAGAGCTTGCCAATTTGGCTAATGAATCTACTTTTTCATTTTGTTCTCGGGGAATGTGTGTGATGACAAAGTGGTCGAAGTTGATGAGCAATTCCTAAACCTGAGTAAAATGCGAGTTGTTCCCCATTTCTTGATATTCTCCTTGTACCTAGCGCATGATGAGTTGTGAATCAGAGAAGATTTGAAGGGTCTTTAGCTTAAGTTCGATCGTGATTCTAAGTCCGGCTATCAATGCCTCATACTTTGCATCGTTGTTGGTAGTAGGGAAGTTGAGTTTTAATGCGTAACATATCTGGCGTTCCTCTGGGGCGATGAGCACAATTCCAGCTCCAGAACATTTTCTATCGAAGGACCCATGCACGAATAATTTCCATTAAGTGTCGAGAGCTTCGATGTTCTCTACAGGAGTCTCCTCGGGAGTAGTGAAATCTACTATGAAATCAGCGAGAGCTTGTCCGAGGATAGCTCGATGGGAGATGAATGTTATCTCAAATTGGCTCATCTCCATACTCCACCTTAATAGTTGTCCAGACGCCTCGGGCCGTTGTAGGACCGGTCATAGCGGCTGATTGGTATAAACGTTTAGGATGCGTTCGCAGCCAAAATTTGGCACGCTCATTTTTTTTTTGGCGTCCGACGTGTCTGACGTGTCGGACGCGAGCACATTTTACCCCTTCCAGATTCCACGATTCTCGAACGTTGGAATAGTAACCGTTGGCGTCCGACGCGTCGGACTCCAACGGCTACTTTTCCAACGTACCGATTCACTGGCTATAAGAACGAACCCCCCCTTCCTCCTCATTCCAACCAGAAACCTCTCCCCTTTTACCCCTTATTTCGAATTTTTTGAGCAATTTCGAGCTGCAAAAACGATAAAAAAAATTATGGTTGAGTTTATTTTTCAATTCTCTACCATATATATTTTTTTCGATTTTTTTTTTGAATTCTTTTTTTTTTACGCAGATGGCTTCCACTTCCACCACTGCTACCTCGCAGCCTTTTGCGAATTGGACGGACGACCGAGAGTCCGCTTTCATAGATGTTTGCGTTGAGTTCATAGCGGAGCGCAATACAAGCGTCAGTGGGTTCTACGCAACAGTCGCAACAACAATGAACAACCGTTTTAATCTGGAGTTCACAGAAAACCAAATTAAAAACAAATGGGACAACATGAAGCGAGCTTTTCGTGATTGGTACATGCTGCTTAGAACACCTGGGGGTGTATGGAATGAGGAGTTCGATTATCTAGATGGTCCTGATGAATTTTGGAGTACCAACGGTGGCAGGCGATTCAGAAAATTTAGGAAGCACTCGCCGATGAAGTTTCGAGAGCAGGACATTATGTTCGAGGGTTGTTTGCGGAAAGATACTTGTGCGTATCCAATTCCTCAGGTTGCGCCTCCTACTGCACCAGCACCTCCACCAGCGCCTGCAGCAGCTGGTTCTTTCTCCCCCGGGGACGCGAGTTTCTATACTGGTTGGATGGCTTCGGGCGATCCACCGTCTGGTCAGCCCTCTAGGCGCAGACAGGCAGAGCGTGCCAGCTCGTGGGTGACCGACCATACGAGACAGCTTGCTGCTCGTTGTTTGGAGCTTGTTCGGAGATCGGGGATGCCTGTGGATCTTTGGGAGATTCTGACGATATTTCGCAAAGATGAGAGGAATGTTGATATTGCTCAGGAGCTTAGCGATGAGGGCTTATATGCCTTTATTTCATCGGAGTTGAACTTATTACCTCATCGTCGTTTATTGTAGATTTTCATGTATTTGTTTTAATTCCAGTACCGTTGTGTTTTTTATGTTTTATGAAAAAATTGGTTGTGTTATGAAATATGTTGTTGTTATAGTTTGATGCAATTAGAATTTAATTAAATCAAAACCATTAATTTAACAATTAAATACCATGCTCAAGTACCCCGTTCGTCACTAAAAACACAATTCCCCTTCGCTACAGTACCACGCTCAAATGCCACGCTCACGTTCGTTAAGAACGCACCTTTATGGGATGAGACTGGAAGTATGGTCGATGCTTCCGAGGAAATCAACAAGCAGAATGCTAATTTCTGAAGCTTGGGATAATTCTTCTCTGCCCCCTTCAATCGTTTGCTTATGTAGTAGACGGTTCGTTGGACATGGCCTTCGAAGCGCACTTATGTCGAGCTGATTAGCTCCATAGATTTCCTAATTTGGTTTTTAAAGAGGCGATTAACCATTCGTTGATAAGTGGCTCTTGCATTCTTAAGACCGAAGGGCATGACGCGATAGCAGTAAAGTTCAAGATCGGTTATGAAAGAGGTGTGATCTTATTCAGGGAGGTACAACGAAATGCGATTGTAACCTGAATACGCGTCCATGAAGGATAAAAGTTGAAATCCGGCGGTCGAATCGACAAGTCGGACGATCTTCGAGAGTAGGAAGCTATCCTTGGGACATGCCTTGTTTAAGTAGGAGAAGTCGACGCATATTCGC
The DNA here is from genome assembly GCA_030737875.1 of Allium sativum. Classification (NCBI taxonomy): domain Eukaryota; kingdom Viridiplantae; phylum Streptophyta; class Magnoliopsida; order Asparagales; family Amaryllidaceae; genus Allium; species Allium sativum. The sequence continues at coordinate 47,162,118 of CM060912.1, read as the reverse complement.
CATTTTCCATTTGCTTTCTTAACCAGAACCGGGTTGGACACCCATTCGGAGTAGTCGCCTTTGCGGATGAAGTTGTTGTTGAGTAGGCGGTCTACCTCTTCCTCGTGCGCTCTGGACCTTTCGAGTCCCAAGAGGTGGCGTTTCTGCTTAACCGGAGGCATCGTACGATCAAGATTTAATTGATGACAAGCGACTGCGGGGTCGATGCCCCTCATGTCTAAGTGAGTCCAAGCAAACATGTTTTTATTAGCCCTTAGGAAATTCAGAAGATCTTCCTTTATTGCGGGGTGCAGTTGCGATCCGACTTTTAGTACCCTCGTGGGATCGTCGGGTTTGATCGGAACGTCCACCGTAGGTTCAACTAGAGTAGCCCTTTCGTACTCGGGCTCTTCGTCCTTCCTTGGATCGAGATCATCAAAAAGACGACGGTGGCATCTGAGCCGGGGACCAGACGTCATTGATTGCTATGCAGAGATGGTCTTGGTGCAATAGGGCGGAGGCACGGCTTTGCCTTTGTCCTTGTTGTGCGCGTTCTTCCATTCTATTGCGTAGCACTCCCTAGCGTTTGCTTGGTCACCTCTAACCATTCCAATCCCCATTTTCGTCGGTAACTTCATCAGGAGGGACGATGGTGACATGCAGACCCGGAATTCTGTAAGGAATGGACGTCCTAAGAAGACATTGTAAAGGGAGACAATGTCAATAACCACAATTGTGAGGACTCGGACTCGGCTACGGTCCCCGTCACCAAGTTCAATAGGTAAGTCAATCACGCCTACTAGGTGACAAGAAGATCCGTTGAAGCCATGGATCGTGGCGTGGCATGGTTTCAAGTCCTTGGTTTCCAGCTTCATTTGATCGTAAGCATCTTTGAAGATGATGTTAACTGAGCTTCCCGAGTCAACCAGTACCCTTCGGACAGAAGCGACACTGATCCGTGCTTTGATCACGAGAGGATCCGTGGTTGGGATCTCAATTCCATTAGATTCTCTTTTGCGGAAGATCATGTCATCTCGCATTGTTTTTTGGAGCTTAGTAGGTATGGACTCATCTGGAACGGAACAAGCTTCATAGGTGGCATGCTTGATAGAGCTTACGTACTCTTCCATTTTTCGGAAGCTTTTATGTGTGGGGTATGGCCCGCCACAGATAGTGTTGATAAAAATTCCTCGCCTTGGGTTTGACGGACCTGGGGCCACCTTGGCAAGTGCTGGAGGCGTTGGCTCAGGAGGACCTGAATTTGCTTCGGGAGGAAATGGTTCTTGATCATACTGCTTAAGGCGCTTCTCGCAGATAAGCTTTTCGATTGCGTCTTTGAATTGATGGCAGTCATTGGTATTATGCCCGTACATGTCATGGTATCGACAGTACTTGCCGGTATTCTTCTCCTGATTAGTGGATTCCCTGTTGTACGGCTTCTTGTATTGAAATATGTTACATTTTTCCAGGTAGATTGTTTTCAAGCCTTCACTCAGCGGGGTGTAGGTCTCGTATTCCCGGTAGGGGCCGGGCTTCTTGGGTTCCATAGGAACCTGGCTGTTGTTGCGACCGCCTTGCCTACTATTATTCGGCCTTTTTTTGTAGGGACCAAACCCCTTGTCGTAACCGAAGAACTCCCCAATCTGTTTCCCCTTGACACTGTCATTGATGGTATCCGCATGTGGATTGTTGGGAAGACTGGCCCTGGAGAGTCGGTTTCGTCTCGCTTCTTCTTGACGTAAGTATTTCCTAACCTTTTCATGGAAAGCGTCGAGGCTTTTTGGCTGCTTCCGATCGATCCTTGCCCCGAATTCGAAAGTAGGAAGGACACCCTTTGCTAACTGAAAGAGTATGGTGCGAGGGTCTGAATCCGCGACCTCGGCGAGGGCGATGTTGAACTAGGAGAGGTAGCTTTTGAGTGACTCAGCGGGCCCTTTGTATAGGTTGGAAAGAGTGAGGGCGTTCTTCTATGGTGGATGTCCGGGTCATCTTCTTCCATGTCCTTGACATCTATGATCGGATCCGGGTGTGGATGATGAGGAGGAGCGAGTTGGTGTGGATCCTGTTCTAGAAGAGTGTGGGTCACTGGAATGGTAGGTCCATCATCTCGATGGGCGACCATTGGGTTTTGTCGAGAAAAGGGTTGGTTGATAGGACCCGGTTCGTCATTGATAACCAAGCGAGAGAGGTCTCGGTATTGGGCCCCCTCGCTATATGTGACTGTAGTTCGGTCATCGTTGCCATTGGCGTAACCATTGCCATTGTCGAGGGCGTTAGTGCGGACAGCGACGTTGTGGATGGGACTAAATCTCCTTTTTTGATGCGGGCCCCTCAACTCATAAGTGGAAGTTTTCGAGATAGTTGGTCGAGGTCGACCGTTGTTCCAAGCTAGTTGAAGCCGAGCGACGACGCGTTGGCTTTCTTGAAGTTGCCGCATAAGGTCGATGTTATTCCTTAATGTTTGACTGAGCTCAACCGCTGTGTTCTCATGTTTTTCATTAAGCGTGGATTTGAGCTTGTGTTGCGGGCGCTTCAGGGTCCACAATAGGAGGGACATTTTCATTAGTTGCCAGGATATCCGTTGGTTGAGGTTGTTGGGATGTCCCAGCCTCGACTGCGGCTGAAGAGCCGACCATTGCGTTCTTTGGCCGCTTTACCATCATAAGCGGACTCGGGGGCAGGTTTAGCAAAGGAACCTAAAGCTCGTCGAAGTCGAGACGATAATGTGCGACAAAGACGCAAATCCGAGTTCAATTGTCAGTGAAAGCACCAAATGTTGACGGCAAAAAATGTCGTGAACACCCAAGATTCCAATTGCTAAGAATTATTAATTTGGTCGTATAGACAAGAGCGGAAAGTAGTAAATAACACAAGAGATTTATAGCGGTTCGGCCTCGAGAGAGGCCTACATCGACTTTGAAGAGTTATTGGAATATTAATAATAACATAAAGTTACAAGGTTGAGACCATCACATGACATCTCATTACATTCATCTCTAAGATATATAATGTCATAATTATCATATAATTAATATATTAAGAAAATGACACTTTTGTCCTTCTTCTTTCTCAAAGAGGAGATGTGTAACACCCCACCTCCGCTAGGGTCACTCACAAAGGGAATGCCCTAGTTTTGGAGGGGTATTATCTAGTAAACAGGCACAGGGATAACACAAGACAGAACATAGATAAAATAGAGTATATAAAGCAGCGGATATAAACTTTAAAACCAAATCTCATTACTGAAAAATAGAGTCAAAACCTCTTACATCAAAATGCCAAGTCATTATTTCATTACATCAAGTTCTAAAGAAGCAAAGTACTTAAAACAACATAAGTAAAATATTATTCCCCAAAAAGTGCATGAGTGCAGCCATAGCATAGCTCAAGACCAAACCGTACATGAGCTGTCAGAAAGCAAGCAAAGTCCAAGCTAAGAGCTAGAGTCTCCTCCCTGAGAACCTGGGGGGAACGAAAGACAATGAGGCGAAAGAAAACGGGTCAGTCAAAAAGACTAGTAAGCCCTAGTGACTATCAACATAGAAACTAGTAGAGTTAACAAGACACGAATAAACTAGAGTTAAACATAGGAATGATGATAAGTCTGACATGATAACTAAGCTAACAAGATAACTCAAGTCTAACATTGCGTATTCAAGGTTCGCCATACCAACTATACTGGTATACTAATCTCGTGTCAACTACAAATCAAGAAATAATCCCTTGGCCCAATGTCGTGAAGTGACCCAATTCGGGGTCCAACGGCATGATCTAATCGATCGGCTCCCTACAAGTCTAGCTCGTCGTGTGTCTGCGTCATACGGCCCTATCACGAATGTAGTCACCTGTGCTAGGTCCACCATAGGGTGTACCAAGCCCTAGGGTGCCAACCACCGACACGAATCAAGAATGCACAGATAATCCTACTGATGCCCAATGCCTGCTTTTTCAACTCCGGACTAAGTGCACGACCTTAGTCCACCTGAACTTACAATGGCGCACCAACTCAGCCGTCGTTCTGGTCGCTTACAATCAGCCCAGCAATCGTGCCCCACCCTGCCTAGTCCCAGGGTATCGTGATACATCTAATGGGTTACTGCTGAAAAGGACCGCGTAACTAGGGTTTCGTTCAGCAGGTTAAGTTGTCATTTAAAATCGAGACTTAACCCCATCTACGTGTCATGTCAAATTGACTAAGTGTGTCGTTCTAGTTCAAGACTTAGTCCTACGAATCATGTGTCAGGTTGGTTAAGTGTGTTCAAGCGGTTCATGACTTAACCCTATCCAATCAACGTGTCAAATTGGTTAAGTATATTCAAGTGGTCCATGACTTAACCCTATCCAGTGGCATTAATTTATTTAATGCACCCCTAACCTCTCACATTAGACTTGGTTATGGTTACTGGATGTGCCAGGCGGGTCCGGGCAGTTTTACACCATAACCTAATCTAACCTCGGGTTTCGAGTGCGATATGACCAACTACTCACATTGGGTCCTATTGTTTGCAGTTACTGGATTCGTCGGGCGGTTCCGAGCAGATTTATACTACAAACTCAACCCAACCTCGAGTTGGCCACGTTCAAGTTATCTAAATGTCAGTCCCAAATTCGTATTTTCAAGTATAATTTCATGTCAAGTTCATGTTCCTATCCAAGCTCAAGTTATAACGATATTCATGTTTTTAAGTTCATACTAAATTTAGGTTTTCCTAAACTACCCAAATCGCATCCCCAACGCTCGTGAATTCGAATCAAGGCAATAAATGTAACTAGGGAATAACATAACAAGGATGGGTATAAAGTGGCAAAGGTGATTTCAAGACAAGCATGGTGTAACTTGAGATATGATCATAACATCACTGGCATATGAAATAGGGTGATAAACATAGCTATAAATGACATAAGATGATAATCCTAAACTTGTGACTAGCAATAGTTTCAACATCACAACATCACAGGCATGTTAAAATAATGGTAGGGTTTAGGTTATGACATGAACAGGCCCCTAAATCAAGTTCTTATCAGTATTCCACAAATCAAGGTTCAATATGAACGGTACTAGGTTCAAGGTGAATAGATCTAGGGTGAACAAGAGTAGATCTAAAATAATAGATCAAAAAGGAATAGTCATAGATCAATGATATACAAGAGTAGGTCTCAAGTAGTTATCATGTTTATGTTCAACTTCAATTTACACATGTCCATATTAAGTTTAGAGTTTAGATCTAATGGTAACTGGGGCTTACAGATCGTGGTTTTTGAGAACTAAGAGCAGAAATTGTCGTAGGATCGTTGCAGAAGCTTTAATCTCTAGTTTGAATTGAGTTGCTTAAGTTGATGTTGATTAGCTTCTAGTTTTGATTCCAGCAGAGTAGCGACGCCATTTTTATTTTTATTTAGAACAGAGGCAGAGTAGAAGCAGAATATAATTGTGTGTAGAGAAGGCTAGGTTTGGGGCTGTTTAAATAGGTTTAGGCAGATGAATCTGGACAGAAATCGGACTAGAAACATCAGAACGAACACTGGCCCAAAAATGGGCTCGGGGACCAGGTCGACACCCAGGTCGACTGCCCAGTCGACCTGGTCTGGGGGGGGGGGGGTCGACTGCCCAGTCGACCTGGTCTGGGGGGGCGGTCGACTGCCCAGTCGACTCCCCAGTCGACCTGGGTCTGGGCGGGAAATTTCCCGCCCAGTCTGTTCTGCGTTTGAAATTCGAATTTTGAATTCGAATTCGAGCTGTTTTCGATTCTGAAAATTCCAGAAATTTCGGAGGGTCATATCTCCCTCATACGGACTCCGATTCTTGCAAACTCGGACTCGTTTCCAAGAAGAATTACGAGACGAACGCAATGGCGCAACCCGTTTCCCTTGGTTCTTATTTTAAAATTTAATTCTGCCTAGATTTATGGTTATAACACGTTATCAAAATACGGGTTGTTACAAGATGTCATTAAAGGAGCTCTCCAGAGGTCCCAAGGTCTCAAATTCCAACCCCTTTGAAGTATAATGCCATGGGGTATTTATAGGAGAGGGGTTTGATAGGAGTAGGTAGGAGTATGTGAAAATAAGGGACCATATCCAGAAATTCGCATCTGATCCATGCGCATGCCAGAAATTCACACCCAGCCTTGGGTGCGAATTTCGCAACTCTCGAGGTGTGAAATTCGTACCCCATGAGGGTGCAAAATTCGTACCCCATAGGATACGATTCGCACCCTGTCAGCCGCGAAACTCATACCCTTTGGGGGTTCGAACTTCGTACCTCCTGGGGTGCGAAATTCGCACGCTAGGGTATGAATTTCGCACTCTGCTAGGTGCGAATTTCGCACCCCGAGGGGTACGAAGTTCACATTATGAGAGGCGCGAAGACTATGGGCATGGGTGTTTGGGCCTCGAGGTCTGGGCTAGCAACTCCTAGGGATCCGAGGTCTTGGTTTGGCAATGTTTGGAGGAGCGTTGAGGTTCGCGAAAGTTGTTGGATGAATCTTGACTTTGAGTCGGTTTAGTAATTCTGGGCAACACACTTGTTGGCGGAAATCAGATGGATCGTCGTCGGGACTGTGGGTCCCCGGACCCCCACAGGCGCTGCGCTGGGATCCGCTTGACGACTCGCCTTCGGCTCGGCTGCGAACGAATACTGATGGAGGTCACGTTCGAGGGATGCGACATTCTACTAGTAGCCAGATTTGAATCTTCTCGTACTGGCAACGCCTCTGGGTTGTAATATCACGCAATATGCTGAGTCGAGCGTGTGTTGCGTACTTTTGGGAATCAGACCAAAAGGCCACTCAACATAAAGAAATTTACAGAATTCGGCTCCGTTGGAAGCCGTTGGAGGCTGCTGGAAGCCTCCGTTGCTATACTGTGCGTTTCTTGTAGTGCCTGGGTCTTTCACCCCCACTTTTCTTTTTCACTTTAGACAAAGGGCAGAGAACATCTGATAATGTATTCATTTATGTTTCACTCATTTTAAATTTTAATTTTATACTATATATTTTACCCATGATCGTAACAAAAAGTAATTAATTTACACTTTGGTAATAGTAATTTTAATAGAAATAACTGGTTATTTTTCTCAAATTTCATCATGAGGAACCTGTAAGCATGATAGTTTATGGTATGCTATGAGATGTTAATATCCACACTCATTAATCACCGGTATGGGATGAGATTTAATTCAGTCAATATTCTCTTCAGATACAAAATATCATACAATAACGATAAAGCTATTTTTCCCAAGCAAGTTTGGGTCAGCTACAGAATAGCATAAGAAGCCCGAAACTTGATGATCTCTGCCAGTATTTCTTCAAACAATTTGATAAGCTATTTATGGAAATTTGTAATGTTGTGCGGCAGAATCATCCATACAACAACAACAATGAGTTTATGATCTATATGGAGTAACGGTAAAAAAATTATTGTTACAATAATCGTGGTTTTGGGTATGTTATTTTACTTGGGATTAAACTTTATAGTCACTCCTCCTCCGACCTCTTGCGCCACTATGTTTGGTAATAATTGTTTCTTGATGTTTATTTTTTTGTGATGTCATGTTACCAATCATCAGGTTAAATATTTATCAAAAAAAGTAAGTTTGAACAAGGATAGATGTTATACACTATTTCGAAAGTTGATTTACTCATGGTTACATAGAACGTGGTTCGATACGAAACGAGGTACGAAAACGGATACGTGGAAGGCTGTCTTGAATGTTTCTGGTACGAGGGAACGCATGAGTACGAAGGAACGCAAGGGTACGAAACATGTTTTTTCTTCTACTTTGGAAAAACTTATCTATTTATTTTTTATGTTAATTACCAAATTTTGTGAAGATCTTGCAAATTTACAACTGCCCTTTCAATCTATATACAAATTGATATATTATATAGTTGTCCTTTGAATATATATTACAATTATATACAGTTGTACAACACAAATCGAAGAGTCATTTATTCTTTTCAAAAACCTGTGCGTCATCATCTTCTTTTCGCGACCACTAACGTTTCCGGATCGCATTTCGTTTCGGGATCGGGGACGAACAAACCGGTTCGCGGAACATGGCCACATCCCACGTTCCTTGTTTCTATGGATTTACTTCATCTCTTACTCGTAATTTGTACATGATTACAAATTACCCATGTGAGTAATGATGAGATGTTGTCAACCATGGATTGAAGAAGAGAAGGTCTATCTTGAGACAAAAGTTTGACATAAATTGGAGGAAACAAAATCTCAACTATTGGATTGCCCTTTCATTTCCATCTGTCATATAAGGACAAATTAATGTAGTGACTAAGATTTTGTGTTCTCCAATTTATGTCAATTTTTGTTTTTTATATAGCTGCTCCCCTTGAAGAAGGGAAAATCTATTTAAATACAAAGTTTAACACAAATTGGAGGAACACAAAATCGTAATGAATTTCTCCCTGATTTCCACTTTACTGGATAAGTTCTTTAGGCGGGTAAGTAGTATGCACAAAAGAATATATCAGATTCATTTAATCCGAAGTCAAATGAGTGCTTTAAGCGGTTGTTTTCCTGGATTTTTAGCATGTTATTGCAAATTAAAATAAGATCACAACAATACAACATCTGACATTCATGTTAGCAATAGTAGTAAGGAACATGAAAATTAAATCCTTTTTTCTTTGATTTTCTTTAACAAATGAGTATAGCAGAGAGCCACAGTCTTCAATAGAAGGTGCAGCAGGAGATAAACCTATTGAACCTTATTCTGATATTGACGTATCGCATATAAATTATCTCTTGTTTGGTTAGATGTCAAAATTTCATATGTGTATATAAGGCTGGTGGAGTTCATGGTCTCTGGAGGAATTTCAGAAGTGCAAATTAGTTTGTTTCATTCATTTATTTATTTTCAAATCATTGGGGTGCACTTGGAAGTTGGAATAGTATTTGAGGTATATTCACAGCAAGTTATAGGAATCCTTGAATCATGAAAACAGCAAGTTATTAGTGTCTTGTATTAGATTTTTGGTATTTTAATCAATATGGGTATGCCAGGAGGTTTTAAACTTTGCAGTCGGTGATTAATAATTTGCTCGTAAACTTGTTTAGATTCCTGTGCTCTTTTGTTTTTGAATAGCTCGTCATTTTCTTATGTAGTGTAGGCTTATTTTATAGATATGATTTTAGCCTTTTTACATATTTTATGGCGTTGTACCATTTAGTTTTTCAAGGACGACTATGTGGTGTAACATAAACTGTTTTTGAAATTTTGTGTTACAACACTGAGATTGGGTTTAATTAAGATTTCATGTGATATTTTTGCATGGGCGTACACACAAGTAAACAAACCTTTTCTGGTTACAAATTAACTTGTACCACTGAGTTTTGGAATTGTCATTTTATAGCTATGTAAAAATGAAAACTAAGTTGCACAAATTGATTCGAAAGAACATTCCTGTCTTTTTTTGGAACCACAAAGCGATCTATAATTCGGCATACATATATGTTTCTTTGTTTTATTAGCATCTAATTTGCAATGTATTGATAAAAAATATTTCACATGGTAAGTTGAATGCAAGCAAAAGGCAGGGCATGGATTAAGATTTGTATACAAATACCTTTTGAGTTTTGTTGGTTGATACTTCAAACATGTTCTCGCTGATTTACTGGTTCGAAATTTGAATGCTAGATGCTTTAACTTCTATTCTGAAACCTATACATTAAAAACTTAGGGAGGTTTCAAACACGAGCAAAGATACGCATGTAAATTTTGAACCAGTCAGTGTTCAAATGTAGATATCCATCGGTATTTTTTTCTGCAACAAATGAGCATTTCTTTGTTTGTTTTGAAAGTTGAATGCTACGCACTCATGGCTGAAAGCCAATTACTCGCTGATTTTATGCTCAAGCTGACAAAAATAAGGGTTCAACCAAACAAAACTTAATCCAAAAAATATTGAGCGAAACTTAGATTATATACAGGCAGAATTAAATGCAGTCCGTACATAGAAATGAAAAAAAAAAAAAAAAAAAAAAAAAAAAAAAAAAAAAAAGCGCAAAGAACTAATAAATGGAGCAAGTTCATTATTTTTTGGTTGCTATCAAAAGTCTACGAACTAAAACTAAAGGAACTGCTCAATTTCAATTCAGAAAAATTCTTCAAATCACAAAAGATAATATTAAACTTTGGGAAGAAAAACAAGAATAAAAATGAAATTAATCAAATAAAGCAGGAATGTTCTTATGGTTAAATATCTCGATGTGTTTGTTTTTTTACTTAACTTACTTGCAGCTGCTAACTTAAAGCCACTAAAGATCATGGTAGTTTGCAAAACTCATAAAGCTTTCCCACAATTTCACATCTTCAACACTAATTGGTTTTTCCCTTCTGTTTATTTTGTGTGGTGCTAAAGGCACCCCAATATGTTCTTCCTAATACCGCGACTAAAAGATACCATAACAATTAGTGTTACACTCTTCTTAATACCATACACTTAAAAAATAGGGGCTATCAAACCACAATAAATTTTGCCTGATCCTCTCTTCTCTTCTTTATTTTTCATTTTTTTTAATTATTTATTTTTGATCCATATAAGATCTACTTAGTTGCGTAAAGAGGGCTGATGCTTTCAATAAACCACGGCTATTGCCCTTTTTGGCATTAATACATATGTTACGAATGCATATAACTACTTATAAGTTAATAATGTGCTTTTTTACCTATCATGAAAATGATACAATATCTAATTTTTTACATGTTGACACTGCGTAGTTAATGCTCCGCCATTACCTTGCTATATTCTATATTGGATTTTTAGCGTTGTGAGCTTTCTAAATAGCATTCCCGCTTTAACTCGTTATATTCTGCTTTTCTCGATATATCTTCATTTTTGCTATATTGCGGTATTCCCGCTATATTACCTTTAGAGGAACGAATTAGAAAATGACATTTATCCATTATGAAAATTGTAAAATTGGTTCTTTTCAATTGAATTTTTAACGTAAATTTTAATAAACGAAAATACTATAATATTCTATTAAATTTAATTAAGTTAAATAAAAGTGTACATATATACATACAGTTGCACATGTATTTATTTAAAATAAATAACATACCAATTATAATCGAATTGAATGTTCATATTTTATTTAATTGTTGTTTATATGTTTGTTAATACGTTAAGTACGAGTATTATATACTATTTTAGAGTCATCCTCTATATTTGCGCCATTTTCGTATTTTGTCTCCACTACGAATTTTTGCTCCTTCGTCGAGTGGAATTCTCTAATCGCTTTAACTGTAGAGATATGACTGTGATGTGCTACATATTGCATAATATACAGGTAAAGAGCTATTCGTAATTAGACAAAATAATTGTAAGAAATAAATCAAGAACCAATTAAATGGCATTCAAACATCAGTATGATAGTTACCATGACATAATATAGTCGATTATAAATAAAAAATATTTGGAAATACAAACTCAAAATGGTGTAGTATGGATTTAAATGATGTGGTTTGTTAATGACACACCATTTTTTGGTTTGGGGGGGGGGGGGGGGGAGGTGTCATTTTTTTTGAAAAAAAAAATTGTGTTAAGGGGAGGACAACCCAAATAGTCCCCCCCTTAACAATATAAAATAAAATTCCCAAAATGTACTTTTTTCTACTGTGGTAAAAAAACGTAATTACCAAGATGAAGATTAAACTCTAATTAGTTTCTAATCAACTTCTTAATTCAACAATGGATGATCCATCAATTCAAGATTCAAATATGATTCTTACGCAAGAAAGTGAACGTCACGTTGAATATATTAAAGAAATCAAGCAGGTGACTAATTTTTTTACTCATTTTTTTAAAGGTTGCAGGGATATACTGTCGCATATCATCATCGAGCGACGTACCAACGTCGTATAATGTTATTTTATACGACAGAATAGTGTCGTATAACAATATACGATGGATAATTTAAGGCCATAATTAAATGGTATGTATGTTTCATTTAAATTAACTTTATACGACAATTGTCCGTCGTTTAACCTTAAACGGTGATATTATGTCGTACTATTTCACCTTTGTACATTTTTTAATATATGAGCTGCTTTTGCAGAAACTAGCAACCACCAATATACAAACCGATAATGATGTCGACGTTCAGCTTGACATTGAGAATGACATTGAGAATGACAATGAGGATAGCAATGAGAATGACAATTGTAACATGGAGGTTGACATTGAGAATGATAGTTGTAACAGTGAGGATGATAATGAGAACGACAATTTTAACAATCAGGATGACAATGAGAATGACAATTGTAACAACGAGGATGACAATGAGAATGGCAATTGTAACAACGAGGAGTATCCCGATTTAACAGCTCATTTCACTACGGATATGGTAAGATAAACATATATTTCAATTAATTAATTGAAGTGTGTTTGAGTTTTTGTTGTTTGTTTTTTGCAGATGTTTGATTCTAAAGAAATAGTACGAGATTGGTGCATAAAATGTGGCATCGCTGCAAACTGTGTTGTTGTGACAAGAAGAAGTAGAGTGAGAAATTTGCATGCAAATGGAAAAGGATCGTTGACGTATCTTGTTTGCGAAAGAAGCGGGGAGTATATTGATCATAAGAGAAATAATTATGTTCCGATATCGAGAAAAAAATGCAGACGGTCGGGAAGTAGAAAATGCGCATGCCCATTTAGTCTACATGCTCGATGTCAAGAAGATAGAATATGAACATTGAAAGTTATTAATGGACAACATAATCATAGGATTCCAAACGTATTAACCGGACATCCTTTCGTGGCAAGGCTAAAAGATGAAGAATTTAAAACCGTTGAAACAATGACGATTAGCGGTGTTAGGCCTCAGAATATTTTAAATGCTATAATAATTGACAACCCGGAGAACAAGTCGACCATAAGAACTGTGTACAATGCTAAAGTGAAAATTAAACAACATAATACAGAAGCTCGGACGATTATGCAGCAATTTATGAAATTGGCCTGCAGCCATTCTTATTTCGTTCAACATAGAGTTGATGAGAAAAGTAATGAAGTTACAGATTTATTCTTCAGTCATCTAAGATGCGTCCTTCTAGCGCAGTGTTTTCCTCAAATATTGTTTTTAGATTGCACGTTCAAAACAAATCGATACAAGCTACCGTGCTTCCATATGGTTTCTCAAACATCGACAGGAGCATCCTTTACCGTTGCACTTGCTTTTCTTAGCCGAGAAACCACAGAATCATATATGTGGGCTCTTCAGTGCGTAAGACAGTGTTATAGAGAAATAGTTATTTCAAGTGTTATTATCACGGATGCCGAAATCGCACTTATAAATGCAGTAGCTAATGTATTTCCAACAGCTCGACATATCCTATGTGCATGACATATTTCGAAGAACGTTCAAGCAAACTGTAAACCCAACTTTGTGAAAAATAAGCGAGTAATGATTCAACAAAAAGAGGTCGTACTAGACGATGATGAAGGTAAAAAGGAGTATGAATGTTTTTGGGAAGGTTGGACAAATATAATAAACTCACTTTCCGAAGAAGAGTATTGTCGCAATCTTAACTCGTTTCGTGTTGAATGGGATGGGAATCAAAAAAAATCCGTCACGTATGTGATTAAAAATTGGTTAAATAAATGTAAAGAAATGTTTGTTTTGGCTTGTACCAACAAAATAAAACACTATGATAACGTGTCTACGAGCATTGCAGAAAGTGCACACGCCCATTTTAAATTGTACTTTGACACGGCTACTGGAAGTTTTGTGCAATGTTGTAATAGTGCACATCTGTGTTCTGAAAATGAATTTGTCAGAATAGAAAATTCATTCGAAATAAGCACATCGAAGGGAATGCATCGATTTCGAAAAGAACCCATGTTGAAGGAGTTAATTAGGTTTGTGTCGCATAAAGCATTGGACTTGTAACTAGATGAACTACGAAGCATTTCAACTGTTGGTTTGACTGCTGACAATTGCGGTTGTGTTATGTGGCAAGCAAATGGTTTACCCTGTGGTCATATGCTCACGAACTTTAGACACACGCACGGTTTCATACCTCTAACCGCTATAAATGCTTATTGGAAGCAATTATCCTGTACTCCCCCTGTGTTACATTGATTAACTCTAGATTTTTATGACTTGCCTGAAATCAAGGCCTTGAAGAGCAGGTACGATGAGTCCCCTGATAACGTTCGATTAGTTATGCAACAAGATTTGAAAAAGCAAGTGTTTCCGCAAGCAACCGATATTTTAGAACCTCCTGTGGCCACCATTCGAAAAGGTAGACCGTCCAAAAAAGATAAATCAACTAAGCGAGATCCTTCTTATTACGAACATGTTAATGCTCAACTGTCACGTGGCTCGAATTTGACTCCGGTTAGTCGGTATCTAAAAAAACTCGGTGTTTCTACTAAAAAGGGGTACGAGAACAAACCATTTGAGCACAAATATTTGTCGCAAATTCCAAAACATATGGAACCATATATACTTGATATACAGGACATCCCAAGTGACGGAAATTGTGGATATTGGGTTGTTGTTGAACATCTAAATCTACATAATCGAAGACCAGATAATCCGTGAGTCGATGATTGACAACCTATCACAAAAATCGGAGATGTATAAAAGAATGTGGGATGAATGTGGTTTCGACGAAATTAAAAATAGAATACAAGATACAGATTTTGTTGGGGTTGATAAGTGGATGCAGATGCCAGAGTCAGGATTTATAATAGCAGAAACATTTGGCACCATGGTAGTTCTGATAAGTAAACAGATCTGTTGTACCTTTGTTCCGACTACAGTTCATGTAAACCTTATGAATGAAAATAGAATGGTTGTTATGGGCTACGTAGACGGTTCGCATTTTGTTGCTCCAAAACTTACTTCAGCAAGTCCATTGCCTCCTCCACCGCAATTTCAATACTTTGAGCAATTCTACAACATTAATGCACGAGATTGGGTCAGACGAATCAGTGACCGAATCAGCATGTACTGCGCGATTGCTAAAGACTTCGAAGATGAGGACAATAGTAAAACAGTAGATTTGTCTTTCTGCTAGTATCATGTAGTAATTGACGATTTTGTAACTATTGCTGCTTGTAATTGATGACTATGGTATTTGTGATTACGGTAGCTTCTAATTGACTATGGTATTTTGTGACTATAGTATCTTCATGTTAATGGTATCTCAATGGTTAATGTTCATGGTTACTGTGTTCATGGTTAATGTTTATGGTTAATGTTCATGGTTATGTTTATTGTATCTTAATGGTTAATCTTCATATATTATACGACAAAGGTACCAGTATATATTATACGACAGAAAAAAGTCATATAAGTAAAAAAATTAGTAAAAATAAAAATAAAAAAAATTACGAAAGTATACGACTTACACATGTCGTATAGAAATATTTTATATGACATTTATATATCGTATTATGTTATATGGATCTCTGTCACATTTCCTACAACTATACGACATAAACATTTCGTATAAATTTTTTTTACATGACAGTTCTACGTCGTATTATTTTGTATAGATCTCTGTAACAGTTCCTGCAACTATAAGGCTTACACATTTCGTATTAAAAAAATTTATTCGACAGATACCAATCGTATTATGTTATATGGATCCCTGTCACATTTCCTGCAACTATACGACTTCCACTATTCGTATATAAAAATTATACACGATAGGAATATGTCGTATTATGTTATATGGGTTTCTGTCACATTTCCTGCAACTATACGACATACGACTGTCGTATAAAAAAAAATTATCCGATAGGAATAATTCGTGTTATGTTATATGGGATTACTGTCATTTTTTCCTGCAACTATACGAGAGGAACTTGTCGTATAAAAAAAAATTATACTCCATTTACTCTTCGTATTATGTTATATGTCATTCCTGTCATATTTCCTGCAACTATATGACATACATGTTTCGTATAAAATATATTAATACGGACTAAGCCTTTCGTTTTGGCCTATACGACATGCATTTGTCGTATAAAATTTGTCAATAAGAAGAGTCTCAAATTCAGACCATCCACAAAATCAGACCATTCTCAAGTTCATAAATTCACATCATTCTCAAATCCACAGCATTTTCATACCATCCACAAATTCAGATTCACAAATGATTACCATTCACACCATTTTCATACCATTCACAGATTCATACCATTCACAAATTCATACAATTCACAAATTTTCAGAAGTCATAAAATTCATACCATTGACCAAAAAATCACCAGTCATAACAAGTCACAAAGTCTTAACCATCATACCGTACACAGAATTAGTTTCGTACCAAAACACAATAAGTTAACCCACCACAAAACACTGTCACCTACGACAAGTACATAATTAACAAGTACATATTAACAAGTACACAGAATAGTAATGCAACTACTTCCTCTTCTTCACTGCTTTCTTTTGGTTACCACCTTCTTCTTCCCACGTCTGGTACTCCCCGATGCTTGATCTGCTTTCCTCTGCAGCGCCTTGCTAACACTTTGTTCCCCAGCTGCAATATCCTCTGCGTATAATTCCATTGGCTCTGGCCCCTCTATCTGTGCAATCTTCTCTAGTGTTTGCTTCTTCATTGTTTCATCAGGAGCAGAAGAGCTTATGAACTCAGTAATGTGTCGCAACCTCTTTTGTTGCATGACGACATATGAAAATGATTAACATCAAATTGGAAATTATGTAATCAAAAATGAAAAAAATAATGCTTACAATACGACGAAGCAGTTCAGTTGCGTCACGTTCATTCCTTCGTTCAGTTAATCTGTTTTTAGGATTAGCCACGAGAGGATGGGAAGCAGAGCTATACCATTCCATGTAAGTGTCGGCACAATCCCAAGGATGTACAACTTTTGTAGATAGTAATCTCTCATTCAACAAATGATTCGACCATTCTTCCCAACTACGATCTTGGATATTATAGTATGTTGCTTTAAAAATTGTAGTAGACAGCTTGAACTTCTTACTATTGACAAAGAAAGTAGTCGAAGGGATGGCTTGAAAGTAACCAAATTGACGAAGCGCCCTTTGCGGAAGATATAGCTCAACGGTTTCAAAGCAAACAATTGGACCATTGTACAAAGAACATCGCTCTAATTTGTAGATGCAACGCTTGCCTTGGTAATAGTCCCACACAGCATCACACTGTTAAATCATCAATCTTCTCTCTCAAATTAATTAAGTCGGACGCTAGTTTTTGAGCTCGATCAATTGCAAAGTAGAATGATGCTCTCACATCTCCCTCAACTGCCCCAACACATCTATTATGTCGCCTTAAAACATGAAAGTGCTCGTAAATCCATACCTAGAATATGTCATCAGTATGCATTAGTAATTACACGTAAAGGATAAACAAGAGGAATTACGAACACATACCTGCAGCAACGTCATACAACCACATAATTGCTGCACATCTTTTCTGCTACAGTGACCTAAATTGTAGAACAACCAACTCAAGCAAGCTGTGGCCCATGAATACGTATGCACCGAAGTCAAATCATCAAGACACTGTAAATACTGAACGGATACTTTGTTGCCCGACTTATCACCACACACTAACAAACCAATGGTATACAAGAGATATGCAGTTGCACATTGTTTTTTTCGATCATCAGAGTCGTCCTCTTTCGAACCTGCAAACATCTTTCTCAACCATTCCAATCGTATCTTTTTTCCCTCCCATTATAATAATAGCCTCTGGCCTATCTATCCCTAGATATTTTTCCAAAAGACCATAAACATTATCAAAACTTATAGTCCTAGAACCACCAAGAGATCCTGAAACAATTCGTCCTTCTGCTGGCAAACCGGTAATGTGAACAACTTCGTCGATAGTTATCATCATTTCACCAAATGGAGATGAAATGTATTTGTTTCTGGATAAAATCTTTCCACAAAAGCATTAATAGCCACTCTGTCGAGTTTATCTTGAGAATATAAAATTAGCTTATATAAACCTGACCCAATTACGACATCCCGCACAAACTTACATTCATCGTCTAACACCCACTGTCGATGTGATCCCACGTGATTGTGAATTCTTACAATTCTAGCTTCCCCTTTCGACGCCTTGCATAAGAATAAGTAAACTAATCAAGATATGCAAGTTATTTGTATCGTTTTACTAAATGTCCTTGATGTTATGATTTTTGTGCATAAATGCGGAAGCGCAATAAGCAGGATCTAGATTTGTCAATTGAACATCAATCTAATATGATAGCAATTATTCTATTACATCAACAAAATAGTAAATAACTATAGCAGAGAAACAAAGAGACACAATATTTATACTGATTCCACTATCCTCGAGATAGTGTACGTCCAGTCCAACAGAGAGAGATTTTATTCCACATGAGAGAATTACAAGAGATTACAAAATAAGAGTTTACATATCCAAACCTCAATCAGGTTTAACAAGAAGAGACACCATTAGGGATCACTGGCTCCAGGCCAGGATGGGTTTACACTAAAGTCTACCCCTCAATATATAGTCAGTGCAAATTTATGTGAGTCATCAATTAAATTACCAACATATGGTAATAATATAATGGAGGCAAATTACCATAACAACAAATGTGCAAACATAGAAAGTAAATCAATCCGTTTCTTTAACATAGATGGAAGAAATTAATCCCTTCATTTATTTCTCTACCACCTCATCAAATGCAATCAATGCATTCCCATTATAAAATATTTATTTTCCATTCTTTGCTAATTTGTTCCAATCAAATTGTGATTTTGTATCACCAAATTTAACACTCCACCTTGATGCAAAATCACATATCTGCAACACCCCGTCTCCAATCAAATTCTCTTCACATCATAAAACTCTTCAACAGAACTCCACCTTTAATCAAAATCTCACAATGAGATAGAAACCAAAAATGAATATTTGCCTAATGGGTTCCAGCAAAGCTACCCCGCATCATACCATTGTTAACGAGCTCAGACTACGTCCCCGCCCGCCAACAAACTGTTGCAAATATCCAAAATAAAAGAAAAAAGGCAGATTCCAAAGTAATCTCAACACCACCAAGACCAAAAAAAATAATTCTCTCAATCGCCAAAAAAATTTCTCTCCTTCCACTTAATCAAAACCATTACAAGCTTTACCCACCGCCTGCAAAAGACGCATCTACCACCATGAGCTGCACCATGCATAAACCAACGGTCTAAAAAATGCTTGCAATAACATTGACACCCGTCTACCACTTGATCTGAGCTCCTTCCTCGATCACTCTGGATCCCTCAAGCATCATCAACGTGAAGACCCCTGTCTAAACCACAATGATCTCTGTCTCGACACCCATCTATCACTTGACCTGAGCTCCTTTCCTGATCATCATGGATCCCTCGAGCATCATCAACATGAAGGCCTCTGTCAGAAACATGATCAAAACTTCCCAAATCTAATAGCCTCTTCAACACAGTAAACTCCATATCACGTCAAAGTTCCCAGATTGGAATGCTCTTCACTCTCAACATAATCTCCTCCACCAAAGTCTCCTTTTCTCCAAAATAGTAATAGCATAATCACCACTGAATCTACAAACCTTTGTAGAAATAATTGATGCACAATTTAAAACAAACCGCCTTGCTCCGATACCAATCTGTTATGATTTTTGTGCATAAATGCGGAAGCGCAATAAGCAGGATCTAGATTTGCCAATTGAACATCAATCTAATATGATAGCAATTATTCTATTACATCAACTAAATAGTAAATAACTATAGCAGAGAAACAAAGAGACACAATATTTATACTGGTTCCACTATCCTCGAGATAGTGTACGTCCAGTCCAACAGAGAGAGATTTTATTCCACATGAGAGAATTACAAGAGATTACAAAATAAGAGTTTACATATCCAAACCTCAATCAGGTTTAACAAGAAGAGACACCATTGGGGATCATTGGCTCCAGGCCAGGATGGGTTTACACTAAAGTCTACCCCCCAATATATAGCCAGTGCAAATTTATGTGAGTCATCAATTAAATTACCGACATATGGTAATAATATAATGGAGGCAAATTACCATAACAACAAATGTGCAAACATAGGAAGTAAATCAATCCGTTTCTTTAGCATAGATGGAAGAAATTAATCCCTTCATTTATTTCTCTACCACCTCATCAAATGCAATCAATGCATTCTCATTATAAAATATTTATTTTCTATTCTTTGCAAATTTGTTCCAATCAAATTGTGATTTTGTATCACCAAATTTAACACTTGAAAGCAATATGTCTGTTATTTGTAATCAAGATAATCAAGATATGAAATGATAATCAAGATACGAAATGTATTTGTAATCAACATAATCAAGATATGCAATATGCCCTTCATTTGTAATCAAGATAAGCAATATGTCCATTATTTGTAATCAAGATAATCGTGCTACTAATCAAGATAATCAAGATATGCAAGTTATTTGTAGACTTACCATGGAATTCCATATTTTATGAGCAATATGTCATTCGAAAGCAAAAAGGAGGGACAATTGAACGTCTCTTCCTTTGTGTTGAGTGGATGATTGTTTACTTTTTCTCTTCGTAATTTTTGAACTGCTTTCCTCTTGCTCGTCATCGTGGGATTCTTGTTCCTTGCTACTCTTTTGTTCTTCGTCATCGCTAGTTTCGTTTTCTACCTCATTGCTTTTTTCTTCTAAATCACCATTACTTTCTTCGTCACTGCTACCCTCATCATCATTACTTTCTTCGTCATTGCTACCCTCATCATCATTACCCTCCTAAGTACCCTCCTCATCATTACCCTCCTCATCATCATTACTTTCTTGATCATCGCTACCCTCCTCATCATCGGACTTAGTAGGTTCTTCCGTCACAATTTTTTTCCTTTTTGATTGTTCTTCTTTTTGTCGTTCGGTTTGAAGCCGTTTCCGGTTCGAAGCCGTCATCGGCTTACGAGATGATGTCTCTGTCCTTTGTTTCCTGCACAAACAAAACATGAACCAAAAAACACATTAAGTTAACCTCTTTTGCAGAAACATCAAACACAAATTACTGTTTGTATGACACAGAGTAACCGTATGGGCTAAAACGACAATGAAGAATCATATAAAAAATATTTATACGACAACACATCATCGTATATAATTGGTGAAAAATAGGAATAGTACAAAATTCTATACGACAAAGAGTCATCGTATAAATTCATACGGCAGGTAAGTATCGCATAAAACATACACCTACGACAGTTGTACGTCGAATGAACTAATTGTGCAAATATAAAAGTTTTTGACAAATGTCGACATGTTGCTGTCGTATTACGTACACTAAAACGACATAAATAAGTCGTATAACTCCATACGATGGTTAATTGGCGACCGCCAATGTCAAACTACACATACAATAAACCTACGTACCACCACCCTCAACCCTCACCAAATACCCCACATTCTACTTTACACTTGCCATGAAAATCAAATTGGACACCACGCAGAGATTAGAACAAAAGTTTTCTTACCTCTCCGGCTTCTTCTGCATCGGATTAGGATCAACAATGTCCTTCTTCCCCGTTCTCTTAGATCGTTGCATTGCTTGCGATTTTCAATTTGAGGTTTACGTAGGGGGTTTTGAACTCTGAAATTTGGAACGAGATATTAGGGTTAATGGCAGAGGTTTTGAACTTTGGAATGGTAGCGTGAGTTACGTATGAAAGATGGGTAGGGTTTAACAGTATTGACTTGAGGGTAGTTTGGGAACGAGACAAACAAACGTTAAAACACTCTGACCTCCCCTTAATAATTTACTTAATATTGATGTGCCCTTGAAATTTGACATCCCCTTAACAAAAAATGGTGTGTCGTTAACAATCCTTAAATGGTTCTAGCATTCTTGGGTCTTTTGATAAGTGCAAAGGGTAAAGCTGGTCATGTGAAGTTTGCTGATGGGTACAAATACAATTATCTTTTTCAGAATTCATAATTGTGCAGAGTTAATCAAGATCAAGACAAGTCTCCACTTCGGTCTCATACTTGGGCCCACGTGACACGGAATTAAATCAAATCATAGTTTGACACAACAGCAGGCAATTCCACGGCGTTCACCGATGTCTATCTCCGTGCTGTATTCGCGTTCTCGCCAGCGCCGGTGACGATAGCCTCCCAACCAAAAATGTAAACATGTCTTCTGCTAAATCGTATTTTCGTAAATAAATACATAATTGGTACATCGTCGAGATCTAGGGCTTATGCTAAATCGTATTTTCGTAAATCGTTTATATTTTATTTACATACAGAATATCAACCCAAGGAAAGCATAATCGATGTCTTCTGCTAAATCGTCGAGATCTAGGGCTTCGAATCCCTCAGGTTTGATCTCGTCCGGAGCGCCGCAGCATGCGAATCCGACTGGTACGCATGACAGCGGTGGTGTCCAGCTCGCCGACAAGCTCAAGATCTTCAAGACCGATAATTTTGATCCGGATGCTTACGTGCAGTCAAAATGTCAGACTATGAATGAAAAGGTTCGGTTTTTGTCCAATTTAGGGATTCTAGGATTTTCCTTTTGGGGTTATTTGGCCTTTTTCTCCGTAAATTTAAGCTTTAAAAGTGAAGCTAAGCGTTGGGCAGTGATTCGAAAAAAAGAACTGATTATACTTTTGGTGTATTGGAATGATAAACGAGCGAGATTACAATTTGTGTCTGGATTATGATCATGGTCAATGATTACCATTCGTCCAATTCGGTAGTACAAGTTGAATGTGAGTTGAGTGACGCTACAACCTCAAACTTCATGGGAATAATAACCATTTCAGTTTTTGTGTTGCTTTATCTAGTGCTACATAGGTTAAACAACTGGAAGCAATAAAAGCTTTAGTCGTATAAGTTGAATTTTTGCTGAATGATGCGATTTGCAGGGAAAAAAGTTGAGGCTTATTTTCTTGTGATTCTGTCAAATGATATACAGATCAAATAACTGGAAATATTTTCTACTTTTGGTTAGATAAAAAAGATTGACCAATTGATCCCCTTTCATTAACTCAGTAACTTGATAAGTACCATGAAAATGTTAATTTAATATGTTTAGTGTAAAAATCAACGACTAACTTCTGAATTTGTTTCATATTATCGAGATCCAAGAAAAATTCAATCTGTTAATGGATTAATCAAATGGTTGTAACAATTAAAATATGTTCAAAGTTGATTTTTTTATTTTTTTCCCCCTCTTTGTACCTCCCAAATTATAGGTGATGCACTTGAATTGCCGTCGTCAGCATGATATTTTAGCATACATGTATTGTGAGATAATATCATGTAAGTGTGATAAGAGAAAGATGTTGCCATTATGCAATTTTTTGTTGAAATTTTGATTCCTTATGTTAACTAATAGTTGAATCTGTAGGCGAGTTTTCACCCCAACATCTCATCTGGATTTCATGCCATTAAATGCATTTATGCATGTTATTATGCTTGGTCACACTCACACCTATATATAAGTACAAAATGTAGTCGATGTGTATGCAAACCGTAAAAATTATTTGTTTGCATTCACTGTGATGTCTAATAAGCTTCAGCTGGCAATATCTTCCTATATTGAAATGTTAAATTAAGCAGATTATGATAGTCCCCCACATGAATGCATGCACACGCGCACACATTAGAGCGGCTATTGGAACACAAAATCCAAGACACAAATTGTAGACCGTCAGATTTGTTTGTCTTTACATAAGAGGTGGAATTCAGGAGATCTAATGGTTGAGAATTACTTATGTTTAATTTTGTGTCTTTGTTTCGTGTTTAAATAGGCTTTCCCGATATGTTATAAAATCGTCATATAGCATTTTTCAAAACATGACGATACACTTTATTTTTAGTTAGTCTTGCCCCTTAATGATCCTTTATTGAAAAAATATATTTGGAGACCACATAAAGGGCATTCATCACTTTGCCTTGTAGTCGATTATGTGATGAAGTTTAAATTATATTAACACAAAACACCTATGTCCTTTCCAGTTTTGTAGAACAAGTCGATCACTACTGGTTCTATAATAATATAACATAATTTTTCTACAAATAACTGAATTTCAGATAACCAACTTGAAAATATTAATCAATAAAACTTACATGATTTTATCTCTCGAAACAGTGTAATAAAGTTAATCATTATTTTGTATGTTGTTTATAATATGACAAAAACTAATTAGTAATTTAGTGTCAAAACCTGTATAGTAAAAAAACTTGAACTCATAGAGAAAAGAAACCAAGAAAGTGTGACATAGTATACGTAGAGTTACTGCAAGTATGACATAATAATATATGGTCCAAATAGTTACATTAGTTTCTTACGGGCAAAGGGCCCAAAAAAGTAAACTCGATAGTCGTTAAAAGGTGAATTAACTCAGTTATGATTAAGTTTGTTTATTTTTTCCATATAAATTAGCAAAAAATTGAGTGGGGGTGGCAACCCCCCACTAGGCCTGAGCTAGGTACTTCATTTTGTGTGTGTGACTGTGCACGGGTGCACGTGCAGGTAACCAAAGTAACTGAATATTGGTAATTGTGATATCTAATGTGACAGTGTCCTGATCTGCCCGTAATAAGTTTGTAAATCCAGATTTTGGAATAGAGCGAGCATGTTTGTATATATTTTTTTCCTTTCTTCTTTTCAGTTTGAAATTTATGAATGAGATATAAATAGTGGTTTTTGGTTCCCAGATTGCTTAGGCATTGCAATATGATTGTTGAAGTTCGGCTTTTACGGTTTCAGTCACATGCTTAGCTACTATTGAACGATGATAAAAACTGCAAACTGAATTGTGCAGTTATACGGAGCTCATAACTTACCCAATATTGTTTCAATCTACAAAGGCTATGAACATGTTCTCACTCCCTCTCTTTGTTCAGGAGATTAGACATTTATGCTCTTACCTACAAGAGCTAAAGAAGGCATCGGCTGAAGAAATGCGTAGAAGTGTTTATGCCAATTATGCTGCATTTATCAGGTTTGAAGACAACTTGAACTCATAATCACATAGTCACCGTATTCTGAATTTCCAGTTAAGATGAGGAAGTCCATATTCATTCAAATACAATTTTTTGTGATAACATGAGATACGATTGCACTTCTTTTTATGCATGCGACAATTTTTACAGAACATCAAAAGAAATATCTGATCTAGAAGGCGAGCTTCTTTCCATTCGAAACCTTCTTTCAACCCAGGCAGCTCTAATCCATAATTTGGCCGAAGGTGTCAAGATTGATTCATTATCTTCCAACTCCTCCAAATCCAATTTTGAAGACACATCAAATCTTGAAGACCGTGAACCCTCAGATATAGAGAAATGGTTGGCCGAATTTCCGGACATGCTGGATGTATTGCTAGCAGAAAGAAGAGTAGACGAAGCTTTAGATGCCCTTGACGAGGCAGAGCGGATATACACAGAAGCAAAGGAAAACAAACAACTAAGTTCTAATTCATTAACCTCATTGCAAAATTCCATCACAGAAAATCGAAAAAAACTCGCTGAGCAACTTGCAGAAGCTGCTTGCCAACCTTCAACACGTGGTGTTGAACTACGTGCTGCTGCCTCTGCTCTTAAAAGACTAGGAGATGGACATCGTGCACATACTTTATTACTGGAGACACATTATCAAAGACTTCAATATAATATGCAAACTATTCATCCAACAAGTACATCATATGGAGGAGCATACACTGCTGCTCTTTCTCAACAAGTGTTCTCTGCTATAGCCCAGGCAGTTAATGACTCTCTTGAAGTGTTTGGCAATGATTCTGCACATATGTCTGAGTTGGTTGCTTGGTCTACAAGGCAAACTGAAGTATTTGCGCAACTTGTGAAAAGACATGCATTAGCTTCTTCTGCAGCTGCAGGTGGTTTAAGAGCTGCTGCTGAATGTGTTCAGATAGCAGTTGGCCATTGTTCTTTGCTGGAAAATCGTGGTTTAGCGCTTTCTTCTGTGCTCATGAATTTATTTAAGCCTAGTGTAGAGCAAGCTCTTGATGCTAATCTTAAAAGGATTGAAGAAAGCAGCGCTGCATTAGCAGCAGCAGATGATTGGATGCTTACTTATCCACCAACAGGGCCTCGTACTTCTGGTAGATCTAATGCGAACACAAGTGGCCAGCCTAAGCTTTCTAGCAGTGCGCATCGGTTCAATTCAATGGTGCAGGTATATTTTCTGTCATCAAGCTCTATTTTGTGCAAAGCTCTTCGTTTTCTGTATATGTTAGAAAATTAGGAAGTCTATTGAGGAAGTTTGGTTGATTAAATCTGCATCGGTCGGGCACTGTTGGATAAATTACCCTTTTATCGTAAAGTTCAAGTTTTGTGCAAGACAAATGCTAGTGCTCTTATGATTTTTAATCGACATATGTTGGATTTCAAAGGAAATTATTACCCAGTAGCACTGTTGTAAAAATCATTCGAGGCTGCTGTCTAGGCCCCACCTAGGCGCTAGGCTAGCCTCACCGTGTCGATTTTTGGCTAATACGCCTAGATGATACTGACTGCATTGTACAAGCATACAAAAAAGTTTATAGGCACCGTCTACGCACCAATTTAGGCATGATGCCTCTTATAAGCATCTAAATGTTTGTTTTTAGCTGTTTCGTCCCAATAGTTGCTCTAAAATCCAACAAGATCCATGATATATCATTGTGGATGTGGTGATACTAAACAAAATACTAAAAATTTATCTAAAGTGCGTGATTTTTTTAATTTAAAAAACGCCTAATTCCAATCAATCGTCGATTGATCCCCGTCTGGCGATTAATCTCAAGTCCATGCTTCCAGCATCCGTCTAGCGAATTTTACAACCTTACCTAGTAGTATTTTTCTCTTGATTGCATTGGTTGTAGTGTTTGCTCTCAGAAGGCGATTACTTTTTATCAATTCAAGAAATTGGGATAGCCAGTTAGCATGAAATTGAACATTTTTGGTTTAACTGTTAGAGCTTTACAAAAATACGATAATGTGCGATTTTTCAATAAGGAGATCTGAGAAACTTCCTATTCTTGTAGACATTTGCTGGAAATCTTGAACAATTATCATGTTTATTTCCGTCTGGATTTTTTTTTTTTTTTTTAAATATGAAAAAACATGGTTAATTGATTCCAATGTGAATCTAGAGACAAACTACCACATCCCAGATGGGAGATCCTATGATTATCATGCCATTTGATTAGTTCCAAAACTGAACATTTTACACTTTTTTTATTTTATTTTTTTGCTTCCAAAATATCAGATTCTTCATTTTACTTGTCACAACATTCGCATATTATCCAAAAATCAAAAGTATTCCATATTGGACGTGACTTGGTATTTTTATTGCACACTAAATTGTGCAACCCGCATGCATGAACACTAGTCTATTATCTACCATAAATTATAGCTAAAATGAGCAATTTTTTGCCTTTTGTGCATTTCAATTACTCCACGATTCTTACACATCTCCAATGCAGGATTTTTTCGAGGACGTAGGACCACTACTGAGTATGCAATTAGGTGGTTCAACCTTAAACGGTCTTCTTAGAGTGTTCAACTCTTACATCAACCTACTAATAAATGCACTCCCAAATTCTGATGAAGAGGAAAATCTAGAAGGTTCTGGAAACAAAATTGTTAGGATAGCTGAAACTGAAACTCAACAGTTAGCTTTGCTGGCAAATGCTTCTTTATTAGCCGAAGAGTTGCTTCCTCGAGCAGCTATGAAGCTCTTGCCCACAAATCAGTCAAGTGGTGCCGACGATACCCGTAAAAAATCCGATAGACAGAACCGAATGCCGGAACAAAGAGAATGGAAAAGAAAATTACAAAAGTCGGTTGATAGATTGCGCGACAGTTTTTGTAGGCAGCATGCTCTTGAGCTTATTTTTACAGAAGATGGTGAAAATCGTTTGAGTTCGGAGATGTATATAAGTATGGATGCAAATTATGAACCGGAGTGGGCTCCATCTTTGATATTTCAGGTTTGCATGTTTTATACACTGAATTTGTGTTCTTTGAAATACAATTTGTGCCAAAATTGTGTTTGCTTGATTATGATTTTCTGCGTACTACGATTATGCAAATTTTCTTTGATGTTCGGATAGATTTAAAGAATAATTGTCAAATGTTCGTTGGTTTTTTCTGCATTTAAGCCTGATGGTATAGGAGAAAAATACATCATGAATTAGCTTATGGTTTACTCAATTTATTTTTTCAGTACCACTTAAAGCTTGGTTGAAATAACTAAAAAAAAAATACATGTTGGGTTCAAATGAACGAGTGTCAACCTTTAGATTATTTTATCGATAGCGTTAACATATGTTCACCGGCTTTTTTTTGTACGTGTTTTTCTTTTCTTTTCCTTTTGGATTTTTTTTTTTTTTTTTTTTTTTTGGGGGGGGGGGGGGGGGGGGATCAAGTACACCATTTGAAACCCCTTGATATCAGCCACAGGTTTTATTTAATACTAGTGAGTGGACCTTGAAGCCCGGTGATATCAGTGCCACTTGACGGGCAATGTGTTGTATCTATTGATGTACTTTTTGTTGTAGGAGAAGATGTGGTCTGTAGGAAAATGCGGGGTGTAATATCTGTCTGCATGGACTTATAGGAATCTTGTGCCATACAACGTTGTACATAAAACTAACTGTACTGTGAAGATGTAAATTAAAACGCTTTGACACAGTACTCTCTGTACAAACTAATGTTCAAAAAACTTGGTTTTGACATGAACAATGCCGGAACGCAACAACAAATTTTGTTAATAGATTAGTACCTACAGATTTGTTACAATCTATAATGGCTGTACAACTTATAATAAAATATAAATATATTCCAGTTACCCTTGTAGTTCAGTTATGCTTAATTACACACCGATATTTGTAGGCTAGTTATCTCCCAGTGATTTTGTGGAGTTAGTAGATTGCTCCTTATTCAGGCTAATTCGAAAAAGAAAAAAAATGATGTGTGATACCATATTTTAAATAGCGCACAAAGTCATGCAGGATGACCAAAATAAAATGGGTGAGTTGGATATCATTGGAGTGTAATATAAAACTGTGGAAATTTTATGGTTTCTGATGTCATGTGGATTGGGAACAGAAGTCCTCTTTTGCTATTGTTATCACTTGGATACTTCCCATGTAGATTAGTTGTTATTGGTTGATTCTTTTTACATATCTGCTTGTTTTGTAAATCTCCTATAAAAAATTCTATTATTTACATTATTGAAGGCAAAATGTGATTCTTTGGTTTACACTTGCAGAAATCATTAAAGTTGTGTGTAATTCATACTATACTGGAATTTCTCGAATCCTTTCAGTTTGCTCAGACATGTACCTCAAAATTTCTTTATACATACTGAGGAAAATTTCATTGTCTGGACTAACTATAAAATGGTTATAGAGTGCTAGCACTTTCTTCCTTGAGCCTTGCATGATCCCCAGAGAACCTTTAGTCAGATAGGTGTAATTTCTTGATTGTTTTTTAGTTGCCTTAATTTCTGAATTTTCTTGTGAGTTTTTGCCTTGTTTGAATCCCGATATTTTGTATAAAGTATTGACAACTGAGAATTTTTCTTAAACTGCGTAGAGGAGGGATATGAAGAAAGAATTAACATATGGAGAAGCTTGTTGATATGATTTGTCAAATTAAAACCGTTTTCTTTATGAATGAGATCTTCAAAGTTGTGAGTACAATAACATTCAGCAAGATACGATCTCGGATCTTCTGATTGGATGAGATGCTTTTCTCAGTAAATCATAAAATTTTGTTTCATTTTTGTTAAGCTTCCATCATCTTGTTCTTTTGAATAAACATTTAGCTTGCTTCCATTTCCTTGCACATTAACATGATATTGATTGCTTGTTTTAAATACTATATGCGGATATCAAAAGTGAGAAGGCAGATAACATTATTGTTATTATTGTTATTATTTGAACATGATATGCAAAACATATTCAATTATATTTGGACTGTCAGGATCATATCATGTGTAAACATAAGAAGAATAAATTGTTGGCATATTGGAACACTTTGATATTATTATTGATCTAAAACACAAAAAGCATAAAGAAAATGACTAAACTGAATTTAACCAATTCGATCATTTTTTTTTTGCCATTTATGCAACTACTAACGGAAAACAGGACCAGCATATTCCACGATTCCGATGCATAGCATATCTCATTTATCCATGGACGCATTTATACAGCCGAATGCTCTACAAACATAAACACATGATAGCTTACCATTTGTGTTGCCTAACGATAGGCGCCTTAAGCAGCTCGCCGGGTGGAAGCCATCCGCATCTATCCTCTTGTAATCCTCTAGCGTTATTAGTTTTAGGCAGGATCCAACTTTTCCAATCACCATGCCTTATTTTCTCACCCTACAACATCATACATGTTCTTTATAATCATAAGAATAATGAATGTTAATAGCCAATAAATGCTAAAACAAAATTATTATGCAGTTTCCTGCCCTTCCACTTTCTTGGAATTTCATAATAAATCCTGTATGAATTTCATGCTATTGGTAATACTTTGTGTTATCCGTTTGTTCTGCAATACAACAAAATATATGAGAAATGGAAAATAGCTAAAAAATCAAACAAAAATACTTTTATTGAAATTAAAATAATAATTCATATAAAGTTTATAAGGACATGGTCAGCCACATACAAGAAACTATACATTGATGGTTGCACCAGCTGGATTGCTAGACCAATATAAACGCTCAAATTTAATATTTGATGATTTAATGGTAGATTAGTGACACAAAGAAATTTGAAGATGCAATTCAATAGTTTACAAACACAAGCACATGAAAAGAATCCGTGGAGTCATATCGATAACGAAAAAATTGCATTGAAAAATCAAAGGTATAAAAATTTCCTGATATTTGAGATCCATGTAGATTGGTTACCTTCTACTTTTCAATTTAGGTCTCTTGTGTTGAGATCTATTTTCTAAATATAGCGTTAAAGAACCATTTTCAATATCCTCGATAAGCATCTGTACATGCTTTTCGGCAAGACAATAAGGATCATAACAATTTCAAAAAAATGAAAAACAGCAAAAAACCATCATACATGTAGGAAGCTTATATTAAGGTCCGTCCTCCAGCCAATTAATTTGACTGCATGCTAGCTAAATACAAATTATCTAAATATGAAAATTTAATTGAATCTCGCGACTAATTAAATGAAAAGAGAATATATGAGAAGTAGTTGTTGAGGACATGCAGCGGTTGATGATACAAGTAACGGAATATTGTGGATTGAGAAAATTGAGGAGAGATAGTGATAGTGGAAAATGAAAAACAATTATGAATGACTGACATATCCTTACAGAAATTATGGAGCTGGTTTCAAGATGTGGTAATTTTGGAATAGTCGAAAATGCTTCACTTTGACATGTAAAAATATTTTCTAAACATGTTAAAATATAAATGAAAGCATCAAAGCAAGAACAAAAGATAATTACTAATAAACAAACATTATAATTAAATAATCATGACACCATAGGGTACAGTTACAATTCCTTGCATGATTCTGACAAACCCCAATAATAAAATTAACAAACTCTAAAGTATAGAAAATAAATATGTAAGCAGAGTTCAATTTCTTGATTGATTATTATGATCAGTGGTGTAACTTTATAGTTAATATTAAGTCTGCTTCATTCATCAATAGTGTTGACCTATCAAAAGAGAAAAATAGCATGAACAGTCATGAGAAATGCAATTTGTGCTGGAACAGAGTCCGATCCAAGGTCTAAAACTGAAAAGTATGGGCGGTTTCATTTTTTTGACAAATATGTTTGCTTCCAATGGAAAAAAAAATCCAATATTTAGGAAATGAAAAATAAAGTATTCAATCAAATCAGAATGATTCAGTTATAACATAGTTAAGTCTTGCATTTATTTTATTTAATCGCGTTGAGTTGAGTACAACTATTGTGTAATACTAAATGCTCGTTTCATCAAAATTTGCACTGAAATACCTAATGATTACAGTTAAGGCTGAACATTGAAATGGACTGCTGCGTAAAAAAGAAACAGCGGCAGCAAATGCAAAAAATTATAATGTTAGCTGTGTTTCGATTACTTTTTCTTGAAACTTTAGGCTTTAAGCTCCGCTCAGAGCAGAAATTATTGCTTAACTTTAACCATAAAAGCATTTAACTTTGGGAGAAGTAAAATAGTAGCCTTTGAAAATGAAAATTATACTTCGATTTGGGTAAATGGCAAAAAAGAACAGACTAATATGATAAAAGAAACAATTCAATTTAATAATAATATTTATGAAAACATCCATGTCTGCCACAACTGTGAAAAATGAGCTTTTTGTACGTTTGGTTTGCCAAAATAATCTACTGTGGTTCAAAATAGTTGTATTAAAGTGTTCTAATTTAAGAATGCAAGTCAACATAAAATACTGAAGCAAAGTATATATAAAGTGTAAGTTGAGATGGGCATCAAACAATTTTCTGCATACAACTTATTTTTAAGGAAAAGGAGAGGGTCAGCGTAAATCATCATAGTTGCTCTCATCTCTTATTTTCTCGTGGACGAAATTTAAAAGTTGCTGCACCATATGAGACCCATATTTAACAATTTTACTCAAAACATATTTTAATACAACGGACATAAAGCAAACATGTAACAAACAGAAATGAAATCACCTAATAACAATGGAGTGAATAATAATGCCAATAAAATGATTATTCAACATATTAAATGAAAATGATTGGCAGCACAGATAATGAATATGAAGGGGACATCGTACGAAGTTTACCATTTATATTTTGCAGATCGACCCTTGACATCAGTAAAATGATGCCTCATTCGTTGAAAACAACTGCAATCATAGTATGAGCAGAAAGCCAGAAACCCTTTTATGCATCGAGTTATAGAGAGAGAAAATGGTCGATCTAGGTTAGGAATTGCTAGGAAAATAAATAGAATAGTAACCTAACGCGAAAAACCTTACATTGACGGAGGAAGAGGAAAGTTTAATTTATAACTTCCATTTAAGGAAAACTGTTGAATAAAGGAGGATAGATGTGGGTAAGTATCATGCCAAATCTGAAATAAGCAAAATATCAAAGGAGCCATGTGAGAGGAAGGAAGGAATTTGGGAGGAAGAAGTTGGAGGAGTGAGAGAATATGTTAGTGGAGACGTGGATAGAAGAGACGAAGATGTGGTTTAAGAGACGTGGGTTCAGCCAGTTGTGGCCTAATGTTAAAATAGAAAGTGGAGTTAAAAAACAGCGTTTCGCTATTTTAAAATGCTGGAATTCAACAGGGACACATAAGCAATTTGTAGTTCCTATTTTACAATTTAAGTAATAGATTTGGTTTATGTGATAGGAGAGAGAAATAACAAATATTAGCTGATATTGTGGCCATTAAATGCTCCTCGTGTATGTAAAATCCCGACTTTTGTGCTTGAGTTTCAGCACAGTGGAAATATATATTTTGAAAAAGATGCATAAAAGATGTTCTTATCTTTTTCCCTGCAAGCTTCCAGCAATGTATCGTAGTTTCTCGCATTTTTAGACAGTGACCAAGGATAGAACCTGTTACAATATGCATTCAAAGATGAACAACTGAACTTTTGTCAATCACAGGAGACTTGTAGTCATCTTATGCAATGGGTATTTTGGCTAACCTATTTCTCCCAGATCAAAACCATATCAAAAAATCTCCAGAACTATTGTATCACATGTACATTTGCAACTAGTGTATGGCATGTACAGATGCCTTCATGTGATTTATAGATAGAGTAGATTATAAAAAATTAAAATGTATTTTGTAACTTTGGCCATTTGTAAAAAGGTGAACATTGATTAATTTTATACAGTAAATTCCCTTTATTAGTAGTAGACATTCGGCAAGGCACTGACAATGGTATTCTCATCAGCTGCGGCATTACAATATTTTATTGATGGATGGTGGAATTTTAGTTGACCATTATTAATGCTTTTTCATTAAGAATTTCTTTAGCGAGCGAGAATAAATGAGAAGTTGTGAAGGTAGATGGCATGAGTGGTATTTACAAATAGTGTAAACAAGTACCATAAAATTATGTTCATTCAGTTTATTTATTGTAGTGATATGCCCTCTGACTTAATATTCATACCAAAATGTTTGTAACTAGTCTTTCTATACCTTAGTAAAATCAACCTGTGGCTAGAATGATAGGCAATAAAATGATTTTGAATGAAGCTTATGTATAAATTTCCATTGATAAATTCCTGTGTACAATTGTTTGAATTTTATTTTATCAGGAATTGTACGCAAAACTGAACAGAATGGCAAGCATAGCTGCAGATATGTTTTTAGGCAGGGAAAGATTTGCTACCTTACTTCTAATGCGGCTAACAGAGACGGTCATATTATGGCTTTCTGGAGATCAAACTTTCTGGGAGGATATCGAAGAAGGGCCTCGATCTTTGGGCCCTCTTGGTCTACAGCAGGTTTCCCACCCTTTTTCTTTTCTTTTCCTATACAACCATAATCTTGATAGTTTTAATCATCCAAGGCAACTTCAGCTACATGAGTCATTAATCATTTGTATATCATCTTTGCAGTTTTATTTGGACATGCAATTCGTCATTCTTTTCGGACAAGGCCGATTCTTATCGAGGCATGTACATCAAGTCATCATTGACATAATAAATCGAGCTATGACTGCATTTTCAGCCAGTGGAATGGACGCAGATAGGTATGTAATCTATATATTCATATAAGTTAATACCGGCATTCACAATTTGGTCTTTATGTGCAATAACATATATAATTTTCTTTGTTACTATTGGAGTTCTTTTCTTGATTATATGCTTCCATTTTTCATCTGTGTTTGCAAGTGCACTAGTCAACAAGTTTATATTCGGTTCAGAGAAATCATTTGTCATCGTTCACAACACCTTCCAAAAAAATTATTGATTTGTTTTAGTAGTTTAATCCATGATTTTTGAACTAACTGAGCAAGCTAATCAACCAAGACTAGAAGAAGAAACCTCTAGCTAATTGAACTTTATGTCACCTTGTTTTACGCATTTCTCTGAAGCTGTTACGGTAATGATGCTAAATGCATTCTTTCCATTTTCGCTGCTGTTCTTTTACAGAGTGACATGATAAAATGTACAATGTAACACCATTACATTCGACAAAATATACCAGACATTTTAATATTCCTATTAATGGTAATTTGCCATTATTAGTGTTGTAGATACTAGCTTATTGATATGCCAATCGTATTGTAATATTAATGCTGTGTTTTTGGCCCACTAAAAATGATATATCAAAAGCCTTTTCCAAAATCATAACTGTTGCCATAACAAGAACCTAAATCTTTCAAATCTTTTTCTCGATATCCTAATTTTAGTTTCATACTAAAATTCCTGGGTTGTCTTTTTCACTGGCACTTGGTTGTAATAAGTTTTTTTTAATCTAATATTAGAGGATTAATGCTAATGATGAGAATCTAATGCAGTGCCCTTCCAAGTGATGATTGGTTCATCGACATTGCCCAAGACACAATAAGCAAAATAAGTGGCAAAATTAGAGTAGTTAACGGAGAAAGAGAAGTTGACAGCCCAACAGCCTCCGTATCAGCCCAGTCCATGTCATCGCATTTATCCCATGGAAGTTCATAACTTCCTGTGAACTTCTGTATAATTTCTTGTGTTTTTCTATTTTCTTGATCTTTTTTTTTTTTACCTTAATTTTTGTCTGTTTGTTGATAGGCATCTGTCTTTTTTCTGTTGATTGTCCAAGTGCTATTTTTTAGGGTTCGAATCTTCATTTGATTGCTTATGTACAGTCCAAACTATATATATTTGTCATTCTTTGAACTTTTTGCTTCTAGCAGTCTCAGAGTAATTTTGGCCTGGTTTACATGTGAGCTTTTTGTATAGCCATTTATGAATTATGATCGAGTATTGAAGTTGTAATACATCTGTGTGAAGATGCATTTTAAGGCTTGATCAGCCTTTTTTTTCCGCCTTTTCGTTTTACTGCTTAGATTTATGTAAGTGTATTGAAATATTCAAATGTTAATGCGTGAATGAACGATGGGTGTTTGCGTATATGGTGCAAAGAGTGGTTATGTGATAACGTATGTAAA
Organism: Allium sativum; assembly: GCA_030737875.1. Classification (NCBI taxonomy): domain Eukaryota; kingdom Viridiplantae; phylum Streptophyta; class Magnoliopsida; order Asparagales; family Amaryllidaceae; genus Allium; species Allium sativum. The sequence continues at coordinate 47,126,011 of CM060912.1, read as the reverse complement.
TATGTGTTGCAGTGGTAAGGCTGAGATGATGTTAGATATGTTGCAACCTGTACAAATAAACTGGAATATGTGGGGGTATGATGATGTTCACTCAGCTTAATTTGATTATGCAGCTCATTGAACTTTGTTCTTACATTCCTGCTTAAAATGGCCAAATACCAAACTCAAAACTTAACAAAGAAAAGCATTGGTGCTGACAGAGTTAAGATGTGTCGTAGTGTACGTAAGTTATTAATTATTACTAGAAAATAACCTACAAACAATTTTCGAAGGATCACCAAGGGTTTGCGAACTTGTGGTTTTTCAAAAAAACCACAAAATGGCTCGATGGGAGTTTTTAATTGGTTAATACAATTGAAGTCGAAATAGAGGATCTCAAGGTAATGATATACTATAGGCTTCTGACTTGTGGTACTACCAATCTTATGAAGCTAGGTTATACTCCAATTATGTTTAAACACCTGACATGACGATTTTGTAATGATCGTAGCTATGTATAGACTGAAATATTTGAAGTGAAACATTATACAAGAGGGGATTCATTTCTTTCGTGATAGAATGTTAGTACCATCAAAACTGATAGTCAACTAAAAATCAAAATCTCTAACCAAAATAAATACTTTAATTGTAAATTTTATAGAATTGGATGAAGGATTTTGAATAAAAATATTAGTAGTTTTTTTGGCTATAAACAGAACTATAAACATTTGAGTGATACAAATGAAAATAATACATGTACACAAGGAGGGTTATATAGCACCTCTTTTTATGGGCACCTCTTTTGCATCCGAACGAGGGCCAAACATTTATAATTAAATAAGTTAGTGGGGGGAAGAGAGTTAGTTGGAGGAGAGAGAAACGAAAATGTGTGGTGGAAATTAGGAAGGCTAAAGGGATGCTGCACTATTTGGGATGCTCTTAAATGCTCCCATATATATATATATATATATATATATATATATATATATATATATATATATATATATATATATATATATATGACATAGCCGACCGGTTTTTATAGTGATCCAAGTGACTCGTCCACTAAGTGTCATACAACTCTTTCTCACCATCTGATGAAGAAAGACCGTGGGATCCAGAGGATACTTGCGCGATCTCGCCTAAAAGATTGATAATCTTTGTACTTGCGCTCGATGTTGTACTTCAAGAAAGTCTACATGGCATTTATATTTAAATTGTTTTAGTATTAACTAAGATTCGAGTTCGCACTAGTAGGTCAATACTACCACGTTGCTAGTTATTTTCAATTTTGATAAATGTTAAAATTAATTTATAAAAGGTATAAATTAATTCTAAACTTTTGCAAATGTTTTACTAAAACTGCGTATCATTCTTATTAATTATTCGAAGCTTAAAATCGATTAGAAAGATGTGTAAAGGTTGCATGTCAGTTCAACTGAAAAAGGAACTTATAATGTGACTAAATAATTATTTCAAAAATTGTCAACAAGCATTTTAACCCGACAAGACTGGTAGGCAGTGGCGGAACCAGAAAAAAAATTGGCGAGGTCATGATGCAAGCAGGATTCTTGGGATCAAACTTTTTGAAACAAACGAAACATTTTTTTTTGTTAAAGGCAGAACAAGTAACTTATGGCAGAGAAAAGAAAAACAAACTTTCGAAAGGAAATACTATAATCCGGGTAGGCTGAAAAGTTAAAACATTATACAGTTTTGTCTGACAACAAAAATGTTGATATAAGTGTCATTTTCTTCTCAAATATCTACATATCTTTGCAGAATTGTTTTTCATATGAGAAATCTGTAATAGTTGGAAAGCATTTATGCTTATGATTTTTTTTTCTTTCAATATCCTGGTGAGGTCACTCGCCAGCTATACACTGGCTTTGCCATTGCTGGTAGGAAGGTCGACCATACATGAAAGGTTACTTTAAGGACCTAGTCTCATAGGGTTTTAAAAAAAAAAAGGAGATATTTTGATATTTGGTGGTTTATAAATAGATGACTTCCATCATACATAAAATACACTTAAAACTTAGCCGCATTAAATGTGATGGCTCATATTTTAGACCCTTAGAAATCAACATTTATACATTCAGAGTGCGGGCAACTACTTTACTTAACCTGCCCCATAGGGCCATGGTGTACATATGCCGAATAACCCAGCGCTGGACAGTCGGCTAGTTAACAGATAAGAAAAGAGAAGACATAGCAAATTTTCATAGCAGAACGGAAAATATATAATATAAAATAATCTTTATATAAAAGAAAACTTAAATCTATATAAACACATCAAAGTACTAATTTACAAAACAAACTGAACAGTTAACAACATGTCCTTACAAGTTAGATATTTGCAACAATAAACAAGCACAACGGAAAAACACAGAATACGAGTATGTTTTGGATCTTCAGGTACTCTCCTGAAACTCTAAAGAAATCCAAACATTGTCTGAAAACATGATCGATCCGACTTGAGCATTATTGTAAAATAACATCCATGCCAATTTGAAAAACCACAAGGGGAAAACTCAAGTAACAGGAAAGTTTATTTCTTTCAAATAGATTTGATAGTTGGTTATGAAGCTATCAAACCAGCACAAAATAATTATATATTTCCAAAGGAAACTACTAAGCCTCATGTAATTAATCTCTTAAAATAATTCGTATAATTAACTCTTCGATATAAGTATAGATTAGTTAACATTAAAAAAGGTTCTCATTGGAAATTAAATTAAATGGGTCGAACAGATGTCATTTGAAAACATTGTTTATATTAGAATTTTGGTGATACAATATTTCCAAAATTAAATAGATTTTGGAAATATTCTCGATATACTAGTTACCCTTTTTGTGCATGAAAGAAATGGAAAGGAATTGTAACACACCGACTTTTCCGTACACTTTGAGTTGACAATTTTAACTCACGTCCAACCCAAATTGCATGGAAAAGCAGATAGTTAGGAGAAAGAAAATAGAGGGTGAGAAAGAAATATTAGAATAGAAGGAGAAGAAGAAGAACACCAACAACACAGAGTCCCACATCACAACGGAATAAAATATATAGAAATAAATCTTTATAAAAGAGCTTGTAGATATACTGACATTCATCAGATTACAACACACAATCTGAACAATTATAACAACATGTCCTCATATACAACACACAACGGAATAAATAAATAAATATATATATATATATATATATATATATATATATATATATCATACGCCTGGACCTCTCCAGCATGTCTTCTGACGTTTGTAGCATTCTAACCAGAACTTGTAAAACTCGGTCTAACCCAAGCATTGCAAACACTACGGATCAGTCTGGTGAACCAACGTGAGTAAACTCACTAAGTTTATAGGTATCGTCCAACTTGTTTAACTTTAGAAAATCATTTTGAAAGAAAAAAATAATCGTAAAACCAGTCCACACATAAACACGGACGGTTTCCATCTTACGATAACCCAAAATATTTTTGATATATCTAATCCGGTGATATTATAATAGCGTCTATCAAACCACAAATTAAAAACCATTTAGCAGAACGTTTGCATATCATGCTCCACATACATATAATATATAATCAAAAACCATACAACTCTTATTGGAGACTGGATTTCCAACATGACAATGTAGGGGACCATCTTCCGAACTTGTACCTCTAGAGAGCAATATGCTAGGGTTCGACAAGAACATCTTGCAACCCGGCCACACATGACCGACCATTCTTTCAACTTCAGTGTATTGAATATACTATCACCCTACAGCTTTTTTCCAACCATCGTACATTCCGGGAGATACAGAAATGAAAGAAGAATAAATATAATTTTCTCTAGATGGTGACAATACAACCTAATGGGAATGACCCATTTAGCCATGCTGCCTGCTCGATTAATGTCATTTCCCGATTGATGAGGCTTGAGGTCACGATTTTCCTTCTCAAAGAACATCTCAATATCTTTGAATGTCACATCGTCAGATCTGTCAAATCACTAATTGACCTCCACAAATACACTCCGGGTGTTAAGCTAAGAGAAGATACCTTCTCCGCCACCAAATTGGTATATTTGTAAAAATCAACGAACGTGACCCTTAGGAAATACTATGTCAGACATTTGTCCATACAAGTCATCCAGGAACAGGATGAACCGAAGGCACCCTCCTACCGCATCCTATACAGGAATCACCCCAAGGATCAGTAGCGAGAATTCCTTGCAATCCCATAAATTTCAATCACGACAGAATTACAGTTTATCTCCTTTGTGTGAGCTACCCATAGATTATATGTAATTCTTCAGTTTATGAAATTCTGTGGGTCTTCAAATGCTCCGTCTCGACTGTCTTCTAATATCTTTAACGTTCACGTATTTGTCGGTCGGAATGGTTTTCAAATATAAATCTAATCCCGGTCTTAACAATCGATAATGGACAGATTTGACAATCAGTTAAATTACTATCCAATAAACAACCATTCAACCATAAAAATAAAATGAATTTACTCGACCGTACACAGCATCACTTGGCCCTTTAATTAGAACTATTCATTAACTAAAACTTCAAAATCTTTCAATATTTGAAGCATAGCATTTCACTTCTTATTTTTAGTACAAGAGTATTCACCATAACCATTATATTTTCAATACTTAGAAAATATCTCATAACCATAATCAAATCTTTTGTTTATAAATATCCTTTGCAAAACATTTACTAAAAACATTATTCAATTTTTGATTCTAGGAAAAAATTTCTTGTTATAAAATATAAGTTTACCAACCAATACCTGTTCAACTCATCATTCGTAAAACAACATTATAGATTCCATTTAATGCCATTAACCTTCTTAGAATATTCACTTATATTCAATAAATCTTTTACCTTGCAAACCACTGAAATACCCTTATTAGCGTATCAGTTAGACAACATAAAAATTTCTATTTAAATCTTTTATTTATAAGAAATCCAATTATAAGCATTACTATATACTTAAACTTACATATATAATCTTATTTGTAACTTAATTCTTGGAAAGCCATATTATTTCTAATATCCTCTACCATTAACAACTAATATCATCCCCTGATAATAGTGAAGTCGTTCGAGCTGGGGTATTCTATTTACCTCTCAAATTTTGATCGACAACGTTCTTATTTTAAGATAGATAAAAGTTCGTAATTCTAAAACCAATTCTACTTATAATATCCCAAAAATATAAAATCTGTTATTTCACGTATTCCATTTACAAAATCCCTTTCAACGATTCAAATACTTCATTAGATATGAAAAACACATTATTGCCAATTACTTAACAATTATATGAATATTCTCACATCCTTTATCGATCATTATATCATTTCCAATTATTAAATGACTAGTTCTAAACTGCTTAACCATGGCTAATAATATTTCCAAAATTAACTTTAATTTTTATTAAATAACTATAAAAACGTAATTTAAATCTCAGAATTTAATTTGAAAAATCTGACCAGTTGCTTATAAATTTATTTAAAACATAAGCATTTGCAATAAAAATATTATAATAACTTTCATAACAATTCAATCATAAATAGTGATTTATTTATTAATATTTATTTTATATAACTAATAAAAATAAAATTTGAAAATCTTATTCCGGTTATAAAATAAATTTTACAACTTAAACTTCTTCGATTTGCCTGATAGCATCAATGTCAAAACATATATAAATCTTAAAACGTTTTAGATTTAATTTAAAATCGATTCCAAAAATTTCTTAATTTATTGACGGTACTAAAGAGCCAAACTATTGCTAAAATACCAATTCATGAAATAATGGTTTATTTTCATCCAATTTCATACTCAACCAAGTATATTCAACATATATCATAAACAATGTCAATATAAGTAAGGAATCCTGTTGGATCCCTCCAACCTGTTTCCCTACATCCAAATAGGTTACCTCAAATAAAATCATCCATTTAATACGACAATATAATTATTGTTTACCATCTCGATAGAAAGAAATAAACAATTCAACTAATAATTTCAACAATCAACCAATAACAGCAATCCAAGCATCCAACTATTCATTTTATACGTTTATATTATTATAAACATGACCAATAAGGTAAGTTACCTCAATTGGAAATAATCATTAAAGATAATGATTGATTTTGTGTAAATTAAAGGAACGTCTAATTTAATCCATTCAGTCAATATATAAATATATATTTAGTAATCATCCAATAATAAACAACTATAACATACAAATATTAAACCCGACTTATATAAAATATAAATGGGACAAACCGAGTGTACTCACCTTGATTTCATTTATCATTTAAGCGATTCAGTTTCCGTTAAATTAAACGGACATTTAATTTGACCGATAATTCCAGTTGCTTCCAATTTTGTCCAAAATTGTTCCAGAATGTAGTGTTCAATAGTACGGTCTCAATGACTCTTGTTTGGTCCAATTCTGATAACATATGCACAAGTTACAACCTTTATAAATAATATGATTTAATTAACTAATTCATTTCCTTAATTATATAATTAAGATAATACTAATTATTTTCTTTGCTTATATGTATATAACATATACAGACCGATTGTCTCTATCTTATTTGGACGGCCCGGTCCTCCCCTATACGCCGCTCTTCGTCTTCCTTTCTTCACGCTATTCATTCAAACATCACAAACACTTCTCCTTTAATTAGCCCAACGCAGGTTCATGCACTACCCTCCCTTTTCTTCGTTCATCCCATACCCAGGCCCTACTTCTTCCTCTCGTTCTCTGTTTCCAGTCCTCGCAATTTCACCTACGCACAATGTAACAACCCGAATTTTTAGCAATTGAATAATTAACTTATTTAATTATTTAAAAGGTTGATCTAGAGATTTAAATGTCTTGAATTAAATAATTTGGAATATTTAATCAATATAAATAGTGAAATAATAAATTTTTATTTTTGAAATAGTCGAAAGTAGTTGAATTTGCAATATTGTGTGAATTGAATGAAATAAGAAATTTAATTGAGTTTAAATTCGAATTATAATAATGAATTTATTATTTAACGACATTTGAAGTATAGATTATAATATAATTTAAGAAGAGCTAGTAACATTGTGATAGTTATAGTTTTACGTTTTGAACTTCAATTGAATATAAGAATTCGTTATAAGTTGGATTTCTTCGAAATAAGAAACATTCAAATCTATTAAACTATATTTTTCTAATGGAAGAGAAAAATGGGGATTTCGTCTTGTAGATTGTTAGTTATGCCCAAATCAAATTTTCAGAAAGTTGTTATGGAATCGTTTATAAATTACAACGATTTAATTATATAATAAAAGGATTTTTATATATAAATCGAATATCAATTTAACTTGAATTTTGAAATATCGAATCCAAGTATGTTTATTTTGGAGTTTAATGATATTCTATTTGGATATATATGATAATATTTATTTTTTATTATTATATTGAGTTGTTTTTGAGTTTATTAATATTTTATTGGTTTTATTTAAGCTTTAAAAATAGACATTTTGTAAACGGCCTCCGTTTTCGACGAAACGAATCTTAATAGATCCATAATGATTAATTATTGATAGATTTCGAATTTCATGCCAATCTGAGTTGTTTTATGACCGTGCGCAATTTAAATGTGAATCGATCAATAATTTGACTTTACAATAACGCTATGTGAGCAAACGGGCTCAGAATTCGACGGAACAAGTTTTATTGGGTCCGTAATATTGAACCATAGTTGTATGTCCATTTTCATCGAAATCGGATATCGTATGTGATCATACGAATTTTTAAATAACAAATGCAAGTGACGATACACTATAACTTAATATAAAATCAAAGAAAATAATATTTTTTCTTACTCTATAAATATACCCTCACCATTCACAAACCCTATTTCTTTTCTTTAACATTCAAGCTCATGGCTGCCATTGCTTTTTCTTCCTATAACCAAAAAGTGAGTTCATAAATCAATAAAAAATCAAAGAAAAATCCATAAATCCTAAAACCAATTTGGCTCATCTCCTTTTGGTAAGAGCTTTCAACTCATGTGGTTTTTTGCTGAGCTCGATGATATATATGTTCATTGGAAATATGAAAGACACAACCTTGGGTTAAAGTTCGTGGGATTTAAAAGCTTTAATTCATATTTCAGAGCTTGTTTTCGGAATCGGGAAGTAATGTTGCACCTTATTTGGAATTTTTGAGGGTATCCATGAGAAAAATTGTCGTGAGTTTTCTCGAGTACAGCGTATGGAATAGGCGATGTAGCTTCTATTTTTGGAGGCTTCGAGTTCTCGGGTATAGTGCCTTAGTGGTAGAGACGGTGAGGAGAAGTCGAATGACGATGTCATAGCTCAGATCGGTGATGAAATGGAGGAGGAATAGAAATCAAAAGATTCGGCTATGGTTTTTGTTTACGTGATGAGCAGTATTTCACAGGAAGATGATGAGAGACGTTATAATGGTAATTAGCGATTTAAAGGGTAATTATGATTTTAATTAATTATTAAATTAATAGTTAATGATAGTTGAATATATACAAACTTATTAAATTGATAACCTTCTCATACATTATCGGAATTCAACAAAACTTGATCCGTTGGGATTGTATGGACGAAGGCTACAAATGGAACTGGTTTGGAGTGGTTTGGAGCTCGTATCAATTTTTAGCGAAATAAAATGCTTGATCGGATCTATTGACTATTAATCATTATTTAACTATTAACGATGAAAGTGAGTAAACTCGCTGACTTTGTCCGGTTTTATAATTTTATAAACGTATTTTAAAATTAATATATGATGATTGAATGATGTGTGATGGTTGTTATGAATTGCTTATAAATTGGTTGAAATCATAAATAAAGTTATATATATAAACCGTTAGTTAAATATTGATTCTATTTATTATGATATCTCATATTGAAATGAAATTGATGTTATTTACGTTGATTAACATCTGTGAATGCAGGGAAATAGGCTGGATGGATCCAACTGGATTCCTCCAAATTATTACTATTTTTTTATGTATTGTGATATATGATGTGTTAAATGTTCTGGGATAAATTATGTTATGTTGGATGTTCAAATAGCTCTGGCCTTAAAATAATTAGTAATTAAATAACGTAAAAATATATTCGAATGAAATTGAAAAGAAATTGGGTTTTGAAAAGGAAAAATCTATTTAAAAATAGAAATTGAATTTCGAATGGACTAGAAGTTAATAACTTGTTTTTAATATTAAGTGGTTTAATTTATAAATGTTGTTTATAAATGAAGAGGAATAATTGTCACTGAATAATTTGGGAATGTAAACTCCAGAATGAATTAAAAAAGGGAAATAGGAAATCATCTCAAAAGAAAACGATGAAATTTATTTCGATGTTCGAAATGTAAATAGATTTGAAATAAATCCATAAGAATTTATAATTATAATTCGACTATGTCTAATGTTATAAAAAAAATTATTTTTAGAAATTATATACTACGTAATTCAGAATTTGTCAAGATAATAAATATTTGGTTTGAAACCAATAATTTATAATCGAATATGTAATCAAGATTAAGTTATAAACTTGATATATAATTAAAAGAAAATTACTTATAAGCAGAGTTATGAAGTGGAATATGAATTTATAAAATGACCAGATAAAAATGATTTCCTGAAATGGTATTTACAAACAAGAATCAAGATTTATTTGATAAAATGAATCCAGATTTCTATAAAAGAATAATATTCACATTTTAAAGTGAATAATGGTTTAAAAGAAAACGTTTTGCTTAAATGAAATGGAGTTAAGGAAATCAGAAACTAACTCGAATTAGTTAAGTTTAATGGCTTCCTGAGTGTCAATCAAATGTTAGTTTCGACCTTCGGGGTTGATACTTAAGGAATTATTCACTTACTAGTTTATGGTTAGGGACTAATGCATGTGGAAGAATAGCGATGCGTGAATAAGAAATGTAAATGTTTTCTAATGTTAATAACATATATTTTCTAAATAGAGAAAATAAGAAAATGGAAATATATATGGAAATGTTTTTCGATGTTAATAAGAGATATTTTCTGTAATATATAAAATAAGAATTTATAAATATAAGGAATTTTTTTTCCAGGAATCGTGAGGCAAAATGGGTTTTGAAGAATATCTAGGTAAAGATATTGAAAAGAAATTGGAAAATTAATAAGAAATTAATTTAAAAGGGCTCAGTATTGCTTAATGGCTGATCAATATAATTTCCCTTTGGAAATAGGATCGTTGGTAGTATGGATGTTTTTCTTTGATAGTTAAATAACCGGCTATCAAAGTTTTTGGCCCATTTAATATTTCCGTTGTCGGTACAGAGAGATTGAGATTCGATTTATTACCTAAAAATCACTTCGTATGGGCATAAGCGTTGAGAATCAAATATGCTGAAGATAATTGAAGACGGAGTAAAGTGTAAGGGTTGTTTTGTTAATTCTCGGTAGAAATTGCCTAAGATGGATTGATGTAATGGTGCCTTCGGTTTGTCTTGTATGGATGAATTTCTGACAGAGTATGCCTAAAAATTATCTACATTGATCTCTTCAAACGTATTACGTTTGGTGGCGGAGGAATTCGTTTCTCTTAGCTTTATGCTCGTGATATTTTTGGGGAAATCAATAAATGTTTTTGGTGGGTTTGACGATCTGGAATTCAAAGTGAATGAAAATGTGGCATGTCAAATGATAAGCCTGGCCTCAAGCCTTACAACTGGGAAATGGTATAAAATTGGGTAGGTCATGTGGCTAAGTTGGTCACTCCCAATTAAGGTGTATTGTCATCTAATCTAGAGAAAATCCATTTTCTTCTTTATTCTTTCGATGTTGTCCCTTTTGGGAAACAATTGTTGATCCCCACTACAACAAAATGGGCCTTTCATAGTGTTTCAAAAACGCCATGACATCCTATCATAGCGTTTCAGAGAACGCTGTGTAACGACATGCTATGTTAGACCTTCAGCTTTAAATAGCATGGACAAAAACGCTATGGAAGATGAAATTTCTATAGCGTTTTTTGTTTGTTATTAAACAAAAGCGCTATATGATATATCAGCCAATGCTACATATTATAACGTTTTGCACTTATTTCTATAGCGTTCACTTTGCTTCTATTATAGCTTTTCTTGTCACTTATATAGCGTTTCTTGTCATTTATATCATAGCATTTTATTTTCATGTGCCATAGCGTTTATTGCTTGAATTTTATAGCATTTTACAAACGCTATAATATGATATGTTCATTTTAAAAAATTTTACCACCATTTTTTCGTATATATATGCATATGTGTGTATATATATGCATGTGTGTGTGTGTGTGTACCGTGTTATCATACACAAAAAGAATATGTAAATTACAACATAATATTTATATCATTCAAAGAACATTCATATATACAAACTAAATATTTCATACATATAATTTATACTACTTTTCACATATCCAAACTTCACATCGCATACATATTATTTTATCAACTTTTCCGTGTCTACAATGTCATACATACAGGATTAACATACTACTTACAAAGCGGTTGAATGATTGATTTAGTCTTGCTTTGCTTTCGATATTTTCTTTATAACATAAGCAATATTGATCCTGTTACAACAAAGATAAGCAATATTTAGTTCAAACTATTGACGCCCACACATATGTATATACATGTCATATTAATGAAAATCTTTAGTGCAATATAGATAAACAAACTAATGAAATTTTTTACGTGAGGCATCATTCCCTTCATTAAAAGAAGAAAAGCACATGAGAAAATATGACAGTATTAACATGCACAACTCATGCATGTAGAATCGGGACATACATGGCGCCTGGACATATGGGTATACATGTCATATTAATGAAAATCTCTGATGCAACAAAGATTAACAAACTAATGAAAAATTCTTACACGAAAGGAGACTGTTAAATTTGGTGATACAAAATCACAAATTGATGGGAACAAATTTGCAAAGAATGGAAAGTAAATATTTTTATAATGGGAATGCATTGATTGCATTTAATGAGGTGGTAGAGAAATAAATGAAGGGATTAATTTCTTCCATCTATACTAAAGAAACGGATTGATTTACTTCCTATGTTTGCACATTTGTTGTTATGGTAATTTTCCTCCATTATATTATTACCATATGTTGGTAATTTAATTGACGACTCACATAGATTTGCACTGGCTATATATTGAGGGGTAGACTTTAGTGTAAACCCATCCTGGCCTGGAGCCAGTGATCCCCAATGATGTCTCTTCTTGTTAAACCTGATTGAGTTTTGGATATGTAAACTCTTATTTTGTAATCTCTTGTAACTCTCTCATGTGGAATAAAACCTCTCTCTATTGGACTGGACGTACACTATCTCGAGGATAGTGGAACCAGTATAAATATTGTGTCTCTTTGTTTCTCTGCTATAGTTATTTACTATTTTGTTGATGTAATAGAATAATTGCTATCAGATTAGATTGATGTTCAATTGGAAAATCTAGATCCTATTTATTGCGCTTCCGCATATGCTCAATTTTGCATAACAGAGGCTTTATTCCCTTCATCAAAAGAAAAACAACACATGACAAAATATGACAGTCATGTATTAACGTGCTCAACTCATGGCGCCTGCACATATGTATATACATGTCATATTAATGAAAATCTCTAGTGCAACAAAGATAAACAAACTAATGAAAATTCTTACACCTAAGGAGGCATCATTCATGTTGGAAATTTTATGTGAATTATTAAAATATTGAGATAAGTGTATGAATGGCTCTCTTATGTGAATAGTCCCACATCATGGGATTATATGGAAGAGGTAAGTATTTATATTTGTTTCTAAGAAATCTTGTTGGGGCCTTGGGATCCCAATGCATGCTTTGTTGTGAGGAGGGAGACCATGCATCATGACCACCACACACGCGCGCGCGACCGACCTACTCGACTCGACCCGACCCGACCCGGTTCGGTTTGGGCTTGGGCCTTGGCTTTGTGGTGTAGACACTTATATTTTTGGTCTAGAAAACACTGCGTTTTTTGAACTATTTTTTAAATACTGAAAATATTTCTGAGCCGACTTTTATTTATGAAGCGGTAAACTCTTGACCCAGTATTTTCAGCACATCCTATTTTTCTTCCTCTGCCCAGTATTTTCGATTAACCCTAATCTCCGTCTATATATTATCTTCAGTTGTAGACGAGATAAACACAGAAAAAAATATACTAATTCTCTCCTCCGCCATTAAAATATTCTTACAGAATTTTTCGAGCAGTAATTAATTTCGAAAGTGCAAATTAGCACTGATTTGTTGTGCAAAACAAATCAGTTATTAATTTTAGAGAGGCTGTTTTATCCTAGAGGCGGCGGCGGAAGTACGAACTGGTTTTGCACCACCGACCAGATCGCCGAATCGTCTTCAAGAGAGCAACCTAGTCCGCGACTCAGCCATTGTTTCCCAACAATTTGAAGACGAAAAATGAAACAATGGCTTTGTCTGGTGCCCCATTCAGTCTCGGCGACCTAATCTCAAATCACACTGCTTAAGAACTAATCCAGTCAACTTGATCAGCATCTGGATCCTCGAGCCAGCGGTAGGGGACGGAGATCTGGACCCCATGATAGTTGTCGATGATGATTCATCACGACAAACGATTGGATAGTGAACAGCTGGAATTGGTGAGCAGAACAAATTGGACCTGCTAGAGAGACTTCTCATCAAATTGCAACCGGACAGTTGCATTATTTTCCAACAAAGTTTTGCCGCAAGTGGTAGAAGAAGTTGGATAATAAAAAGGAGTAATCACTTGGAGAATCAGACCTCATGAAGGTACATTCTATTAACGGGATTTATTCTCTATGCTGATTATGTGCAATAAAAAAAATATGGAACCATGAATGGTAGACAATTTTTAAACAGGATGCTGCTCATAATTGTTAGATCTAGGAATTTTCAAGTTACACCTAAGATAGTTCCAAATTTGCTTGGAATATGAGAAGTTAAGATAAAGAAGTTTCATGTCTTCATGAAGGTATTGAGCACAAATTACACTTAGGATCCGTAGATACATTCCAAGTGATAATTTTATCTTTGGTAGTGAACTTATTATTTGAAACTAGCAATGCGTTTAAGGACATTCTGGGAGCACATGTACAATCCCAAATCAAAGAATTTGACCGAACATGGTTCCATACTGAATTAAAATCAAAGTTTTCGTTACCAATAGGAAACTAATGCTAGATATCACTGTCTTTTGTGAGATTTCCTCTGTGAGATACATAGCGTAAAGAATGCCTATGTAGATTTTGATTTTCCGACTTAGATCGAGATTGAGTTCTAAGTATCTATTAAGACTGATAAGTAAAAATGCAGAAATTAATTTAATATGTGATTCAATTATGTTAGTCTCTGAGTTTATGAATATTTTCCTATGAGAAAATATAAATTCTCAAGCATATGAACATTTAAAATAGTAAGCATCCACAACCGGCCAGTAAATAACAGAATGGAATCCGCAAGGAAACCATAAACGACAGCAACAACCAACCCAAATGAATGATTCTGGACAGTTATTCTATAATACAAATGTAGAAAACCAGGTCATATGGCACAAAAGTGTCGGAACAGGCCAGACCCTGCATCGTAGGCAAACCTGACTGAGGAGCCTCTAACAGCTATGATTACTGAGATTCACCTTGTTGGTGAATCAGAAGGTTGGTGGGTAGACATTGGTGTTTCTCGCGATGTTTGCTATGATCGTGATATATTCACAATATACACGGTTGCTGACGATCAGAAAGTGTGTTGTGAGATCCTCACACCACTTAAGCTGTAGAGACTGGTAGTAATGAAAATAAAGCATATGATTGGAAAGACATTGATTCTTAAAGATGTGATGCATCTGATATGTTTGAAACATTCAAAATTGAAATCAAGCAAATAGGAAAATTAAGAGACTACATAGTGATAGAGGAACAAAATACGAATCAAATTCTATTCTGGATTTTTTATGTGATATATTGTACATAAGAGAACTACACCCTATTCACCTGAAATGAACGGTAAAGCTGAAAAAATAGGACCTTTACCGAATTAGTAATTATCATTTTATTAAATTTCGGTGCAGCAAAACATTAGTGGGGGGATATTTTATAGACTGTATGTTATGTTCTGAATAGAATCCCCAAATCTACAAATAAAATTTCGCCTTATGAAATTTTAGAGAAATATAAATCCAATATGTCATACTTTAGAACTTGGGGTTTCTTAGCATATGTTCGTATTCCAGACCCTAAGAGAATAAAATTGGCAAGTAAATCATACGAATGTGTATTTATAAGCTATGCTGTTAATAGCAAAGCATACGGAATTTATGACCTAAATACACATAATATATTTTGAATTTAATGATGCCAATTTTTATGAAACGAAATTTCCTTTTAAATTAAGGAATAGTGGGGGCACATCAAGTATGCCTATTAGAATAGAACTTAATAAAAGTTTTGAAACTGAACCTAGAAAAAGTAAAAGAGCAAGAACCGTAAAAGATTTTGGTTCATATTTTTTGTGCTTTTACTATAGAGGAGGATCCCTTAAACCTCCAAGAGGCCTTATCTTCTTTAGATGCCGTTTTTTTTGGTAAGAGGCTATAAATAATGAGATGGATTCTCTGGAATCCAATAAGACTTGGTATTTGATAGATTTACCTTCTGGTTGTAAATCTATAGGCTGTATATGGGTACTTAAAAAGAAATTAAAAACCTGATAGCACTATTGATAAATATAAAGTACGACTAGTAGCTAAAGGTTTTAAACAAAAAGAAAATATATATTTCTTCGACACTTTTCACCTGTAACTAGAATTACATCCATTCGGGTATTAATCTTACTTGTCTCTATTCATAATTTATTAATACACCAAATGGATGTGAAAACCGCATTTTGAATGGTGAATTAGACGAAGAAATTCATATAGACTAGTCTGAAGGATTTGTAGTACATGATCAAGAACATAAAGTATGCAAATTAGATAAATCATTATATAGTTTAAAACAAGCACCTAAACAATGGCATGAAAAATTTGATAACTTTAATCATTTCACATGGTTTTAAAGTTAATGAAAGTGACAAATGCATTTATTACAAATCTAAGAATGAATTTGCACTATTATATGCCTTTATGTAGATGACCTACTCATTTTTGGGTCAAACATTCATGCCATAAACTCAGTCAAATCCTTATTAAGTGCCAGTTTTGATATGAATGATCTAGGTGAGGCGAGTGTAATCCTTGATATTAAAATTATTAGGTATGAAAAAGGGATTTTCTTTGGATCAATCTCATTATATTGAGAAGTCTCTAAAGAAAGACAATTACTTTGACTGTAAATCTGCATGTACATCATAAGATCCCAGTGCAAAGATATTTAAGAACACTTGTGAAGGTGTATGACAGTCAAAGTAAGTGAGCATCATTGGCTGCCTTCGGTAGACCCGACATTGCCTATGTCATGGGATTATTATGCATGTTAAATAGTAGACCTAGTATAGAGCATTGACATGCTATTGAAAGGGTCATAAGATACCTTAAACGAGCCATGAACCTTGGATTACATTATGAAAAGTTTCCAGCTGTACTTGAAGGATATTCTGATACAAACTGGAATACTTTATCTGTTAATTCAAAAGCGACCAGCGGCTGTATATTTAGCATCGCTGGAGAAGCTATCTCTTGAAAAATCCAAGAAACAGACTATTTTGACTTAGTCTACTATAGAGACTGAGATAATAGCACTAGCAACAACTAGTGAAGAAGCAGAGAACTAAAGAAATCTGCTGATTGAGATCCCTATATGGGAAAAATAGACACTAGTGGTGTAATCGATTGTGATAGTTCCGCGACTATTGCAAAAGTACAGAACCGTTATAACAACGGTACAAAACGACGTTGTAAGCACAATACTGTAAAAGAACATCACATATATAGTGATGAAAAATTTGACGATTATTGAAAGAAAAACAGAACCGATTTTACAACGGTAAGAAATGACAGTCGTATGCACAGTATTGTTAGAGAACATCACATATAAGGTGATGATAATTTGGCAGAACCTTTGACGAAAGGACTGTCCAGAAAGAAAGTCCTTAATAATACTAAAAGAATGGGACTATTGCCCTGTGATTGTGGAATCACGCACAATGGTAACCCGACCTAAATGACTGGGGATCCCAAGAACTAGGTTCAATGGGTAAAAACAAGTTGTGTAGTGATAGTAGATGAACATGCTAAATTTTAGATTAAGAAGCATGTATTCCTGAAGTGATTAGAGGATGAGTTAATAAAAACTCTTAATGAGATCTATACTCTATTTGGAGTGGAGTATCTACCTTCAGGAGTGCTCTTGATAGACTCACCTTTGTGAATGTGGAAATGTGGACGTTTCCTATGAAGTTTTGGGCAAAACTTCTAGAGCGTTCACTAAACTGGGATAGACGTGCATGGCCATAAACGCACGGGCTTATTTGATTGCACTATAGAAAATATTGTGTGTTGTTTGATGTCAGGAATAGAGTTCAAGACTACGTGTCACTCTAGTAAAAACTGAACCTTATTCACTACGCAAAGGTTCAAGTCAGATGACACCTTTGTTTATGCACAGTCTTATGTTTTTAGAAACTGCTCGATAATATTTTAAAAATTCAAGTGGAGGATTGTTGGAAATTTTATGTGAATTATTAAAATATTGAGACAAGTGTATGAATGACTCTCTTATGTGAATAGTCCCACATCATGGGATTATATGGAAGAGGCCAGTATTTATATTTGTTTCTAAGAAATCTTGTTGGAGCCTTGGGCTCCCAATGCATGCTTTGTTGTGAGGAGTGAGACCATGCATCATGACCACCACACACGCGCGCGTGACCGACCGACCGACTCGACTCGACCTGGCCCGGACCGGTTCGGCTCGGTTCGGGCTTGGGCCTTGGCTTTGTGGTGTAGACACTTATATTTTTGGTCCAGAAAACACTGCGTTTTTCGAACTATTTTTTAAATACAGAAAATATTTCTGAGCCGACTTTTATTTATGAAGCGGTAAACTCTTGACCCAGTATTTTCAGCACATCCTATTTTTCTTCCTCTGCCCAGTATTTTCGATTAACCCTAATCTCCGTCTATATATTATCTTCAGTTGTAGACGAGATAAACACAGAAAAAAATATACTAATTCTCTCCTCCGCCATTAAAATATTCTTACAGAATTTTTTGAGCAGTTATTAATTTCGAAAGTGCAAATCCGCACTGATTTGTTGTGCAAAGCAAATCAGTTATTAATTTTAGAGAGGCTGTTTTATCCTAGAGGCGGCGGCGGAAGTACGAACTGGTTTTGCACCACCGACCAGATCGCCGAATCGTCTTCAAGAGAGCAACCTAGTCTGCGACTCGGCCATTGTTTCCCAACAATTCACTTCATCAAAAGAAGAAGAGCACATGATAAAATATGACAGTCATGTATTAACGTGCTCAACTCAAGCATGTAGAACAGGGGCACACATGGCGCCTGCACATATGCATATACATGTCATATTAATGAAAATCTCTAGTGCAACAATGATAAACAAACTAGTGAAAATTCTTACACCTAAGGAGGCGTCATTCCCTTCATCAAAAGAAGAAAAGCACCGGACAAAATATGACAATCATGTATTAACGTGCTCAACTCATGCATGTAGAACTGGGGCAGACATGGCGAGATTACCCAAATGCAGATTGGCACATACTGACAAACACTCATTTGTACCACCCTCAACGAGGGATAACTGATTTCCAAATAAACCATGAATGCTTCAAATTTTCATTTTTTTCTTCATATAGATATAACACTGAAATTGAAATTCTGCTGCTTCATGAAAGCATTTACTAATTTATGATGGATATTCCAACTCATTCCCTGACAGTTTCTATTATGTCATAGCAATGTGCTGGGAATCTATTCAAAAAATTTATACAAACAATGATGAATCAAAATAAAATTTTAAAATTCCAAAAATTAAAGAAAATTTCATTTGTAAATATGTATAAAAAATTCCAGGAAATACATACGATGTAGAAGAGGGAGACTTACATAAGTGCAAGGACATCAGTTTGGGAACCATAGTAACAACCTTTATTTCCCCTGTAAAATGCACCCTGCGTTTTCAACAATAAACAGTGCTATACATAAACATCTGATTGGTTAAGTAGTAGATCACAGCAAAAAGTCTTGATTTTCATGAAGCTCATCAAGTTTAAAACATTCAAAACAGGGTTTGTCACTCACTAGTGTCCACCCAGATGTCATATTAGACTGCTTTAGAAGAGACTATTTTTGGTGCGTTTGTCAGTATATTTCAAGATTTCAAGATGTAGGTTGGTTCAGGTCCGGTTACTTTTGTCAGTGGTAAGCATTTAGCAAAACATGTGTTTAGGTGTGCAGTAGCAGGAGTGCGCTATGTTAGGTAAACATTAATGCTTTAATCTTGGAAAATAAAAAAAAAGAGTCAAAAGTGTTGATTTGTGATTAGTTATGTCTTTTAGTTTCAAGAGTCAAGTGTCTTTTGTATGTGAAAAGTCAAACGGTGCTTGGTTTTCTATGTTTCCTTTGGACTATAATGCCTATAAAAGGATGCTAGTGACATTGTTTGTAATAGCAGAACAATGAAATAAAATAAATAAATAAAAAAAAGAGAAAGTGAAAGCAAGCTTGTAAGAAATTAAAAGAAAGAAAATTTAGTTTTCTCCTCTTCTTCAATCTAACACGCTACGTGTGTGTATGTGTGTAAGCGTGCCCATATATTGTTAGTAGGGCTGTTATGGTAACGGTAAATTTACCGTTACCATACCAGTACCGTATTATTTATTATCAGTAAATTGCAGAATTTGCTTACCAGTATCGTCGGTACGGTAACGGTAAATTTACCATTGAAAACTGTAAAAATAACGGTAGCAAATTGTTCCAACCGTCGGTAACGGTATATTTACCGATACTTTATTAGTGCATATAACAAAACTGATCTGAGCCATTTATTTTAATACATTTACTTTTGCTACATTGAATCAGAGCCACTGCTTTGTTTTTTTTACTGATGTTAGGGTTTTAGTTCACTGCAGCCGCATTCAATTTTCACTTTTCACTTTTTGTTGCTTTCTCCTTCTCTTCCTCAATTCGGTGACCAAATTCAAGTTCAACCTAAAAATTTTAATTCTCTTGCAATGGAGTCAGTGCATTCGAATAGTCCTGATCAAACCGTGGCTGAAGGAGATCAAATCGGTGCTACTGCTACTGCGAGTAAGAATTTTTCCATTTAGTTTTAGTTGCTGTAATTTTCGATTTAGTCCTTCTACCTCCGATTTGTTATTTGCTTGTTCCTACCTTCGATTAGCTGCTTTAGGCCTGTTAGTTTCAATTTAAACATGGAATTGCGACAGGCGCATAAAATTATTTGCTGGTATGAATTGAACTGGGCATGCAAATTGCAAAAGAAAGACACTTCTTTGAATATTTTGCTACTGCATAACTGCATAATGCATTTGTTACTTGCAAACCAGCAAGCTCTTTTAGTTTTCCAAGTACTTTAACAATAGTTTTGCACTTTTAGTTTATGCCTATTTATTTTAATTCGGACTTGCAGTATCAAATCTGAACAACAATGAGAATCATTATGTAATTCAAACAATAGTTATTGTTTTTAGCCATTACTAGGTGTAAAAACTATTACTGAGTGCACTACTAAGTGCAAAAACTAAAAAATGTGAACAACAATGAGAAAGTCCACTTGCTGGTTTGCTGGTTTGCAAGTCCGAACTAAAACAATAGCTATAAAAAATTAAAAACAATGTGGTTTGCAGTATTAAGCCTATTTGTTTTTATGTATATAATTATATTGCAGTATCAATTTTAATTCGGACTTGCAAACCACCAAGCTCTTTTAGTTTTTGCACTTAGTAAGTTATCACTTGTCTATCCTCTCTCTATGATATTTGCCATACTTATTCTCGCTCTTGTAGTATTTATTTCTTATTTGCTGTAAACATAAATGCTTGATGATATTTGCCATACTTATTTTTTGCTGAACCTCATATTTCTACAGATAAAAGAAAGGTTTCATGGGTATGGGACTATGCAGACAAGGCAACAAGAATGGATGAAAATGGCAAAGCATATCAAGTAGGGATTTGTAGGACTTGGCATAAAGAGGTAAAAGCAGACAACAAGTCTTATGGAACGACAGGTATGGGTAATCATTTATCAAAACAATGCAAAAAGTCACCTGCCTTTGGCCGTATTTCAATGGGAAAAAGTCAAACTATTCTTTCACAAGATAGTATGGGAGGGACATTAGTGCCACATACATTTAATCAGAAAAAATGCGAGGAAAGATTAGTTAGATTCATTATTGCGGATGAAATGCCTTTTAGGGTTGTTGAAGGGAAAGGCTTTCGGGAGTTACTTAAAGAATTATGTCCTCGTTTTTTTATACCAACTAGGCAAAAGATTGCTATTTTAGTGTGGGAATTGTACAATTTGGAAAAGGGAAAAATAATTAGCATTATAGGAGAAAGAAGAGTGAGCATAACAACCGATACTTGGACGTCCATTCAAAATATAAATTACATGGTTGTCACAGCTCATTTTATGGATGATGATTGGAAATTGCATAAACGAATAATTAACTTCACAAAAATCACTAGTCATAAAGGTGAAGACATAGGAAGATGTTTGGAAACATGTTTGAGGAATTGGGGAATTGAAAAGGTATTTAGCATTACAGTGGATAATGCATCCGCTAATGATGGAGCTATTGAGTATATGAAAAAAAGATTAGGTGATATGAACACTTTGTTGTTCAAGGGTGAATATTTACATATGAGGTGCACTTGCCACATTATCAATTTAATAGTGAAAGATGGGTTGAAGGAGCTTTGTAGCTCAATTGAAGGTATACGAAATTGTGTTAAGTACATACACTCATCTCCCGCAAGATTAGATAAATTTAGGGAGTACGCTCTTTTATTTAAATTGGATCAAATGTCTAACATACCAATGGATGTTCCAACAAGATGGAATGCAACATACAAAATGCTCGAAAGTTCAGAAAAATATAAAAAAGTATTTTCTAGAATGGCGGAAGAAAATGTTCCATTTTTAAGTTATTTTAATGAGAAAGATAGAGATGGTTTGAAGAGGGTAGGACCACCGAACGAAGATGATTGGAAAAAGGCAAAGGCCTTTGTGCATTTTCTTAAACAGTTCTATGATGCCACCTTGTCTCTTAGTGCAACTAAATCATGTACATCTCACTTAATTTTCCTAATAATTACCGACTTGCTAATTGATATTGATATTAAAATTAGTGATGAAAGTGATCCTATTTTGCAAAGCGTGGGAAAGTCGATGAAGGTAAAATGGAACAAATATTGGGGAAGGTTTGAAAATGTAAACAAGATGATATATGTTGCACATGTTTTAAATCCAAGATATAAACTTGAATTAGTTCAAGTTTCTTTTGAAGACATGGGAAAGGATGATCATACCATTAAAAGTTTTATTTGTGAGATAAAAAATTGTTTGCTAGAGTTGTATGATTCATACAAAGGGGCTAGCGATCAAAATCTACTTTCTAACATCGAAGAGCCCACCGCACGAATAAATGCAAATCCGAATTCTCAATCAAGCGGACTTTCTCACACAGAAATGAGGCTCAAAAGAAAACGAGAACGAATGGAAGTTGTGGAGATTAGTAATGAAGTGGATAAATATTTGTCTGACGCTTGTGAAAAGCTTGATGGAGATTCATTTGATCTATTGACTTGGTGGAAAGTGAACCAAACATGGTATCCTATTCTTTCGTTGGTAGCTAAAGATTTATTTTCAATCCCAAGTTCAACCGTAGCAAGTGAAAATGCTTTTAGTTTAGGTAGGAGAATCGTTGATCCTTTTAGAGCTTCACTAACACCAAAAATGGTGGAGACATTAGTTTGCACTAACGATTGGATTAGAGCCGAAGAATTCAATTTCTATAAGGAACCAATTGATGATGATGTTTCTTTATATAAGGAACTTGAAGACTTAGAAGCAGGTATGAAAATTTGTTCATTTTTTAGTTAC
Organism: Allium sativum; assembly: GCA_030737875.1. Lineage (NCBI taxonomy): Eukaryota > Viridiplantae > Streptophyta > Magnoliopsida > Asparagales > Amaryllidaceae > Allium > Allium sativum. Next base: position 47,102,850 of record CM060912.1, on the reverse strand, counting down.
TAAAGACTCCATTTGTTACAGTCAGTTGGTCTGAATATTTTTTGGTTACTAAAGACTTAGAAGCAGGTATGAATATTTGTTAGTTACTGAAGACTTCAATTTTTTAGTTACCAAAGACTTCATTTATCACCATCACACAAATGTCTTCTTTCTTCATGTAATAAACTAATAAAGTCACACAAATGTCTAGTAAGCCGAACTTCATTTATTAGTTATTACGATCAATATCACTATCACATATAATTTATCACACATTTTTGCTAGTGTTCCTTTTTTATATACTTGTCTTCTTTTGCTGTAGGTATGGGAAGTAGTACACAAGTTTCATCTGTTGAGCTACCCTCTTCTTCTCGTCCACCAATTCATCCCTGAAGTTAAAAGGGTGTAGTTGTACACATTTTTGGCGGACACTTCTTCAGCTTGCTTGTAAACGCCTGCAAGACAGTATAACAAAATATATATTTAGCATGCTTACATTTTGGAAAATGCATGTACAAGTAGAAGCGTAGAACTGTAGAAGTCATATTTAAGTATAATGAGTAGTTGCTTATGTATCTTATTTTGGCAGTTCTGTCTGATTAGTGTTATCATGTACATGTAGAAGTGCTATTTAAGTAGAAATGCATGTACATGCAGACACTTCTGATTATTGTTATCATTTAAGTTATTTTGTGTAATGAAAGTAGCTGCTTATGTACGGAATCAAGAGTATAAATTTGTTCTCATGTTATTATTATTTTGTTAGTTCTAATTAGTGTCTAATTTATACAGTTATTTTTCATGTTCTTTAGCGGTAATTTTACCGTTACCGGCAATTGGTATCCCGACTTATCGGTATACCGACAGTCGGTTTACCGATGGCTTCGGTAGCGGTAACGGTTGTGATTTTAGATTTACCGACAATATCGGTATGGTAAAAAAAACTGCCAATCGGTAATGGTAACCATTACCATAACAGCCCTAATTGTTAGTGTCTGCAAACATGGAGCGAGAAAATAGGGAAGCAACCTACATTTCTTTTATGGAAACTCAAATTTGCCTTTTTCAAACCTAATGGTGACTAGAGAGGCAAATATTCAAATAACCAAAATTACAATAACTTTGAATTTTTTGAAAAGAAGCAAATGAAAAGGAAAGCAACGATAAAGGAATAATAAACTTACAAAACTGGGGTATACAGTAGAAGAACTGTAGAAACAATCACATGTTCTCACAATTTGTTTTACTCACTCGCATTTCTTAGTGATACAATAGTAGAAACAAACCAGTCTTGCACCAGGCACACATGCTTTGTCAAGTTTTCATTACCCTGACATATTTTTCATGCATGGTTAGTCTTAAACATAGCCCAGACCAATGCTGCATTGTTAAGCTAACAGGGTAATAATAAAAGAACGCATCACTTGTGGGCTTTCACCATTAGCGGCTGCACGAGTTATGCCCTTCCATCCATCAAAGTTCTCTTACAAACATTAAAGGTAGAGAGTTATGACTTTTCTGATGACATTATCATCAAAAGAAAAGGAAGTCCAATTAGTATCAGTGTAGTCCTATGTTGCTATTTTAGCTAGCTAAGATGTGCACTTCTCTAGTGTTAACCAAGTCTTCTCTAGTGGTAATCAAGTGAATTCATGTTGAAAATGAATTAATATTATCTAATATTAACATAATATTATCTAATATTCATGTTGAAAATGAACTAATATTGACATAACAATATCTTGTGAAAAATGCATGCTTCAAGATTCTAATACCACCACTTTCAACATCCTCTATATTAGGCATCCATGTCGAGAATATTGAATGACACCAAAGAAACATGCAACGATTTCTATTGCTACCTGGTAACCTAGAAGCCCAATTACAGCGTACCTCGACTATAAATAGATTGTTCTCGCAGTGGAAAGGGGACTTTCATCATTTGCTTTTTCATCATAATTAGGAAGTGTTATAATACAAATGGAATTGATAAACATGGTGGTCTTCAAAATCTATTCATACAGCATAATTTTGACAACTGATTTTACTTTTGAGTTCATTGCCAAACTAAGCACTTTGTGCTTTGGTTTTTATCGGTATTTTATTTTATTTCATTTTTAAGAAAAAAATGGAGCTAGGTTACATATTTTGGTACTAAATGAAAGTCGAAAACCAAAAAAATTGACAAACAGGCATTTAACTGCATATTTATTCAAAACTGCAATGCTCCCATTCCATACACTGGTGAGATATTGGTAGGTTTAAAGGTTAACTGTATCATATGCTCACCAAGACTCAAGGAATTTATCAGCAACCTCAGGAGAAGCATTTTTATACAGCTCGACAGTGATCGAACCTTTGGCAGTGTTCAAGATCTATAACAGCAAGTAAAAGTTTCAAAATCCATAGTGAAAAAATAAAAATCATAATCCTAAAGCATAGATAAATATTTAGAAATGAAAAAGATGGTGCATGCAGTCAGTTGGGCATGTCCTGATATTTTTGTTAACTTGCATTCAACCTGACTCTTCTAGCCTAAAAATAGTTCAAAATTAAGCATACACAGGAAATCAAATGTGAGGGACTACTCCAAGATACAAAATTTCAGATTTCAAAAAAACGGTAAAATCTGAGAGCTTTCCTCCAAGAAACTCCAGCAGCCATGGCTGCCCCTTTTTTCAAGAATCCGATTTTCGAGGACAATCCAACCTCTAAAGAGGGTCCTTCTTTCTCTTATAATCCTCCTAACCTCCCTCCCAAACCTTCTCATCCATCTCCTGATTTTTTAGTGGATGAGGAAGGCTTTACTAGAGTTGTCAATCGCAAAAAAGGAGCGAAAGACACGAGTCCCATCTTCTTTCCTAAGAATTCTGTCCATTCGAGAAAGGCAGCGGGTTTCACCCATGAAGTGCATACAAAACCCAAGCAAAAGCCTTACCCCTCCTCTAATGGGCGCGATACCAAACAAGAAACCCAACAAAGATGGCACAAGATCCAGTTCAGACACCAAAAGCCCCTGCCAAAGATCTTAAGGCATCTTCATGGGCAGATCTTGTCAAGAAAAGCAATCAAGATTCGAACTTTGACTTAACTTTTATTGAGCCAGTAGAAACGATTGCTGAAAGAATAGTTGTGGCATCTGAAGAAATATGTAATCGCATCGAAGGTAAATGGGAACTTTCTATTATTGCTTATGTTTTCGGAAAGAGACCAGCATACCATTATTTCAGGAATTTTATTGTAAGAACATGGAACCCGTGCGGTTCATTTGAAATCTTTAATAGAGAGAATGGATTCTTCATACTTAGATTCACAAATGCTGAAGACATCGAAAAGCTTTTGAACGGAGGTCCCTATTTTATAAATGGAAAGCTGATTATTTTTAAAAAAATGGTCAAAGAAAGTAGTTCTTGATCGAGATTTGTTGAGTACCATGCCTATATGGATTCGATTACCAGAGTTGAATCTTCGTTTTTGGGATAAAGAGATTTTTAGCGCGATTGGGAGTCTAGTTGGGATTTCATTAAAGATGGACAAACAAACAGCTAAGGAAACAAGGTTGAGCTATGCGAGACTACTTGTTGAAATTAAAGCGGGTGGTGATCTACCTAATGAGGCTTCTATCTACACGAATGATGGAGAGTTCATCTCTCAACCAATCACATACGAAACTATACCAGATAGATGTATATTCTACAAGTGCTTCAGACACACTACTGATCTTTGTTCGATCAACAAGGATCAGCAAAATCAGCCAAAAGACGCTGAAATAAACGACAGTAACTCTAATGGTAAAGAATCTGAAATCATTTTAGATTTCGTTAACACATAAATGAATGCAACTGGATCTAATTCAGCATCTATGGTCAACAATCCTGATCATGCAGTTGCTAATAAGATAATAGGCCATGATGAGATGAATATTGATGCACCATCACTACATTCGACACAAGGACATAGCAGCCACAAACATACGGCTGAAACTCCCTCAGATTCTACAATCTCCTCTGGAAAAATGCAGAACCCACATGTGTCAGTCCCCACAGTGGGAATAAACTCTGAAATTCCCACATGTGCAATGGACAAAACAATATTAGAAAATACAAAGGAAAAAGTATCAGAGGGATCCTACGCTACTCAAACTCTAGAGACCCCTCCACTCTCAAAAGTCGCAAGAATTATTACAGATACAACAAATAGCTCAAAAAACGATTATATGGAAAATTGCAGCGAGCTTCTTGATGCAGATCCTATATATACTGACATCTCATTGTTTGCTGATAGTCTAGCTCCATCCAAATCTAGCATCACCATTGAAAACATCCAGGAAGATGTAAACCAATCTATTGCTGCAGCTAAGCCCTCAAAGCCTGCTCCCCCTGTAAGCAAAAAGAAAAAAGGCAGAACAAAGGCCTAACAGACATAGCTATTGCAGAAGACACCGAAGATGACAAAGATCATGACTTCAGAAATAAATACATTAGTAGAGATGCTAAATGTGACAAATAGCTAAAGCCTAAGGACAAAAGCAACTACAAAAAAAAGTGGCAAACAGGTGGGAGTTAAAGTGGATAACAAAAGGAACAGTGGCCCCCCTTAGGTACTATGTTCATTTTCTTTTACATTTTTTTAATTAGTTTTTTATATGGATATAATTGCATGGAATTTAAGGGGTCTCAATTCCCCTGAAAGACAGTTAGATTTAGTTATTTTTTTAGGAAAGCGCAAGCCTAGCATTATTGGTTTAATTGAACACAAACTCAATGATCAAAAGTTCAATGATTTGCAGTTTAAAATCTTTTCAAATTGGAGCATTATCAACAATAACCTGATGGGTGGAAATGGCAGGATCATGGTACTTTACAATCCTACCATTTGGTCACTCATCAATTATTTCATTGATAAGCAATATATTCATTGCACTTTTCAAAATAAGGGTGGTTTTTCACTTAAAATTACCGTTATTTATGCATCCAACTTTGAAAATGATAGACATTTGCTTTGGAATTATATTGAGCAGTTCAGTAATGTTATTAAAAGTCCTTGGATGCTTATAGGGGATTTCAACACTGTTTTTCACAATAGTGAGAAAAAAGGAGGCAATCCTATTCCTTTTGTTAAACTTAATAAGATTGCCTGTTTTATGTTGAAAACTGGATTAATAAAACCCCAAATTGCTAGCAATAAATTCACTTGGAAGTCAGGGGAGTCTAGAAATATTCACTGCAAGCTAGACAGAGTTCTATTTAATCAGCATTACATTGATTTTTTCCCTAACATCTACTATAGTACTTTACCTCAAAATACTAGTGACCATACACCTATCCTGGTCACTCTCAGTACTAATAAGGGTAAAGTAAGTTTCTCTCCTTTCAGATTTGTCAATGGATGGGTGTATGATAAAGACTACAAAGATACTGTTTCCAATTGCTTTAATAACAACTACTATGGAACTGCTCAATTTAAGTTCAACAAAACCTTACAGCTGGTTAAGAACACCTTGAAAAATTGGAACTATTCTAGAAAAAGAAATGACATCAATTCTATTAGGAATGATTGTGATAAATTACAGGACGAATTAGATAACAGTTACTCAGACTTGAAAAAGGCAGAGGAATTTTTCAATGCTCAAGCCAAGTTAATTAATGCTCTTCATATTAGCTCGGTTAATCTCAAGCAAAAAGCTAAAGTTGATTGGCTTACTACCGGGGATGAAGCTAGTAAATTCTTTTATGCTAAGATGTCCAGTAGGAAAAATAGGAATAATATTGGTAAGATTATTGACAATGCAGGAAAGATAGTTAATGAAGCTACCATCATTGAGAAGGAAGCCATTAACTACTTTTCCTCTCTATATAACACTGATGAGCCTACCAATAATTTTCCTGATATTGAGTTTAAATATTTTGCTAATAACAATAGCACTGATATTCTGCTTGCCCCTATTAGACAAAGGAGATTAAAAATATTATTTTTAATGCTAATAATGATAAAAGTCCAGGGCCTGATTGGTTTGGAGCAAAGTTTTACAAAACACATTGGGATGAGATGCAAAATACTCTTAGTGATTCTATTAAAGAATTTTTCATTTCTGAATTTTTTTTGAAGAACACTTACCACAGTTATATCACCTTAATCCCAAAAGTTGAAAACCCATCAGGACTGGATGAGTACAGGCCAATAGCCTGTTGCAATTTTATTTATAAAATTATTTCTTCCCTCTTGTGTAATGGGTTGAAATGTTTTTTAAAGTTTATTATTTTAGAAAACCAGAGTGCTTTCATACCTGGTAGATTAATCTTTGAAAACTCCTTATTAGCCCATGAACTAATCAGGAATTTTAATATGAAAAACAGAAATCTCATGTGCATAAAGATTGATCTTCACAAAGCTTTTGATAAAATTAATAGAAATTTTATCATTTATGCTATGCAGAAAATGGGCTTTGAGGAAAGATTTTGTGATTTGATCGAAGAGTGTATATGTAATGTGTCTTACTCTATTATGATAAATGGTTCCCCTAAGGGATACAGTCATAGCAATAGAGGAATAAGGCAAGGTGACCCATTGTCACCTTACTTATTCTCTATTGTTATGGAATATTTCTCCATGCAAATAGAGATAGAAGTTCTTAAGGGAAACATCAAACCAATTAGTAGGGTAAAGCCACACATTACACACCTTCTATATGCAGATGATATGCTTCTGTTTTAGAAGCAGATAAAAGCAGTGCTATTGCTATTCACAAAATTTTAAATAATATGGAAAAATATGCTGGATTAGCTGTTAATCTTAATAAAAGCAAGGTGTATTTCAGCAAAGATGTCCTCATTAAAGATGAGATTTTAAATCTCCTGAAGTTTAAAGAGGGTAATCTTCCTGTTAAATACTTAGGGCTGCCTTTAAGTATTAATCAGGTTAATGATAGAGATTGCCTTAGAATATTAGACACGATTCAGAACAAACTTGATGGGTGGTCTGGCAAATTACTTTCTTTAGCCGGTAGGATGGAGTTAACTCACACAGTCATCACTGCAACGGTTATCTACTGGGTCCAGTCTCACAACATTCCTAATAGTGTTATTACCAAAATTGAAAAAATGTGCTCCAATTTTATATGGAGAGGTAAGTATCATAAAGTTGCATAGGACTTAGTGTGCAAGCCTAAAAATTTGGAGGACTTGGGCATAGAAAAATTAAGGATGTTGCTGATGTTAGTAAATTTAAGCTTTTCTGGAAATTCCAAGATGGTACATCTCTTTGGTCCAGATGGATGAGAGCAAAATACTTAAAAAACAATAAAAACTTCTGGACTGCCAGAAAAGATATGCACCATTCCTATGTTTGGAAAAACATTTTGGACTGCAGAGAAACAGGTAGGAAATTTCTGCTCAGAATGTTAAAGGATGGAAGTCAAACCAGTTTATGGTTTGACCCATGGATTAGTGGCAATTCATTAATCAATCTTCTGGGTTGGAACAACCTATACATAGTAGGGGGTTAACGACAGAGTGCAAAATATTATATCAAATAACTGTTGGAGCTTTTATAATAACCCTGCTGCTAGTATTTTTAAAAATGCTATTTTGGACATTCATATTGATCAGGACAGTTATAGGGATCATTGGTCCTGAATTTTGTGTTCTAAGGATAAATTCTCTTTTAAAAAAGTGTGGGAGTTTTTAGAAGGAGAGGAAGTTGAGGTGAACTGGCATAAAATTATTTGGTGCAAAGCAAATAGTCCTAAAATGGCTCACTGTTCTTTTTTTGCTATTTTAAATAAGCTTCCTACTAGGGACAGATGTAGCAAATGGTTTAAAAATTATGAAAACATTTGTCTTTTATGTAAAAAAGAGGTTGAAAGCTCCAGTCACTTATTTTTTGACTGCATTTTCTCCCAGTACATCTGGATTAAAGCCAAATGCACTTTGGGTCTCAGTCATTCATCTGATACTATGAGCATTAGGGACAACATAGAGTTAATTCTAAAAAAATTTAAGCCCAAGTCCTAAAATTTTAATAGAGCCTGTGTTTTACTCTCTGCTTCTGTTTATTATATTTGGAGAGAAGGAAATCAGAGACTTCACACTAGTAAGGAAACTAATCGCATCCAAGTCTGGAAAACTATTTATCATGACAGTGACATTATCATGAAAAAAGCCAATAGATTTGGCAATGAGAACAAGCATATTTTTATGCCACATAAAGATATTGCAGATGTAGATAAACAGGTTGAAGATTTTTTACTTAATGGCAAGCAGCTCCCCAATAATAAGCTCTCAAGCCTCGAATTTGGTGATAGAAATCTTTGCCATGCCAATAGTCATCAACATTGCAAAGGGAAGAACCACAACTTTATTGATAGTCATCCTCTTAATGCATATAATAGGAACAATAATATTGTGACTTTACCTATTGCAGGAAACAAAGACTATATTCACTCTAGTACAGATGCTTTATTCAAATCTGACATCCTTACTGGGGCTTCCACAAATCCTGCATTCAATACGAATGTTAGAAAGTGAAGTGGACTTAATTCTGATAATGAAGTGCGTGATTTTGTGAGTAATTCATATAGTAATCACAAGTTTACTATGGCAGAGCGTGGTTCCTCCAGCAGTGATCCAGATCTCACAAAGCACCTGGATAAGAAGAAATCAGAAGAAAAGATCAGATTTTTACATAGAATCGGGGATAGTCATTACAAGAACAAGCTGAACAACCAGATCTATCACTTATTTGTTTGGTCCGAAGGAGAGAGTAGCTCTAACAACTTTGAGAACATCAACAGAGACTCATTTGGTCTGAAGAGAAGCTTTGAAAGCATGGAAAAGTCTGATTTAAAAGATATAAACTCAATAACTCACATCGAGCCTCTAGACTCCCCTTCGAGAAAGGATCGTATGCTTTTGAGACATTATGAAGTCAATCGTATGATGGTTTCGATTAAGCAAAGCAAGGATACTAACGAAGAGAAGGTGTGGAAGCCGCCATGAAGAACAACGGAATTTTTTCCACAGAGAAGCAGCCATTTTTGTGTTTTCTCGAGAGATTACGAGAGATTGGTTGTGTCGGCTAGGGTTTCCAACCCTTTGCCTTTTGTTGTTTGCTGGGCTATGTACCCAGTTTATTTGGGCCTTGGGCCTTTTACTTTTTTTTATCCTGTTTCAAAAAAAAAAAAAAATAGTTCAAAATTGTTAAGAACTGCTAGCTCAACTAACAAGTGGTATGCTAGGCTGAGGTTCTAAAGGCCTTGGGTTCAAACTCCCGAGACAACAAAATTGAATGATCTACTTGAATAAAGTAGCGCACTTATTGGTAGTGGTGGTGGTATGCAGGATAATATGCATAATACGTGTGTAATTAGGAAATGCCACTGGGTTCGGGTTTGTAGGTCAAGACCCATTGGGTTCGGGTTTGTGGATCACACTTTGTCGGGTTCAGTTCATGATGATAATTTATGAGCAGGAAAACTTACACATAGCCAGGAAGATCGTCAAGCTTCTTAGTTTCTTCAAACATGCGAGTTTGCTTCAAAAATTCAATTAAGATAGTTGATCAACAAAAAAATACAAGTGAGGTGAGATAAGCAAATTCAAGTCTTATATTGCACTTGATGACTTGGAACATCATACTGCTTTAGCATCATTAGTTCCGTAGAATGCAGGGCATGTTAAGAATGTACTGTGCGTAATAATACCTTCTGGAAGCTTATAGTATGATTATTATTTAAGAAGAAAAAAATCGTGTGCCTATCAACAATGAGTACCTAAAACCACTTATTACACCTTTGATTTTGACACGGTTAACTTTATGGAGTGAAAAAGAAGAAGAATATGATTACTTCTGCTTGCTGCTGTATATTAGCGTAAAACTCTTGATGTAAGAAACAAAACTGAGGCATTTATATTTTAATTTGAACTGTCATAGCATATGATAAATGCAGGCAAAGAATGCCTTTTATATCATCAACCATCTTGGGTTATGGAACTTTTCCCATAACCACCACTATTTGAAATTCAAAATTGAACTGGTAGTTGCACATAAATTTAATTTCTACTTGACAACTGCAACAATATTTCAGTGTAATTTAGTGTATACTCACTAATGATTACTAAAGCGCAATAACATAAATTTTCAACATGTACCTCATAGTTGTGGTTTTCTTGTTGCTCAATAGGCCTAAGAGAGAGCTGAGTATCATTAGAACATAAAACAAGCAGTAGCAGAAGCATGTTATAAATCATAGTCGATAATATAAAACGATACTAGCCTTCGATACCAATATTTTTATGTAGAATACAAAGAGTATACGATCAAAAAAATCATGAGATTGAAGGTAATAATAGTTGAAATACCATTTGCGTTTGTGTCTTCTTCTTTTTACTTTGATTCAAAAGTGCTTGTGGCTTAATTCTCGCCATGCACAATCATATTTAGAATACTGCAAAGTAACAACAAAAGAAAAACCCTAGGAACATTAAAGTCGCCAATATGAAACAACTGACATGTAACAACCTACCAAATTTGATTAATGATTCTCAAATATGGTCTTTCGATTTTACTAAAAAACAACAGTTGGTTGAACAAACAAGCTGTTCAGATTTGGCTAATTATAGTTACAGATGCTGAGAAGTGAGAACATTACATCAATTAACATTAGGATTGATGCATTTAGCGTTAAGAACCATGTGAACAGGAATGCAAGTGACAAGCCTACCGCTGAGGAGTGAAAGCTCGTGCGGTAATGTTGAGCAAGAAAAGTTAGAGAATAAATATGCACATGAGCAAGCAACATTAAGCTAAAACAGAGGGTAAATTAAACACTGGTAGGAGTTGCTATACATTTACTTAAGTTTTTATGTCAAACTGAAATTCATGCAGGCTATGATTTTCTAACCAGAACCATAGTGGGAATCGAGCACGAAATATGCCTTGTTGTAATAGGGGATTAAAACGGATAGTTGGTTTCGAAAATGAGAGGTGCAAAACCTAGGGAACTAGAGAGAATCCTGCTGCAAACAACTATTTTTGTGGGATGTGATGAAGAAAACTTCGGTGATTTCAGAGCAAGCACAAAGGAGGCCATAGTTATACTACATTGGTTTATAGGGAGGATGGAACAGTGAATAGAAACAAGCATAGGACTGTATCTTGTGGGTAAATTCAAACATGATAGCAATCATGGTAAATGTTGTATAGACATATGACATGCATGGTTAAATCCTATTTGAATCATAGAGAGGTTTGTATATCATATGATTTCAAACTTAAATTGTGTGAAGCCAGGAAAAAGATATATGTGTTTAACATTTTTTAATTTATCTCATTGAACGCTGTCTTCTTAAATCTTTTTAATATTAATTGTTAAGTTTTTTCCAGCATAAACTTTTAACTAAAACAATGAAAATACACAAGTACCAGTAAAATTAACTGTTAAGTTTTTTTTGAGAAATAGTTCATTTTGTACAAAATACAAATACCCGTAAAATTTCATTTCTTCTCAAATTCTTTCAAAAATACGGGCTCAGCAGCAATTTTATAAAATCCTAATGACTTAGGTCCTTGTTTATCTAGAGGGTTTTGATAAGTTTAAGAGTGTGAACCATGTGGAAAAAATGAAGAAGCTTTTGAATTTATTCCACAATGTTCTTCTAAGTTAGTCCAATTAAGCTTTCTTGGTATTTTCTTTATAATATTAAACTGAATAACATACACAGACTAATCATGCACAAAAATCTTACTATTCCTCTTCATGAGGGTCCTCGGCTTGTTTTTGTTTGGGAGTAATCTTCCTCTTCTTTGCCATTTCCTACATTAACAAAATAAAGTCATAACTAGATGTAATGAAACAAAATGGAAAACTTTTTTCTGAAATTAATATATTGCTGAATATAACATTTGAGTTCATCCACACCAGAAGAAAAGAGTGAACTTACAGGACTACATAAAAAAGTCGAATTTGAAAAATCCAATTTAAAATATAAAAATTTAAAATTGCTAAATGCAATCGGTTCATATCAGAACTATAGCTCTGCATCGCAATATTCTAAAATAGAATAATGTAATGCTATAGACCAAAACATATCCCTTTTTCTGTGCATCTTACATGAGTATTTAGCATTGAAAATAGATGGTTTTTCAGAAGCTTTTACTGCTTTTCAATACAGAATTATATTTGCAGATCAATGCATATCAAGGAAATGATTCACCTCTGGCAAATGACCACTTATTGATTGTGCTTCTGATAATAAGCAAAAACCGGAATTTGTTGCTGATTTTTATGATTCTTCCTAAAACCGTCTAAGGAGTTACGCTTCTGTTATTTTTAAATTCATTGCAAATTTCTATAACAATTTCATCCCCTCAATCATGTGTGAAAAGAAACTCAATAACACCACCAACTTATGGCAAATGTTACCTGTTCCAACTTTAATGACATACGGTGAGACCTCACTGTACGTTGACAAACTCTGTAGATAACTCATTATTGCTTTTTATGGGAAGAAAAAGAACAATGAATTATGCATTTTTTTCGAAATTTCATTAAAAGGATATATGTAATAATAGTCAAAGTCAAGCCAAGTTGGATATAGATTAGTATTACTGCAGGTAATATGTATTGCAGGAACAGTTGTACCACTAAGTTATGCATTTATTTTCCAAACTCATATAGTCTTAAAACTGAAATTTAAATCGGAAAAGCAACAAAGTAATTTTCATACTACCACATCAGTATTTTCAATATAGAACAAACTTGGCTGAAAATTTTATTTAGAAAAAAATGGCAAAAATATAAATAAATGGTTAGATTATAGAAAAACATTCTATATAAGCTTTCTTCTGCCAAATTGAAGGATACTACACATAATGTGATACTACAAAAATTAGTCCCACTACAGGCTAAATACACTAACGGACCACTATTCTTTCTTGAGTTCCATTCTTTCAAGTTGTAGTTTTACTCCTGCCATCTCTAATACCTATTTGTGTGAAAGAAATTAGTGGCTAGAGAGTGGAATTCTACTTTTTCGAAAGTTAGAAAATCGTTATTGCAAAAGTTTTGAATTTCACTATGTAAAAAAAAAAAAAAAAATCCTAGCAACAGTCAAAATGAAATGGAAAAAATACTAACCAAATATGAAATTGATGTTTTGGTTTAAATACGATTTTTCCTAAAATGCATAAGTATAAGTTACAGTTAGTTTTTTCCCTTTGCCACATATTCACTTAAAGCAAAAAAATCTCAAAACTACTCAAGTATGCCTTCACAATCTATCTCCATCGTAAGTGAGATTTCAAAGTAAACATTTTGACACAGGAATGTAGGAAAATATTGCATTAGGAATTGTTCCTGTAAAGATGGGATTTAACGTGTGGTGGCATGTGAATAATCAATCAAGAATATGCATATATATGTGCATGCATAAAATTCGAGTATTAATGTATACAAAACAACGTAATGGATTTATAATTTAATCATGCCTTTAGGATAGTAATATGTTAGAACAATTGTATGCAGAAGGGAATCAACTCAATCATATTAATAGATTAGCGGTAAATAAAGTAAGAATGCAAATTCACGAACGAAGCACGGAAAATTACATATGAATATGATAGAATGTTTTTATAATTAATAGAAAAGTAAGAACATTGGCTTTATTATTGAAAAATAATAGAGCGTTTTAATACAAGCATGTGTATGTATGTGTATACGTACGTATTGATAATCTGCTTCTAAAGTTGCAAAAGCCATTCTGAAATAATATACAATTTTACGTTTGCCTTGTTAGCAACATCATAACAATGAAAATTTATGGAAGCATAAAGCTGCTTCTTCAACTTTTCTTGCATCCAGAATCCTACACTCTGCCTTGTTAGCATCGTTGTCAAATTCACCTTTTAGTTCAAAAGCCAAACCCAAGTCACCTACACCTATAGCTACAACGTTCAAGTCCAGAACCTGCTATGCACTAGGAAATTTATCATAAGCTAATAGTAGCACTACTAATCCTCATTATTGACATACTCCTTTAGAATATAAGGGGAATTGATAAAGATACACCTGAAGTAGGCTTAAATGCATTGTCAATGAATACAATATTAGTGCAACTTCCAGTCATAACCCTCTTATCAAATCCTTAAGACTAAGCATTTTGATTAGGCAATAAAACTTTTATCGGGACATCTCCAATTGTAATGGAGAGATTAGGATCATGTGGAAATACGATTAGGAAGTATCCACCTTTCTTAACTCTGACCAAGCCTATTATACTTCTGAATATCAAAAAGCGGGATTATAGAACAATCACTGCAACAATTGGAAAATGAAGCTAGTTTATAGTAGATGATTACTGATTTTTAAGTTTGAAATTGGTCATGAATAAGCAATATTTTTTTAACTTTAAGTTGGTTATAAATATACACAAATAAATACTCGTTAATTCGCATAATAAACGCTAAACCCAAAAGTACTACAATATCAAACTATAACTTCTAAACCAAATCAACAAATGTCATTAAGTTTAAAAACATACAAACACCATATATAGCGGCTGCAAATTCCTATACAATATATTCAAATGTTTTACTACAAGTTCTAGATCAAATTAAGTAAGTATCTAGGTGCGAAGCCTATCAGATTTATACTACCAAGGAAGAGTGTAGGTATACATAAAATGGAGGTGATGCAAGAAAACTTAAAGAAGACGGTTCAAAATCGACCTACATAACAATGAAAAATTAGGGTCGGGCTATTTCCACCCCATTGTTTGCTCTTCACCCCCCCCCCCCCAATTATAATTTTAAAATTATAATTCCATTTTCAACCTTTAAAAATTAATTAGATATTAAATGCACATTGTTTCTTGATGTCAGTACAATTCAAATAACCAAGTAGTCAAAGCATGGTGTCAGAGACTTTATGTCAAAAAAACCTAAGTCCTCCAAAATAATTCAAACAACTCACAATCAACGATAAAAAAAACGGCAAAATTAAACGTAGAAATTTGTGAATTCAAGTTTGTTCTGAAACTACACTTTGCATAAAGTTAGTACAAGAAAATACATCAGTATTTACATAACAACGCTTTCAGCCGACAATATTACATAATAGTGTTTTTTTTCTTTTTTTTTCTCTTTTTGAGAGATGAGCAGCAGAAATAAAATGCATATTGAAAGAAGCAAGAAAAAAGTTTGATTAAGTGGGAGGGCACATTTGGAAATAAATGGGGTGGGAAGAGAAAATTGTGGGGTGTGTAGTTTCTTTTCAAATTGGTGGGGTGTGAAGAGTAAATCTGGGGGTGACAATAACCAAAGCCGAAAAAATATGGAACAAGGTCCACGTTATGAAGATATCAATAACATAATGACGAATAATAAAAATCAAATATCACCTTTTAGGGATGTTCTAATTAGAGATGAATGTTATCTAGGTTTTGCGATGAACGCGTGAGGCAGATTATGCAATGTCGGATTTCAGAGATGCCACCATTGACGAAGACAGCTAGGTTATAATTCGTATTTTTGAAGGTGATGATATCAACAGGTAGAAGACCAAATCGGAGATGCCTGCTGCCTAGATTTAGCGTTTGGGATGACTGCTTGAGAGAAATTACCCAATTCTGATTTTGAAGATGTCATTGTTGACGATGGTGGCTTGGCGAGGCAAATCATATCTATGATGGTGACGATAATGAGGTGATAAAATAAAAGAAAATTATTTTCTGAAAAGGAAGTAATAAAGCAATTCACGCGTCTTTTCTTTCCTACACAAATTTTTTTATTTCCCGCTCGACTTTTTGTTGAATAGCGTTGTACAAATCAAATAGCGTTGAAAACATAGTTTATGGATAGCGTCTCAAAAAAGCTAGGCGGAAACGCTCTATGTTTATGCTATCTAAGCGGCCTTTTGTTGTAGTGCCCAATCGTTGGTGATAATACATTCGGTACACTCAAACAAAGTGAGTGGTCGGTCAAGTTTAGCCTGGGTTACAAGATGTTCTTGTTGAACCCGTTGTCTTCCTCTCTAGAGGTACACTGTCGGAAGGTGATCCCATACCTTTCCAGTTGGAATCAATTATCCAGTAAGAGCCCGCAGTTTTGATTATATACTATGTATGTGGAGCGTGAGCTGCAAGCGTTATGCTAGGTTGCCATTTACTTGATTTAGACACTATTATAATATCAGAATAATATTGTTTCAAAGAATGTTTTAGGTTATCGTAAGGTAAAAACTATCTCTATTTATTTGTGTATCGATCTTACGATTATCCTTTCTTTTAAAAAGATTTTTAAAAGTTAAACCAAGTGGTTGGAGTTTATTTACCCTAGTCCCGTGACTGACCTAGAGTTTATTTTCTTTTGTTTTACTCTAAACTCTTGGGTGCCTAAATTTGTACGGGCAGTCAAGTAGTCATGATTTTGCTGATACATTTGGAATAGCTTGGAGCAGAAGGCTTCAGCATTATATAGCTATTGTTTATCTCCACTGTGTTGTAAGTGTTGTACTCTAATAATGGTATATATATACAATACAGATTTGTATTTCAAAGGTATCTTATAAAATATGTTTTATTCGTTCCGCTGTGAGATTCGTGTTTACTCTGATGTTGTTGTACTTAGGTTCTTCTTCTTCTATTCTAATTTTCTTCCTTTCTATTTCTCACCCTCTAACTTCTTTCTATTAATGATCCGGTATTTTCGATACTCGAATAGTTGACATGGTATTAATGTCAATTTTCAGGGTCGAAAAACCCGGTTCATTACACACAAACCTTATTCCAAACTGCCGCACTCCCATTCATCGACCTCCAATCGAGACCTGCGCCTGTTTAGGCCGTCCCTTCTTAGCCACCTCGAATGCTATCATAAGTTGTAGGAGTGGCCAACTTTGACTATAGTTTGGGCACTTAACCATTGAATTGAATATTTTTCATTAACCCAAAGAATCTGAAATAGGAGAAGTCGACATAATAGAAACAGTTTTCGATGATAAGTCTAGTTTATCTCCTCAGAAACGTTCACTTTCCTCAATAGACGTGCCCACGATATCTTTTGAAGAACTATTTGAGAACAAGCTTAAATTTTTAAATGACGAATTAGGAGTATATATCGAAGATAACCTTGATTCCATAACAACAAAGAATTTATTATTATTTCAATATAATAAAAAGTTTTACGGAATACTAAAAAAACCTGTCAGCTATGCCAAAAAAATTATAGTTAAACGCTCAAGAGTATGGGAATACGATAATTTTCTTCTGAATGGCATGATTCATTGTCACGATAAACTTTTCATAAGAAAGATTTTGATTTCAGAATTCATTAATATGCCAACTATACCTCACAAATCAAATAATAAACCATCATGCATCACTTTCGATAGAGGCAAGTGTGGGGGGAAAAAGGAAAATTCATTCTTTACAGAACATTCATCATCTTCATCATCATAGATCTCATTTCGCATATGATTGGCATTCACATATAGTTGTCAAACTGCATTTCATTTACAAATCATTTTGCATCTAATCCATCTTTTGGTACTCTCTTTTAGAAAACGTGTTTACCGTGTGGACCTTGTTTTGACCAAGTATCGGGGGAGTCTGCATTTCGTTCTTTTTTTTTCTTTAAATTTTTTTCTTTTCAGCTTTTTGCATTCGGTATGATCATCATGCATTTTAGATCGTAGTAACATGCCAATTTTTTTTGAAACACAACTCATTTTAGATTGGTACAACGAAGTAAGTTAACAATTTTTTTGGTCAGTTGATATAACTTTTTTTCTCTCAACTAAGATTGAATAAGAAATATAATGAAAATTTGAATTACAAGCGATAATAGTGTAACCAGTACATATAAAGATTCTTAGGGATGGCCATGAAATCAGTTCTAAATTGTAGTCTTTGTTTGATGAGTGGAGGACTTAAAGTATGTATTGTCTTTTCGGGTTTTTAAAACTAAGTTGTGTTAAGCTGAAATTGCATAACTCTCTCTCTCTTCTTCTTATATTCAATAATAATAGTAATTCAAGGGTATCCAACATTGCTTGTAAATCTAGCATTAGTATGCAAACCTGCCAAGCTCTTTCCCAACGTCACGTCATCTCGCAAGGCAGGGCATGGGTGGTATACCTTAGTCCCATTTTTTGAGTTAGACATCTAAGGATTACCGACATCTTGTTGACAAAGTCAGTGTCGGTCTACACAATCTGCCAAGCTCTGTCCCAAACTCTCACGGCAGTCCACGGGGCAGTGCGTGGGTGGTATATCTTGGTATTTTAAGTTAGGCATGTGAAATTAATCATAAATTTTAATTTTTACAAAGATAAAGAATGAGCAATGATGCCAAGCACTTCTTGACCTTATAGATTCTACTAGTTATACACAAGAAAATGAGAATACTACTTTGCAAAGTGTGACAAGCAAACTAAGAATTTATTTCATAGCTGCAGTATGTTATCAACTGAACCAACTGGCCAAATTAAAATTTAACGTATGAAAATTTGAATTATGTTGAAAATTTGTGACAAGTTAAGGAATAAAAAATTTCTATAGATTGATTTCGAATTGTATACTGCGATGTTGTAACTTTTCTGAAACAAGTCATGTTCTCATTTTTGTTTTCAATTGCATATGTCTGTCGTATTCATGTAGTTGCATTAGAACCATAATATACTACATTAGGATTTTGTGGGTAGTATCCGCTGAGAACTCCCATGAGACACCACTCGTCCTTCTAGGGACACCTAGGGGTTTAACGGCTTGTTGCATATGCTTGATGCAATCATGTTTCCTATGAAAGTGTGACCTACCTAATTTAGTTTTTCATTTCTATTTTACTCAAGGACAAGTAAAAGATAAGTGTGGGGATATTTGATTAACATTTAGAAGTGTTTATTTTATGCTCTTATATTTTATCTTTTGTGTATAAATAAATATTACTTGGGTATTATTTTGTCTCTTTTACAAATATGTTAGCTAAGCCACATGTAGTCAGAAAAATAGAAAATAGAGATCAAAATGTTGTGTGTGTGTATATATAAAGACTTACGGATGAAGATCTCACATCAAGTCCTTTTTGGACAAGATAATAATTGGAAGAAAGAATATGCATATGCTAATTAAGGAAGACTTGTCAAGGAAGCAAGAGGAAAAAAGGAAAATCCATAACTTACCAAAGGTAAAAGCTTAACAGATTTAAAATTTTCTTGATTTAACTAAGGCCCATTTGTGATTGTATTAGGGTTTAGGTTGGAAAATCTATCCAATAAATACCCATGTATTCTCATTGTAAACTTTATCCAAGAATTGGGAGCTTTTCTTTTCTTTTATATACTCCTCTTGGGTCTAAGAAATTTGTGTTGTCTATTCAATTAGCTTTGATAAAGCACAATTCACTATTGCAAATTACTTTTCCCATTAGTGATTGACCATCCGATTAGGTTCAATGGTAATTCTAATTTTTATTTCTATTTGTTATTTCATTTATGTAGTTTTTATTCTAGTATTATGTTTATTTTTCTATCATTGAAGTAATTATAGATCAGATTAGATTCGAATCTGTAGTAAATTCAATTACAGTTTTATTTTTTTTCCATTGATAATTGTAATTTGGTTGTCAATTCAATTAGATTTGTTCCAAACCAATTTGAAATTTCAATTTTTATTTTAATAAAATCCTCCAAATTGGTCTAACTCGCCCACAAAATTATATCAATAATAAATTTTAATTTTCCTCGCTGTGTTCAACCTGCATACTACGCACATGTGCGCTTGCAACAATTTATAATAAATTTGCGCTTTTCTATTCCATAGGAAAGTGTAAAACACTCGATTTTTTAATCTTAGTTCATAATCAACATCTAAATCAGGTAATTCATTCAAAAACTAAATTACTTATTCTCTGATTTTTATAGAAAGTTACCATATATTGGACTGTATTTTTTGCATGTTGTTGTTGTTCCATTTTAGGTGTCTGAGCTTCCATTTTCGCGCTATAAAGCTTTTAATTGTTGTAAAAATTGCATGATTCACATCTATGGTGAGTGATTCTCGCACTATCTATTTACAATCATAAATTTCATGTTTGCTTAAGATTTCAATGAATTAATCGCTTACTGTAACCTGAATATTATTGTTTACATGTACCTTTTTGTGCATTGATCATTTTGGCTTATTATCCTCCCAAAACTTATCGAATTTGCATATTTGTTTTTCCTATGCAAAGTTGAGATTTTAGACTCCTTTCATAACAAATTTTGTGTGATTCCTAGTTTTCGAAGAACGTTAGATAGGTGCTCAAGTTGCAAGTGGACTAGATTTTCAGTTCGCTTAAAATCCCATAAGATAAGTCGAGATAGAATAGAATGGGTTGACACATAGGTAAGCTAAACTTTTCAACGTTCCACACATGCCTCTTAATGGTCGACCCAGGCACTTTAAGGGTCGTTCCAACTCAACTTATGTGCGTTATTTACTTCTAGACTTAGAATTTTTGATGTTATGTGATAACAACGCCAAGGTCCAAATTTGGAGCGCTATATCTATTCGATATTGGTTTGATTTCCATGATTCTTGTTGCAATGTAAAGTTTTGAATTTTGGTCCTTGCTCATCAATTTTCAGACCATTTTGAGACAGTTTAGCCATTCAAATCAGATCTCAAATTTGAACTTGGTGAAGATTTCGGACTAGGCATGAATTCAACACGACTCGACTCAAAGTCTGAACTTAATATCTTTTTCTTATCATGTCGGAATTGAGTAATTTTTTTGTATTTGAAAGATCTAATTTTCTAGTTAGCTGTAATCAGTTTTAGGACCGTTCAGTGGTCGTTTGATGATTATAAACTTATCTAGAATTTGCAACCAAAATTGATTGTTAGGTACATTTTCATCCCTTAGTGTTGATTTAGGCGACTTTCCTTAAGTTTTTTCATGCTTCTCTCGATCCAAATTTAAGCCATGATTCTTGAGTTTTATTTTGGCTAACTTTTATAATGGAAAAGCATAAATTATCATCAATCTATAACTTGAGTTTGTGAATTTTCGAGTTGATTTCCATGTGTTAATTTCATGATCTTTTTCCTAAGACTTTGTATACACGAACATGCGTCTTATAAAACCGTTTTAAAGGAGATAAATTATAATATTTTATATAGTTTTGAGACAGATTGTTTTATCAATTTTGTTTTATAAGTATAGTTATCTCAAGGTGATAGTGTATATATACGAAACTATAAAAGGTTTTAAAGAATAAAATTAATTGATTTTGAAATCGATTTACAATCTCGTTTTAGAAAAAACAAGTATTTTCAATATATAAAAATCATACCTTTCTGCACCCTTCAAGTAGGTGTAATGGGAATTAAATGATATCGTAAACCTCGTGGTATGGGACATGACGGTATATGATGTCAGTTAATCCTAGGCTCGTCTAATTGAAGCTGATGATTTGATGTTTCCACGATTCGGTGATTTCTGATTATTTCCATTGTGGAGCTTACTAGTAGTTAATAAACCGATAGTGAGAACGTGTGGCATTGGACGCACTGTTACCACTGCAAGGATTACTCACTATGAGTGTATAGTACATATTGTTGTTTTTTGTTGTGCCGGTATCTAGGGCCACTGAATCCCGTATATATGTAGATATACATATAAAATTATTCGGTGTTTGTTGTCTTGTGAAGGCTGGTGGGAAAGAATAAAGGCTTCTAGGTCAATTATTCAAATTATCAAGCTAGTGGGCTTCGATAGAGAGAAATTAAATATCTTAATTTCTAGTGTGGTCGGGCAGTTGGGTCATGACTGGGAGGCTGATGAGTCTCCCATTATAAGGTACTTTGCAAAGTTCAGGGGATCTTATTTGCACATGCAATATTATGATGCTTCAAATCACAATTACTGCTATTAATGAACATTGTTGTTTTGGATTCAAATAATGTTTTTCTGATGATTTTGATCTTACGATCATACTTAAATCTAGTGCCCTGAATCCAAATTGATGTTTCCTTAATGTTGTTGACTTCACAGTTTTGGACCCCTATTATAATGATTTGTTAGATTATTGCTACTTGGTGCTTTGGGTCCCAGTTACGATTTGTTGTTGAAGCTAAAACCAATTATAGCCTTAGAGCTAATAGTGCCTATTTAGATATATGATCCCTTTTGGTTAAATAAACTCTTATATGAGTTTATATGTTGCTTTGTTGGTGTTGATGTTATGTATGATGTAACATATTTTCGCTTAACATGAAGCTCGCACCTTTTCGATGGAGATAAATTCTTCTTGGTGATTATTGGGTGTCACGGAGTTTCGTTGGTGTTAGAGACCGAGACAATGATGATGATGATTTTGATGTCAACGGCCTTGTTTCTATTTTGTTTCGTTATTATTGTTATAAAATATATACTGACACTATCTTTTAATATATATATATATATATATATATATATACAAGAAATCTATGCAGGTATTTATTATTGAAGACTGTACAGTTCAGAGAATCAAGATTTCAAAGTAGAAGAATTCAATTTTCAAGGCTCAAGAGTATCACGAAATCAAGAATTTAAGAGTTCAAGAATTATAGATTAAATATATCTAGATATTCAGTTAAAACTATGATTAACACTGAATTCTGATTTCAAACTTAATCTTGATTTCAAATTCTTTTTCAAATGATTTCAAAAATTATTTAATTGATTTTAAATCTAGTTTCCAAATGATTATTTACAAATATATATACTTCATTATTCTAGAAATATTTTAATTCCTAAAATTTATTTTTAATTACTTTCAAATTTAGGTTTAATAGATTTTTAACTTAAGTTTTTCTTACAAATTTATTACTAGTTTTATTGTAATTACTTATGTTTTTAAATTCCTTTTTTATATTAAGTTTTTATATGTTCGTAGTTTTATATTTATACTTTTATATCATCTTATATTAAGTTTCTTAAATATTTTTATTACATTTTCAAATGAGTTTTTAAAATATATTTTATTTTGAATAGAATGTTCTAATATAAAGGAATATAGTTTGTTTTAACTCTGGGTTCACCATAATTTATTTAAACATTATTTACTTTGTTTTAAAATTCATTTTTTAATTTTGTACTAGCATATATCTATATACGCATTTGTATACGTCGACATACTAGCCTTTAACTTATTTTTTTAAATTTTAAAGGAAGTGTCTTTTGAATTCAAATCTTTTTTGAAAGTTTGTGACAATTGGAAACCTATAAATACCTTCCAGAATTCGAATGTTTAATCGTTTCTCATCTCCTTCTTCTCTAAACATTCCATCATTATTATCCTTAATTTCTTAACTTTTTGCACATGTACTCTGTCGATTTCAATAAAAATCATATCATTCTTCTTTTCTTTCAATTCTAAATCAAAATCTCTCTGAATTCAAGTGCTACTCGGGAGTTATAGGCTATTTGTAATCAAAGATCTCAAGATCAAGACCTATCGAGTCAATACTAAAAAATTGATAAGAGAAGGGTGTGGTCCTATCCCTTTTAAAGTGACTATGTGTGATTGTGTCTTGGAAATCGATTGGGTGTAAAGTTTTGGCCCGTAAATCAACTAAATCTTATTGCACTTGGAATTAGTTGGGGTGTACCCTTGTAGCCTTAAAATCAAGGATTCTAATTGGATATTATTGAATAAAAATTCGCATCAAACTAGGTGTTGTGTGGGACTGGATGTAAGGGAGTCCCGAACCAGTATAAAATCCCGACATGTACTTTCATTTTGTTACTTTTACTTTTATTTTCTGCATTCCGCAATTGATTATGTGCTTGCTAATATATGTGATCTGTATACTATTTTGTTTAATCCTAAAGATTACAAGAAGTTAATAAATACCATAAAGCACTATTCACCCCTCTCTAGTGTTTAACTTGCCTTAAGTTCCTTTATCCACATCTCCAACAGTTGGCTACTTTAGTCTTTTATTTCTTTTAACTTAATTGTTGTCTTAGGATTATTTAATACCTTTTATATCTAAGGGAAATCTTATCTTATCACTTTATATTCGTCTATCATATTATGACTGATATGTGAACTAAACTGACCCCTGTGTGTTAATGCTCGGGTCAGAATGGGTTGTTTCAGGTTTAAGCTTGTTGTTGATTCGAGGTTAGATGATTCATCTTAGAATTTACCCTTTGTATCCATTCCTAGTTGTATTTGGTATATAAGTCATTGTATATTGTTCTATTGGAGATTTTGTATTCTTGTATGGTTCATGTTTAACCATTTGAATTTGTAGTACATGTATACGCTGTATTCTAATGTTATATATATATATGCATTCTTTTCTATGTTTTGTTATCTGTGATATGTTGTAATTTGTTTTGAATATGATCCTTAACCATCGTAGTTTTATATTGTACGCATTGAGTATGTCGATCCTTTTGAGATAAGAAAAGAAAAATTCATATACCCAATCGACGTATTTAATACTCCTTTAATACAAATAACAGATGGTTTCCCCTGACCTGCATTATTCTATGTTCTAATAGAGAATATTACTTTGTAATGCTCTTTATTAGGGATAGGTCTTGGGGTGGGTGTCATAAAAATTGTAGTTGTGACTAAATTATGATGAACATTTTTAAATAATTATATTTCATAGTGACATTTAGTTAGCAGAATCAAATAACATTCTAGTACAATTAAATAGAATATATTATGGAAATCTGTTTATAGAATAAAACAAAACTCTGTTGTTATATTAAGTTGAAACTTTGTATATCTTCCAATAAATTGTTATTTAATAAATAGGTGTGTTGCTATTTATTACTATTATTGAGTGATTGTGTGATTGACACACGACCAATTTACGATGTATTGCCCTTTTTTATTTAGCATGGGTAAAGTAGAAACTCTTTGTACACCTAGTGATTTATTTCATGATTTAATGGAAAGGTATTTATTAGTAATATTTGATTCATTTAATTAGTATGATTAGTCTAATATTAGTTCACTTCAACTTAATGAATAGTTTTGAAAGCTTGCTTTCATATATATATTTGTACGATGAACTGTTTCCATCTAAAAAAAATATTTAAAAATAAATATATTAGAAATGATTTAATATAAAAGTGATTTGGTACAAGGATATTTATAAATATTATTTATAAACAATGAGAATTTAGAGGGAAAAAACTCGATGGTTCAAAATGATTTCGAAAGGTGTTAGAAAATAATAGCACAATGATTTGGAAGTATTTGAGGATATTAGTGCAAAATGATTTGTCACATTGGGATATAAAATGATTTCTTATGTCATACTTGGTTTATGAAACTAGTAAACTAAGTAGTTGGACAAGGGACGTGTAGTTGCTTTGTAATCTTAGTATAGCTTGCTTTTGTCATAGACGATGTATTAATCTATATATATTTTCTGGAAGGTCGTGTCCCAATTACCTTGTTGTGGAAAGAAACCTTCTGATTTAGTTACACATATTTTAAGATGCATATATAGTCCAATATTTAATATCATTTTCAAAAGTTATTTGATTTAAAATCTCAAGGTAAAGTATAATTTGGTATATAAAATATATAATATTTTAAAGATTTCGAAATAAAAATCGGGAGTTTGATCCAAAGAGATTATTTTCAAAAAGGAATATATTTTAAAAATAATAAAATTAATCATGTTCTATAAGTCAGAGTATGAGGATTAAGCAAAGCGGAGGGAATTTGAAATCTACACTTGCATGTTTTATGCTATTTAGTTTAGCAAACTGCATAATTTTTATTATGTCGTATCATTTATAAGTTACATTTGCGGTAAGGAAATTACGTTAGTTTGATCCTATATCTAGCTGGGTACCCAGTTAGAAAGAGATATGTAGGTAGTCATTAGTGGTAATGATGCTGCCCTAATAATAATATCACATTATTATGTTTGTCGTCCGTTACTGCTCTTATATCTTTCATGTTTAATATTTTATTTCAAATTTGATTTTTTAATTCGATTCACAGGGACGACTATAGTTGTCTTTCTCTTTAGAGTTGCGCAACGGCAGATTCCGAGAACTTAAGTTCTTTTTATAGTATGTCAAATGATTACTCTGATAATTTGAATTAAAATTACATATTTCCTTTAGCAATGTTAAATATTTATCGAATATTTTTACTAAATTGGTGTTTTTTTTAATTGGTAGGTTTAAAATAGGTAGATTTTTAGTAGATTATAATTAATCTGAAATCTGAGTTGTTACACAGGCGGTGCTGTATTAGAGCTTAGAAATCATATTTTAACTTGAGAGACATCGTGGTCCGATAAAGAAAAGACTGGAGTTCTCATCTTAGACCGGAATGAGAGTGTGTGTATATATATAAGCGCCTATTATTATTCATTTTGGTTTCTAGAAGTAGTGCACATCTATTGTCCACAAGTCGCACTATACACACTCAGCGGAATTCTTTATAGAGACTGGTCATCCTTATTATAGATTGAAGGATGAATCATCATATAATAAATGTTATTAGGAACTCCTTTGCAGTTAAAAATGGAGCTGGTAATCCCAGTTTATAGCCATTATTTAGTGTTTGGATATTAAATATACTATAATGAGCTGAAATGCTTTATGATTTTTAAGATAATAAACTAACTCGAAAAAGATCAAAGCTCTTTGCAAAAACTGGAAATGGCGACTAGACAATCTCACTCATATTCTTTTCCTTCTCTCACTTTTCTTCTATCTAGCCGTTTTTTCTTTGACTTTCCCCTCTTCAGCTCTAGTTTTCGTCATGCCTGGTTTCTATTAGAAATTTTAAAACAAGAAGGAATTTTGAGAGAATATAATGTATGAGGAGGAAATAAACTTTTTTTTTATTAATTTTCTTTTCAAACTCAATTACATACATTAGCTTAATACATTTGCTTTTATAATGCAATGCACTCTCTTGAGTATTCTAGGAATGCATTATCTAGAATTCTCTAAAATAGGAATTCTGGATTTTCCATTAATTTATTCAATTCATTAATACAATTAGTAATTAACCAATACAATTAATTGTTTCCTAAAAAAGCAAGATTGTTTCCAACATCACTCAGTAAGCTTGGTTTTTGAAGAATGTCTTGCAATCTTTTAAAATCATCATGCTTCATTGCTTTTGTGAAGATATCTGCAACTTGATCCTTTGAATTAATGAAACTCGCTTGTATCTCTTTTTTGGCAATCTTTTCTCGAATAAAATGGTATCGTGTGTCAATATGTGAACTTCGATTATGGAAAACAGGATTCTTAGCAAGTGCTATGGCTGGCTTGTTATCCATAAATATCTCCATTTCATTATGCTATGACATGTGCAACTCGTTTAATAATTTTCGAACCCAACTTGCATGACGTATACAATCTGATGCAGCAACATACTCAGCTTTACAAGTTGATAATGTAACAATTGGTTACTTTTTTGAGCTCCAAGTATATACCGTGTCTTCCATGAAGAAAGAAAATCTAGTTGGACTTTTACGGTTATCAACATTTCTAGCCCAATCACTATCACTGTAACCAATCAACTTGTAATTATTAGAATGTGAATACAACAACCCAAAATTAGCGATACCTTTAATATATCGAAGAATTATTTTCGCCGTCTTCAAATGCGATGTAGTAGGAGCTTCCATATAACGACTAATAAGGGCCACACCATAGAGTATATATGGCATTGTGCATGTTAAGTATATCAAACAACCAACCATGCTCTTGAATAGGGTAGGATGCACCATCTCTTCTTGCATACATTTTGAGAGTTTTGTACCACATTCTACTATTGTGTTTACATGTTTGCATCCATCCATATTGAATTTCTTCAATATTTCATTTGCATATGATTCTTGAGAAATAAATATACCATGCTCACTTTGAATCACTTGGATTCCAAGGTAGTATGACATGAGTCCAATGTCCGTCATCTCAAATTCTAAACTCGTTTTCTTCTTACAGTCATCAATTTTTTTTGGATTATTTCCAGTAAATATCAAGTCATCCACATATAAACATACAATTAAAATATGTCCATTTTCATTTTTCTTTATGTGAAGACCATGGTCATGGGGGCATTTTATAAAATTATTTTCTAAAAAATAGTTATCAATTCTTTTATTCCATGCTCTTGGGGCTTGTTTCAAACCGTACATCGCTTTCTTCAATCTTAAAACTTTGTCTTCTTGTCCTTTAACTTTATAACCTGGTGGTTGCTCCAAATGAACTTCCTCCTCCAATTTACCATTTTAGAAAGCAGATTTCACATCCACTTGATGTATTTTCCGTTTGTTTTGAGCAGCTAAGGCTATTAATAGTCTCCAAGCGGGCAACAGGAGAAAACACTTCGTCATAATCTATACCTGCTCTTTGCTTGTATCCTTTAGCCACCAATCTTGCATTGTATCTTTCAACTACTCCTTTGGCATTCTTCTTCACTTTGTACACTCATTTTGCACCAATAGCTTTGTGTCCTTTAGATAAAGTAGCTAACTCCCATGTAATGTTTTTTACAATAGCTTTGATTTCTTCGTCCATAGCTTCCCTCCATCTTTTGTCTTGTTTTGCTTCTTCATAATCTATTGGTACACAATTTCCAAAAAGACAAAATAGTGTAGTATCATCAAAAATTGGTGTTACCTCATATAATTCTTGCAAGGATCGCATGCGTGGTGTTTATTCATTTGAGCTTTCTTCAAATAAATATTCTTGATGGATGGTTGGAGGAGATGATGGTGTTGGAATAATGGGCTCTTCTTCCACATCATCATTGCACTCTTCTTCGTAAAGTGGAAAAAAGTATGTAATTGTCTTCTTTTTTATTCCAATTCCAAGCACTTTCTTTATCAAACTCCACGTCACGACTAACAACCTCCTTTTCAATAATAGTATTATACAACTTATATCCTTTTGACCGTGAATCATAGCCAACGGAAATGTACTTTTCGCTTTTATCATCTAACTTTGAGCGTCTTGGTTTCTGCATATGGGCATATGCAGTACATCCAAATACTTTCAAATGAGATATATAAGTATTTCTACCACTCCATGCTTCTTCAGGTGTTTTGCTCCACACACTTCCAGTTGGAGAACAATTTGCTAAATATACTGCACATTTGATAGCTTCAGCCCAAAACTCTTTTGGAACATTTTTGCTCTTTAACATGTTTCGTGTCATGTTGAGTAGAGATCTATTTTTTCTTTCTACAACTCCATTTTGTTGTGGAGTGTATGAAACTGTCAATGGACGATGAATTCCATTTTCTTCACAAAATGTCTCAAATTCTTTTGATGTAAATTCTCAACCTCGATCAAATCTCATGGATTTGATCCTATAGCAACTTTCATTTTCTACTAGAGCCTTGAATTTCTTAAAATCATCAAACACATCTTATTTTTATTTGAGATAATAGGACTATGTTTTTCTGCTAAAATCATAAAAAAAAAGTGCAAAATATTTACTTTCTCCAAGTGAGCATGGTTTTATAGAGCCACAAATATCAGTGTGAATCAATTCTAATGGTTCTTTGGCTCTTGTAATTGATTGTTTTGGAAAAGATTTTCTTGATTGTTTTCCAAATATGCAACCTTCACACAATTTGGTTTCATGATTTATTGATGGTAAACCTTTCACCATGTTTTTATTTTTTAACAATTTTAAACTCCCAAAATTAATGTGTCTAAACCTTAAGTGCTAAAGCCATGACAAATCTTTATAGCATGATTTTAGGCATTTTGCAACATTATTGGAGCTATTTAATGGAAACATTATATTTTTTGACATCTCCACTTTCGTAATTAAATCACCTTTACCATCTTTTATGAAAAGGTTTCTATTTTTCATGTGTATATCATATCCTTTCTCCAAAAGTTGCTCCAAACTCAAAATATTTGTCTTCATTTTAGGCACATAATAAACATTAGAAATAAAATCATTCTTTCCATTCTTTAAATTAGTTTCTATATTTCCTTTTCCTTCAATTGGAATTTTATAATTATCTCCAAAAAGAATGTTTCCGTTTACAGATCCATCAAGTTATGTGAACTTGCTTCTCCTTCCACACATATGATTGCTTGCCCCCGAGTCCAAATACCATGTATGATTATCGCTGCTTTCACCTTCTTTATGTGCCTATAAAAGTGTTGAATCCTCTTCATCTTCTTAGCATAATTTGTTCTCTCTTTAACTTTGTAAAAAGTGGATCTACATTATGAAGAAAAATGCCCAAATTTATCAAAATTATAACATTTTATTTGTGATTTATCATACATTGGCCTTCCATTTTGTTACATGTTTCCTCCTCTTCCTCAACCTCTTGTAGCATATGCATTTTGTCTTCTCTCCTCTTTATTAAAAGATTTGTAACCACCTCTTCCATAGCTTTATCCTCGACCTCTTCCTCTTTGGCTATGACTTCTTCCATCTTCAAACGTTTCATTTTCTCCTAAGATGAGCTTTGTTTGAAGTGCTTGCTCCAATGGCTCTTCTTTGACTTTTTTCTTTAATTTCTCTTCATGGTCCTGAAGTGAACCCAAAAGCTGATCAACAGTCATGGATTCTGAATCTTTAGATTCTTCAATTGCCACAACTATGTAATCGAATTTTGAATCTAAAGATCGTAGAATTTTCTCACAATTCTACAATCTTCAATTTTTTCTCCATATCTTTTCATTTGATTAACAATAGATAGAACTTGAAAAAATATTCATCAATTAATTCTCATGATTATATATGTAAAGTTTCAAACTCACTTCGCATAGTTTATAGTCTAATTTTCTTTATCTTATCAATTCCTTTAAAGGCATTCTCCAAAATCTCCCATTCTTCCTTACTATTTTTTGCATTAGCTATCTTCTCGAGCATAACATCATCCAAACTTTGATAAATGAGCGTAAGAGCCTTTTGATCTTTGTTCTTCAATTTTTTTAAATTATCCCTTTCAATTTGGGATAAGACGGAAATATCGACGGGTTCTTCATATCCATTTTCTACGATATCCTATGCATCTTGCGATCAAAGCAGCATCTTTATGTGAATGATTCAACAATCATAATTATCTTTCTGCAATGAAGGAACTTGAAAGAGTGACATTCCATTTGCCACCTTCCTTGATTATTTAACCTTGCTCTGATACCACTGTTAGAAATTTTGGTAGAAGGAATTTTGAGAGAATATAATGTATGAGGAGGAAACAAACATGGAAAATTCTATTCAGACCACAAAAATTGTTGAGTTTCCCCCCTTTTTTAAAAAAAACTTTCACATGACCAAAATACCCTTTACCTCGTAGAGTCACCACTAGGTTATGTTGCTTACCTCGTAGAGAGTCTACGAGGTAATGTTACTAACCTCGTAGGGCTCCTATGAGGTAATCATATCAACCTCGTAGGCCTACTGCGTGGATGGATCACAATCCCCACACCCGCACTGCGTGGTTGATGAAAATGTGTAAAAAAAATTCAACGAAGGGTATTTCTGTCCAACAAAATTTTAAAATAAAAAGGGGGCAACTCAGCACTTTGGGTGGTCTGAATAGAATTTGCCAATAAACTTTTTTGTTAATTTTCTTTTCAAACTTAATTGCATACATCAGCTTAATACATTTGCTTTTATTATGCAATACACTCTTTAGAGTATTCTAGGAAAGCATTATCTAGAATTCTCTAAAATAGGAATTTTAGAATTTCCTTTAATTTATTCCATTCATTAATACAATTACTAATTTATCAATACAATTAATTGTTTCATAAAAAACCAGGATTATTTCCAACGGTTTCTGACAGTGAGCTCTCCAATCAAACCCCTTAACCTAAATTTCATACCAATTTTGCAATATGGCCCTTTTGTAAAACCTTTGACTTTGATGATCCTCTTGAATTTGGATCTAGCACGGGAACATATATCTCTTTGATGTTCTGCTCAGCCTTTTGTCCTTCCTTTCGTGCCTCATTCAAGACTGTTCCAGTTGCAGTGTGCATTTTTATGGAAAGATCCAGTTTCGCAACACGGGTATGTTTCTATATTGCCCGTGTGGTCTTTGTTTCTTAGGGTTTTCGTCTCCCTTTGGCTTGGGTATAGTCTGGTTTTCTTTTTGGATTTTCTCTACCATAGTCTGAGTGGAGTTATGGGTTGTGATGGTTGGGAAGATTCTCAATGATTCTGTTTAACTGCAAACAATGTGATAGCTTTGCTATTAGGTTTGTTTACATGCTGTGTTTCACCTTTGTCTTCCCTCTTGCAATGGTTTTCTTTTCATTTTCTATGGTGGTGCCATCTGTCTTCTCATGAGATGATCTTAGCTGATTTTCCATGGCCACTGGTTTGTGAAGTTTACATGTCAAATGCGTTGTTGTGCTGCTATCCATGTAGGGGATTATGTGATTTTCAATTTGGGTCTGTTTTCTCAAAATGTATGTAATTTTGCTTTCTATAAAGTTTGTATGTGTAAGTGATTAAGTAATATTCTCCTTGTGTGGAGTTCCAAGTGATAGCGTTGGCAACCTTAATTGTTAGTTTTCATCTGATTTTCATTGGAAACTTGTTATGTAATAGTATACCCTGTATGTTGGTAGTAGTATGTGGGCGATCCACTACAAAAACCATCATGGTGGATGGTCCACTCTAAAAACCGTTTGTAGTAGGTAAATTATATGTCTATCTCCTATAATAATTGTATTTATTATTTTCTGTAATAAAAAAGTGTTACAAATCACTGGAAAAAATGGTCAGTCTTGCCAAAATGATACTATATATACTTAAGTAACCTCTTCAAATATTGTTATTTATGGTGATGCTTCAACGTAGATGCCCAAAACCGATTTTGCTAAGCTAAATATAGACTTTTCTAGTCTAAGTCGCAAAGCATTCCAAGGAACTGATTCGGCAATGGAAGTGCATAATTGGCTTGATACATACAAAAGTATTTTTGATGACTTAGAGAAGGAAAATAACATTGTCTTCCTGATAGCTTCAAGGGAGATCCATAAACTGGTGAATGCAATGAGGGATGTGACTTTTGAGGATCAATTTACTTAGGACTAGTTTGAACGCAAGCTTATGGAAAATTTTATTTTTGTTGATCTAACTTAGAGGTTACTTTGTTCTTATAAATTAACATATCTAAACAAAGAGGATATTACTATCTTCAAATATGTTGCTAAGTTCGATGCCCTATTGAAATACAAAAGGTCCTTCATTGACACCCTATCGAAGAAGAACGAGAAGATCCCAAGGCAAGGGAGCATTTGTCTAAGACTGGAAATAATTTTTCCTAAAGAGTAGCCAAAGTCGAAACCAGCAGGGAGAAATGGATTAAACATAAGAGGAAGCGGTTTTAGAACAAAGAAGACCAACAAAAGAATAACAAATTTGGGGCGATTTGATGTATCTTCTTGGATAATAATAACTTTAGTAGAGACTATAAAGCTAATGGGAAGAGTTTTTTTGCTTGTAGTAAGTTCAGTCATCTTGAGAATGACTATCTAGAGTTGGCTAAGCAGAAACATGTTAAGAAATAATATGTTCTCCATGCTATGCCAACTTCATTGAGTGCTCAATATGCAAAGGAGAAAGGAAAAAAGCATCATTATTCAAGGTGTGGTCTTTATTTCATTGTTCCCGTGCACTTTTAATTTAATAGCATAGCCTAATATTCCTACATATTTAGTGACTTAGTAAACAAATTATGATTAGAACTTGAAATCGTTGACCAGTTGATTGTGACAAACTCTGTTGAAGGCTCCACTAACCTATGTTATTTATTACTTTGTTTTGAGTTTGTGAGGTTTAGTATTATTGTGAGTATGGTTGACTCCTCAGTTACAGAGCGATGGTGGATTGTGAGAAGTCATTTGTGATGATAGTAGTAGACAATAGATGGAAGATAGTGTTATGCTATTTATTAGATTATGATGTGATAGTCATTTTTCTATATTTTATAGTGGATATTCTACATGATGAGTAATACTAATGCCTATTGCTAAGGGATATCTGAACATATTCGAGAAGGCAACCAAACTTTCTCCATCTACAAAAATATAGTTCTGTATCGATATAATGAAAGATGTCAGTCTGCTAGTGATGCTTTTGACCATGATGGTTAATGGGACTGTTAGAGCCAGATTTGCAAGTGGACCTATTAGGATGAGTCTTCATTTATCTAAGTATTTTAACGTAGGGTGTGCCCTTACCATGAAGGTGGATATTTCCATTAAATAGTGTGTTAATTACTGTTAGTTGAATAATGCTATGAGAAAGAAAAAGTATACACCCTCTCATATAGCTGCATCTTTAGGTATTATAATATTTTCTCAGTTGGACCTCGCGACGAGATTTTACCGATTGAGAGTTGCAAAGAAGAGTGTGCCAACTATAGTATTTTTCATATCTTCTGATCTCTATGAATAGTTGGTTATATTGTTTGGGCTAAACAATATGTCATCATACTTTATTAATCTCGTGAATCATGTCTACATGAGCTAGTTAAATAAACTTGCACTTATGTTCATCATTTATACTCATCTCTATACATGGATAGAGAAAGAGACACATTCAAGGATCATGCTTGACATGTTGAGAAAGCATCGACCAAATGCTAAGTTTTTTCTAGAAGAGGAAAATGAGATTCTTGGTTCATGTTGTCTCTAGGCAAGGCATTATAATGAATCCTGCAAAAGTGGCAGTAGCCTAAGATCGAATTAGACTAAAAAACTCTATGGATATTAAAAGTTTTTTAGGGATTAACTGGGTATTATAAATGATTTGTCTAGGAATTCTCCAAAATAGTTGCATCATTCACTCATTTGATGAAAAAAAATCATATTTTTACTTAAGATATGAAATGCGAATATAGATTCTCATGTAAGAAAACGGATGACAAATACACCAATATTGACCATGCTATGCTGGAACAAAGAGAGGAGGACATATACGAACTTCTATGGTGTTGGACTAAGGAAAGTATTGATGCAAAGTGACAAAGTTGTCATAAATGCCAAATAAGAGTTGAAACCATGAGAAGAAATAGGCAACCCATAATTTGAAATAAGCACCGGTCATTTTTGGGATGAATATTTAGAGGCATTATCATTTAGAATAAAGGTTCGAAGTTCTAGAAGACCATAAATCATTAAAATACCTTTTTTCATAAAATAGTCTTAACCTTTATCAACCATAATGGTTAGAATTTTTAGCTTCATATGGCTTTGATATTGCTTGTACTCTGGGGAAAGAGACTCTAATTTATAATGCACTGAGTAGAAGACTTGATAGTTTGGGAGTTATACTCCTAAAGTTGATGCAACTGCAGTGTATTGATGATTTCGAACCGAGATGCAAAATAGAGACAAATATGTTGGAAAACTTTACTATCAGCCTTACTCTAATTGATCGAATTGGTACTAGTCAAAGGAAATATGTTAGATTAGCTAGATTACTGCTAGGATTAGAGCTGGGGTAGAGTATAAAGAGATGATACTATGCAAACTTGATCAAGAAATTTGTCTCCATAGAATGAAAGATTGTTTATGTCGAATGTTGATAAGTTAAGGGATGAGATGCCATGAGAGTGATATAATTTGAGATTGATTATCCGTCCCATGAAATATAAGATCTACTATTGTAAAAAAAAGACTTACTACTGGGAAAACGTAAAGAAGAATGTCAAGACATTCACCTCAAAGTTCATAAACTATTATTAGCTAAGGAAAAAAAAAGAATCTTAGTGATTTAATGCATCTAAGTTCCCAAATGGAAATATAAATAAGTGTCAATGGATTTCATTGATGGACTGCTAAAGAATGGAGTAGAGTACGATAACATTTAGGTCATGAGTTATCGGCTGACCAAAAGGGCTAAATTTACGTTTTTCAATACAAGTAAAATGATTGCTAAATTTGTTGAATTATATGTGAAATAAATAGTATGATTTCATGATGTGTTAGAGAGCACTGTGAGTGAACGAGAATCAATGTTCACAAGTGAGTTTAAAAAAAAACTTAAAAGAGACACTGGGGATAGTCCTGCATTTAAGTATGATTTGTCATCCTCAAACTGACGATCAAACCAAGAGAGTGAATCATATCTTACAAAATCTTTTGGGGAGTGTATACTTGACTTTAGAGGGTTATGAGATAATCGCTTACATCTTTCTGAATTCACATACAACCTTTATTAGTCCAACACCAATATAACACCGTTCAAAGCATTGTACGGTGGATTGCGTAATACTTCTTTATGCTATGGAAAAATAAGTGAGAAATTGATACTAGGATTAAATGTGATTCGATAAATCTTCGAACAAATCGAGATCAGTTGGCAACGATTGAAAACTACTTAAAACAAAAAAAAAAGAGCTATGTTCATAAGCGATGTAGAGATCTTGGAATATCTGCAAAGGACTAAGTATTTGTCAAGAACTTTACACTAGAGAATGTAATTTAATTTGATAGTAAAAGGGAATGCGACAACGATATTGATAGGTCTTTTTACTATATTAGAGAACATTTAGACCTTTTTTCATAGGGTTAACAAACCTTAAGATTGGTGGGAAAGCACAATGTATCCTATGCTATTGACATAGGCAAATTTGTGCATGATTTTAGTGTGAATATTATACCAAATCAACTGAATGATATCAAGGTTGAACCAAAATTTTCTAGACCTTGTAACCATGTTCACATTATTGTATGCGATATAGAATAGCCTAAAAGGATGACAATGAAGTTAGTGATGTTGTATAAAACAATTCTATTATTTTTGTTTAATAATAACAAACATGTATATACTATTATAGATGTGTTTATAATTGTACTATTCCACTACATCACAGACAGAATAAAATATTCATATTTGAATAAAATACTACTACACATGAATTTAAATATTCAAACAATATTTTATTAAAATATAATATTTTATTTCTACGTTTGAATAGTACAGATTTATAACTCCACTATTTGTACATTTCACTAAAATACAATACATTCACATTCAATTTCATTTGTATACACTGTTTCTCACTACAACACTCGGCCTCTCGTACACAGTCAATCACTCTGTTTATACATTTAACACTCAACACTCAGATTGTATAGTCACTCACTCTTATACAGTTACATTCTTGTCTTTTGTCTTCTGCAAGCTTCATAGCCAGACCAATCTTCTGCTTACCTGTCACAGGAACACATAATGTAATCTGGAACAAAAATATTTTTTAACGCTAGCAGATACAATTTTATTTTAAAATTTGTTTGCTTTAAATTTTGGTGTGTTTCTCATCATATTTCACGACTTGATCTGATTTATATGGACGTCCATCTGTGTGTAGACCGCTTGTGATATTCACATTGATACACTGTAAATACCACAAGGTAGACAATATTTCTTGTGCTTACATTCATACATATATATATATATATATATATATATATATATATATATATATTCTGCACATACATGTATATGTATATACACATATATGTTGTGCAAAGGCAACATGGTCAAATCAATGAATGGACATGAACCAAGAAATCCAGTACATATACAGACACAAGCGCACACACACACACATATATACACACACACTCACACATACACCTATGCATATATATATACACACACACACACATATATATATATATGTATATACATAGTAGGAACAGTGGTTCAACAAGCTCAAAATATCCATGTGCACAATAATGACAAGTTAGCATGCACCATGGTCGAGCCAGTTTTTCAAGTTCAAGTACACATCATTGTAGAGAAGTAAATGATGCAATTCAAGCAGTCAAGCTATATACATAGACAGCATTTCAAGTCAAAAGAGTTAAGTCATAAGAAATTGGAACAGTCAAGATGTACACAGCTCGACACGCGCATAATCGAGCCAAACCATACATGGTCGAGCAGCAACAAAGAATGTTTTAGCACACAAAACAGTGTAGTACACAACAGCATAATCGATGAAAATACAAAATGCATGTATCGTCAAGTAATGGCAGCACATCACAGGTGAATCGAGCATGTGCAAAGATCACAACACAACAACAAACTCAATTACGTGTGCATGTATCACTTATGGTTCAGCATGCATAGTCTCATAAACGGGACACAACACATATGTGCACTAGTCAAAATAGGACGGTGCACCTGAATGGAGCAGTTTGGTTTGAAATCTCAGTAACAAGTACATGGCTTACAATAAAACAGAGAAACTTTTTTTATTTCACATGTGCAAATCTGGTGACAACAATGATGTGCATATATACACACAACTGATGTATATATATACACACACATATATACTTGGCAAACAAAACAAAACAGATCAAGCGTCTAAAAATATTGACCAAGGCAAGACTGTTGCAAGTATGGGAAGCCAAGATACAAGGAAACAAAACAATGAATAATGTTGGGGCTATAATGCATTGATTTATTTCCAGAATTACATGAAACAATAATAGGGCTAATATTTATTCCAGAAACCGAAGAAAATAATTTGGCAAGAAACAAATCAAGCTGCCAAGGATATACGTTGCCAAAAAATCACAATTTTCTATTTCAAAGTTAATGATTTTCGGAAAAGAAATTATTCAATCAAGAAACATGGTTTTGGCAAGTTCAATATGTTTCCAGTTTTACAAAAAAAAAAAAAAAAAAAAAAAAAAAAAAAAAAAAAAAAAACCGTTTTGGACATGGGATTTTTTAGGGACCAAAATCATGCAAAATTTCGGAAACCACAAAGAACATTTCGCAAATTGTTTCTAGTTTTTATCAACTTCATTTTAGGACAGATATCACTTTCAAAACAATAATTTGATGTCTAGAATATACAGTAACATTTTAGGGTAAGGAAACCAATCAGTTTTTTTTCTTTCAGAAATTCGAACAATGCAATAAACAGGGACAAGCATATTTCTGAAATGCTTTAATCTTGAGAAAGCAAAGAAAAACATGCAGAATTTTCAACAAAATGTGTTCAGAGTTGTTTGTTAGAAATAAATTATTTTCCCATGGCAAAGCAATTAATCATGCAAGTAATTTTTTTGCCAACAATTTGTTTATTTCCAGATTTTATCAATCACAATTTTTAGGCAAGATATTCACGTGTGCATAATTTCCAGAAACCATTTTTAGGAACAAAATTTTCAAGCGTTTCTTTCCAGAAATTCAAACCAGGTTTCACACCATGATTCCAAGAATTTAATCACTAATTCATGTCAACAATCAAGTCATTTATTCATGGGAACAAGTCACGGCAATCATTCAATCAAGGCAAAAACAAACATGTAACAAATCAGATGAAATCATATATGGGAAGTCCGAGAATGTATTTAGGATTGAAAAATCCTATAAATTCTTCACCTATTCATCATAGGAAAGTGTCAAAAACACAATCAAATTCATTCGAGAACAAAGAAATCAAAATCAAACTTACAAGGTTTTCGATCACCAGAAAAAGCCCAAATCGGTGAGCAAGAAGCACCGAGGAGCTAGAAGAAATCATCAGAGCATCATCCTTCATATTCGAATTTGCGATTTGGACAGGGGGAAGCAAAACCCTAATATTTTAGTTCCGCCAACATTCTTGTGAAGAAAAAAACGTGTAAAAGGAAATAAGGGGGCCGACTTGTTTTATTAAGGGCTAATGGGTTTTTGTTTATTTTATTTTACATTGTTTTATTTTTTATTTTTCATTTGAAATCGACCATCTATTTTCTAGTGTTTGTAATAACTAGGATTACCAGCTACGGATTTGTAGTTAGGGGAAAATCTGGTTTCAGGGACATAAATCAGTGCAGGGTTTTGAGCGTAGGATTAGAACAATAACATGTTTTGCAAGTTTATAAAACTATATAGGCGGTTAGCGAGAGGTTCGCGAGTTTGTAGGTTTTCTGTATGCGGGTGTCTAATTATTTCTAGCAAAAACTTTGGGGAATGCAGTAGTAAGCAGGGTTTGTCAAAGTTTATTAAAATCTATGTTATTTACCTTCTTCATTTATATTCTCTGCTGCAATCTGTGTTTTGATATTTTTTAATATTCTTGTAAATATCCAATAAGTTCTATTCACCCCCCCTCTTGGGTTAATCCAGATACAACAAGTGGTATCAGAGCAGGTTATTCTTTAACTCTAGAGTAATGGTGTTCCCTAATTGTCAGTATAGTGAGAGTCAGTCCAGTGATGTTCCAATTATTTTCAATGGGACAGATTTTTTAATTTGGAAATCGAATTCTAATTAAAATCTTATTCTTTAACTATAGAGTAATTGTGTCCCCTAATTGTCAGTATAGCGAGAGTCAGTCCAGTGATATTCCAATTGTTTTCAATGGGACAGATTTTTTAATTTGGAAATCGAATTCTAATTAAAATCTGTTGATTTTGAATATTGGAATACTATTGAAAATATGGAGATATGCTAGATAAGGGGAATAAGGTTTTCAATGCTCATGCTGTGCATATTATACATTCCTATCTTAGTAATGATCAATTAAATTTTTCTCTCATTGTTTAACTACGCAGGATGTCTGGAAAACTCTCAAAGCATTATATGGAAAATATAAAAATTGCTCAAAACCCCTGAAGGCCAATTCAGATTCAGAAATATGTCTGAAAGGAGAAACTGATGAAAATTCAAATAGATCAGATAATGGAGACTCAACAGACGATGAAACAGGAAATTTCTCATATGAAGATTTGGTTTATATATGCGTTGATTTAACTAAATCTGTTAATAAACACCAATGAAAAATAAAACTCTAAAATCTAAAAATCTTGAGTTGACCAACAAAATTCATTTTTTTGAATCAAAACTTTCAAATGTCATGAAACTAGAAAATTCTGATTGCGAAAATTGTTTGAAATTGAAAATGAGTCTCGTTCATCTCAATAAAAACATTCAAAAGCTTGAAGAGGAAATTCTTATTTTAAAAGATAACATGATTGAGCTAAAAAGTTCAAACAATTCTATGCGAAAAGAATTTAAAAATTTTAAAGCCATAAAAAATTCCAAACATGAAATTGCTAAAAAAGAAAGCTTATTGAAAACTGATTTGATTTTGAAAGAGCTAGAAAATGAAAATGAGAAATTTGAAAAACTTGGTTTTGAAAAAAAAAGCAATTTGAATCTAAAATCTTTGAGTCTAAGTCCAAAATCAAATTGCTTGAATTTGAAAATTTGCTTTTGAAATAAAATGATACTAAAAAGAGCTAGATTGGCATTAATCATTGCTCAAATCCGACGAAAGAAAATTCTGATCTTAAATCCAAAATAAGTGATATTGAAATGAGTTTAAAACGTTTATCAACAAGAGAAAAATATTTGAATATGTTGTTTAAAAATCAATTTTCTCTTGGAAATAAGAATGGTCATGGTTTCGGGAAAACTAATGTTTTTGAAAACCGGAATTCAAATGGTTTTAAAAAATCTTCTAGAAGCTTTGGAAAAGGTCGTCTCGGAAATTTAAACTCTGAAAATCTCAAAGGTCTATTAAATCATGATCGAAATGAGAATTTGTGGAGTAACAATTCATTTAAATATTCTTGAATCACAAAAGAAAATATAAAGTTCAAACAGAATTGGGTTCCTAAGGGTACAAAGGTAAATTCAGATGGATCGTTATATAAACAAGTCCGAGTAACAAAACGTGTGAACAAAACTATGAGTGGTTTTACAAATTTTTCTAGACCACTCGATCCTATAAATTCTTAGGTACCGGAGAAGGTTGAGGAACTGGTTTGCAAAAAGAAAACTGAATTCAAACTGCTTCATATCATTGAATTATTCACAGTTCCTTAGCCCAAGTTTGATGAGTTAAAGAATCAACATCGTCTTCTAAAAATGTGGTGTGATCTCTAAACTCATCTCTGTTAATATTCTCTGTTTTTTCTTGTTTATTCCTCCTTCTACCTTTTCTATTTTTTCTTTTGATTCTTCTAATTATGTTATGATGACGTTGTCACATTTTTAAATTCCTTTTTTTGATTTTTTCTTGTATGTTTTGATCAGACAGTGCCATATTTTTTTTCTTGAGCATTCTGAACTTCAAATTGCATAATTCATAATTTTATGGAAATTTGCTTCATTTGTATAAAACTCAGATGTTTTAATGATTTCCATATCTTGAATTTAAAACTGTAACATCTGCAATTATTTTGAAGTTTAGTTATTATTATTCTCCTGAATTCCTAACAATGCTAAAGCATTCTTGTCGTATCTTAAACATTGTCAATTTGAATTTTAAGCTTTTTTACGATCTGAAAAACTTATGAAATTTAACACACCTTTGCTGTTCTGAGTTCTTCTAGTTCATTTTAAAAAGGCTTGAAAATTCATACTCATTACAGCACACTGCTATTTTTCAGTTGTGATAATTTCATTGGTTTTGGATTAGCTTGGATATTTCTGAATTGAAAATCATTTAACTTGAATCATTGTGTTACATCTTGAAATTCATTTCTATCTATGATCATTTGTGGTGGATATTTGTTTGTTTAAAATCATTTGAAATCTTTGATATCTTGAATCTCACACACTTCTCAAATTTAAAATTAATAATCTTCGGTGATCGATTCATTGTATCTTGAAGTTTTCATATCTCTTCAAGTGATTTCAAATGGACTGATTCTAAACTTGTATCATGAATCATCTCGTAGGCTTGATGCAAATAATCTAAATTGAAAAACATTTGGCTTGAATCACTGTATTGAATCTTGAAATTCATTCATTATCATTTGACTCATATATTTGATTGTCTGAAATCATTTGAAATTTTGGTATCTTGAATCTCACACACATCTTGAATATGAAATTAATAATCTTGTGTAGCTGATTCATTGAATCTCAAATTTTATATCTTTTCAAGTGATTTCAAATAAACCGTTTTTAATCTTAGATCGTGAATATCT
Source organism: Allium sativum (assembly GCA_030737875.1). Classification (NCBI taxonomy): domain Eukaryota; kingdom Viridiplantae; phylum Streptophyta; class Magnoliopsida; order Asparagales; family Amaryllidaceae; genus Allium; species Allium sativum. The sequence continues at coordinate 47,059,956 of CM060912.1, read as the reverse complement.
CTCAAGCTTGATGTAAATATTTTGAAAACTTTTCTTGTGCCTTTCATAAATAATTGTGACAAATTCTTTAAAAATTTAGTCTTGAAACTCATTGTTATTTCACGATCATTTGGCTTGAATATTTGATTACATGAAATCATTTGAAACTGTTGATTTCTTGAATCTCACACACATCTTGGATTTGAAATTTATAATCTGGTGTAATGGATCTATTGAATCTTGAGATTTTCATATTCCTTCAAATGATTTCAAATAAATTGTATTTTTAATCTTGGATCATGTTGTTGCTGTTAGAAATATCTATGACAAAAATCTCTTGACTAGACTTCTTTGAAATTGATTGTTGTGATGCTCTGATAAAAGAAATTGTTTTGAAAGTGTCTTGATGACTGCTTGTTTTGGTAAAAAATTGTTTGTAGCTCTGACAGATGGAATCGATCTATTAGAATTAACTACTTGGGCTTGGTAAAAAAAATCTCCTGAAAATACCATCTCGAGTGGTAGAATGTAAAATAAATCTCTGAGATACCTTTGTTAGCCACTAGTGTGGTTTGAAAATCCCCGTTAGCAATGACAACATGTGGTATCAGCCTTAAATGCTTTGAAATTTTCTCACTCATCTGTTTTGATTCTTTATAACTATTTTTCATCTAGTATAGATCTGTTTAAATCCCTCTTGTAATTGATTTTCAATCTTAAAATCATTTATTGATTATTTATTCATAAATTGAAATCAATAACCAAATTGGACTGTATTTAGAATTCATCAAAATTATTATCAGAATGTTTGAAATTGTGATGAGTTGTGACTACAGTATATTTCACATCAAGAGGAAATTTTATTTAAATTTTCATGATGATTAAACAGTTTTTATAATATCTTTGAATTGGGGTTTATTTCACGAACATCTTCTTAGTCTATCATCATTCTGCCATTCATCATAATTTATATTAATGTGGAGAGTTTAATATTTTTAAAATCAAATTAAATAAACAGTGGAAATATTTGTGATGGAATTGTGATTATATTATTTTCAGAATTAGAGACAATTGAAAATTTTCAAAGTTCCTGGCACAGTTGAGCATATTCATAATATGATTAATTTAGAAGAAAAAAACTTCACAGCCATTCTTGTACCTACCATATTGGTTTTATATAATGATGAGTTTAAAAAAAAGATAAAAATATAATATACATAAGTGTTTCTCTAACCTCATTTAAAAACCCAAGCTCTAGTCATGTATGGTTAAGATATTACTTATATTTTAGCTGCAACTGACCTCATTTAAAAATCCAAGATCTGGTTATGCGTGGTCAGTGTGCTCTTAAATAAAAAGAAAAGAAAATGGAAATAAATAAACTTATATGTGAAATTCTCCTTGCTTTGTAAAAACTAGCCTATCAATCCATTTTCTAATTTGTGAAAAATGTTAATATTTTATGATATATTATGATTTGTTGATTGATAGTTATTGGGATTTAAGATTATTTGATTGCATTACTCAAATTGAATTTATAATCGTAGTCCAAATCCATCACTGTTTTGTGCTCAATTTTAAAAAATTTATTTGAAAATATTTGGAATCCATATGCTTTTTAAAATCTCTTCATTTTTATAAATTTAATCATAAATCCATCATTCTACAATGCGAAATTTGTCACTAGTTATTAGAATATAATGATTTTTGTTTGATTGGTTGAGATTTGCGATAATTATTCTCTCTCTTAAGCTAATTATATATTTCTAGTAAAAAAATTCATCATTGTTTTAATTTCTGTATCCTTTTGATGATAACAAAAGGGGGATAATGGGTTAAGATTTAATCAATGAGTGGATATTCTTTGAATATTTTAATGTTGAAATTTCAATTATTGTTTTCCACTCATGCACATATTTAGGGGGAGTATTGTTGTAGGGGAGCATACATATAGGGGGAGTACAAACATTCACAACTAAACACACGTATAATATTCAAAGTCTTATTATTTGTTTGTCATCATCAAAAGGGGGAGATTGTTGTATATAACAATTCTATGACTTTTTTTTTATGATAACAAACATATATATATATATATATATACTATTATAAATGTGTTTATAATTGTACTATTCCACTATATCACAGATAGAATAAAATATTAATATTTAAATAAAATACTACTACACAAGAATTTAAATATTCAAACAGTATTTTATTAAAATATAATATTTTATTTTATTTCTACAATTGAATAGTACAGATTTATAACTCCACTATTTGTACATTTCACTGAAATACAATACATTCACATTTGGTTTCATTTGTATACACTGTTCCTCACTACAACACTCAGCCTCTCATATACAGTCAGTCACTCAGTTTATACATTCAGCACTCAACACTCAGATTGAGCAGTCACTCACTCTTATATAGTTACGGTCTTGTCTTCTGTCTTCTGCAAGCTTCATAGCCAATTCACTCTTCTTCTTACCTGTCACAGGAACACACAATGTAATCTGAAACAAAAATATTTTTTAATTCTAGCAGATGCAATTTTATTTTAAAATTTATTTGCCTTAGAATTTTAGTGTGTTTCTCATCATATTTCCTGACTTGATCTGATTTATATGGACATCCAACTGTGTGTAGACAGCTTGTGATATTCACACTGATACACTATAAATACTACAAGGTAGACTATATTTCTTATGCTCACATTTATATATATACATATATTCTGCACATACATGTGTATGCATATACACCTATATGTTGTGCAGGGGCAACATGGTCAAATCAGTGAATGAACATGAACCAAGAAATCCAGTACATATGCAAACACAAGCACATATACATACACACACACATCTATGCATATATATATATATATATATGAATGTATGTACATAGTAGTAACGATGGTTGAACAAGCTCAAAATACCCATGTGTACAGTAATGACAAGTCAACATGCACCATGCTTGAGCCTGTTTTTCAAGTTCGAGTACCAATCATTGCAGAGAAGTGAATGATGCAATTCAAACAATCAAATTGTATACATAGACAACATTTCAAGTCAAAGGAGTTCTGTTATAAGCAATTGGAACAGTCAAGATGTACGTAGCACGATAAGCACATAATCGAGCCAAACCATACATGGTCGAGCAGCAACAAAAAATGTTTCAACACACAAAACGGTGTAGTATACAGTAGCATAATCAATGCAAATACACAAATGCATGTATGTTCAAGTAATGGCAGCACATACACAGGTGCATCGAGCATGTGCAAAGCTCACAATACACCAGCAAACTCAATTACATGTGCATGTATCACTTATGGTTCAGCATGCACATTCTCACAAACAGGACGAGGCACATATGTGCACTAGTCAAAACAGGATAGTGCACCTGAATGGAACAGTTTGGTTTTAAATCTCAGTAACAAGTACATAACTTACAACAAAACAAAGTGACTTTTTTTAATTTCACATGTGCAAATCTGTTGGCAACATTGATATGCATATATACACAACCGGTGTATATATATACACATATATACTTCGAAAACAAAACAAAATAGATCAAGCATCTCAAAATATTGATCAAGGTAAGACTGTTGTGAGTATAGGAAGCCAAGATACAGAGAAACAAAACAGTGAAGAATAATGGGGCCACAATGCATCGATTTATTTCCATAATTACATGAAATAATATTAGGGCAAATATTTATTCCAGAAACCAATGAAAATAGTTTGGTAAGAAACAAATCAGGTTGCCAAGGATATACTTTGCCAAGAAATCACAATTTTCTTTTTCGAAGTTAATGATTTCCAGAAATTAAATTATTTAATCAAGAAACATGGCTTTGGCAAGTACAATATGTTTCCACTTCTACAAAAAAAAAACTATTTTGGAAATGTGATTTTTGGGGACCAAAATCATGCAAAATTTCAGGAACCACAAAGAACATTTCGCAAATTGTTTCTTGTTTTTATCAACTTAATTTTAGGACAGACATCACTTTCGAAATAATAATTTGATGTCCAGACTATACGGTAACATTTTGAGGCAAGGAAACGAATCGGTTTTTTTTCTAGAAATTCGAACAATGGAACAAATAGGGACCAGCATATTTCTGGAATGCTTTAATCTCGACAAAGCAATGGAAAACATGTAGAATTTTCAACAAAATGTGTTCAGAATTGTTTTTCAGAAATAAATTATTTTCGCATGGCAAGGCAATCAATCACGCAAGTATTTTCAGCCAAAAATTTATTTGTTTCCATATTTTATCAATCACAATTTTTGGGCAAGATATTCATGTGTGCACAATTTCCAGAAACATTTTTAGGAACAAAATTTTAAAGTGTTTCTTTCCAAAAATTGAAAACAGGTTTCACAGCATGATTCTAATAATTTAATCACTGATTTGTGTCAACAATCAAGTCATTTATTCACGGGAACAAGTCATGGCAATCGTTCAATTAAGGCAAAAACAAACATGCAACAAATCAGATGAAATCATATGTGCGAAATCCAAGAATATATTTGAGATTGAAAAATCCTATAAATGCTTCACCTATTCATAGGCAAGTGCCGAAACCAAAATCAAATTCATTCGAGAACAAAGACATCAAAATCAGTATCAAACTTACAAGGTTTTCGATCACCAGAAAAAGCCCAATTCGGTGAGCAAGAAGCATCAGAAAGCTAGAAAAAAATCATCAGAGCATCATCCTTCAGATTTGAATTTACGATTTGGACAAGGGGAAGCAAAACCCTAATATTTTAGTTTGTCCAACATTCTTGTGAAGAAAAAAAGATATAAAAGGAAATAAGGGGGCCAACTTGTTTTATTAAGGGCTTAGGGGTTTTGGTTTATTTTGTTTTACATTGTTTTGTTTTTTATTTTTATTTTGGAAATCGACCATCAATTTTCTAGTGTCTGTAATAACTAGGGTTACTAGCTATGGGTTTGTAGCTAGGGGAAATCTGGTTTCGGGGACATAAATCAGTGCAAGGTTTTGAGCGTAGGATTAGAACAAAAGTTGGTTTTGCGAGTGTGCAAAACTGTATAGGCGGTTAGCGAGGGGTCCGCGAGTTTATAGGTTTTTGTATACGGGTGTCTGTTTAGTTCTAGAAAAAACCTTGGGAAATGCAACAGTAGGTAGGGTTTGCCAAAGCTGGGTAAAATCCGTGTTAATTTTCTTCTGCATTTATATTCTCTGTTGCAATCTGTGTTCTAATATTTTTAATATTCTTGTAAAGATCTAATAAACTCTATTCACCCCCCATCTAGGATTAATCTAGATCCAACAAGTGAATGTTCCGTTGACCGAAAGAGAAAACGATTGCATTTGGGAGGCCAATGAGAGTGTAAGGAAAATTTATCTAATCAAAGATATTCTATTTATAGGTTTACTTTCACTTACAATATCATGAAGTATATTATATTCTAGTGGCATGCATGCTAGGATATGTTTGGTTGTTGCCTTTATCATTTTTTTTGGTTACACATGTTTGATGTATGATGGTTGTCTACATTTATATAAGATTGTTAGATATGCGAGATAACCTTACTATTTTTATTTTTTTTGGATTTCAACGACCAAGTTCCTAAAGTGGAAGAGAATATCACGACCTCTATTTAATGGATTGAAGCATCCTAAATATTCATATATTTTTATTTAGGATTTTATAATCCTATAACTTTGGGAAATGAATATTAGAGACATTTTCCATTCTTAAAAAACAATCGAAACTATTTTGACTTTGAAAATCTTTTATGGCCTGCTACTTTTTTATATGAGTTGATTTGAGATTAAAACAATTTCCAATAGTTTGGAATGATGGTTGTTTTATCCATAAATTATCATTCGGAGGTTAGGGTTGTTTAAAGTTCTACCTTATTTTGAATAGCTTAATGTGTAATTAGTAAGTTGACAGCTAGGCTCAAACGCCATTTTAGGATTAACATCCTCACGGGTCTGATGGGACTTCTCTCCATCATCTCACAATTCCAAAAGTAAAAATCTCCATTAGCTATTTTGAAGTCGAAATGTCACCATAAACTCTACTTTATTTAGCCAAAATTTGTCATTAGAAGAAGCATGTCATATTAGCCCTTGGTTTTGAAACCAATCATGCTGAAGATCACCTAGAGTTACTGTTTGTTAACCAAAAATATTCTGTAGGATAAAACGTATGGAAGAAGGCTAATAAAAGGCTAAAGAGCAAGCTTTCGAGAGGGTCAAAAGTAGCCTTCAATGATGACGAAAGCAACCTATAGAAAGCTACGGAGGATGTCCAGAATCAAAATCATCTAAAGGAAGGATAAGCCTTCCGACTCAGCATAGTCGATACCAAAATTTGTTAAAATTGTGTCAAACACTATAAGAAAAGTACGCTTCGACGACAATTAGGGTCCGTTTGATTTTGAACGGGAAGGGGCATTTGGAAGGGGCATTTGGAAGGGGCATCGGAAGGGGAATTGTTGGGAATGGGGAATGTGTTCTTTTTACGGAAGGGGCATTTTGGAAGGGGCAAAGTTATTATTTAAATGTTTTTGTATATATTATTTTTAATTGTTTGTGTGTGTTTATTGAGAACCAGAATAATAGATCGCAGAATACAACTTGCAGAATACAAATTGCAGAATTTAAATTGCAGAATTTAAATTGCAGAATACAAATTGCAGAATTCAAATTGCAGAAATAAAAAAAACATAATACAACGAATACAAACTCCTTAATGCATTCCCGCAGCAACTAGTTTGTTTCGTATATTGTCTCGTACTATCGCCATGGTGGATGTTGTTCCGGTTCTTTGAACGGGGTCTCGATCTCTATTTCTGCGATTTGATATACTGTAATATTCGTCGAGGTATACGTCTGGCACTAAATCAGGGTCGTCATCATACGCCATTTGATTTTCTGATGTAGTTGTGAATAGCCATTGTTGCAGTAACAATTTGTACTTGAACATGATAGGGATACGTCTGCATGTTACGTAAGATGGCAAATTTTTTCTTCCAAATACCAAATGTTCTTTCAATAGCCATACGCAAACTAGAGTGATAGTAGTTGAAAATTTCATTTTCCGACTTCGGTTCATTCCATGTGTCATTGAAGTCTGGTATGTGATACCTCACGGATCTGTAAGGAGTTATATAACCGTCCATTAGTGGATACCCTGAATCCACTAAATAATCGCTTCATTCGAAAATTTCTTTGACAACGATCTGCGTGTCCCGCTAGTATTTCATGAACCCAAACAAGACCGGTACTTGCGGAATTGTGTATTCTACTCCTTTGTCGTGTTTGAACAGTCATAATTTCTTGAATATCAAGCACATCTTGCAAATCTTGCAAATCTTCAAGATCGGATTGGTCAGAACCTGCCATATTTGGTTGAAGAAGTAGAGAAAAATGGACATATATTGTGGTGATGTAGTGATGGTATGAGCAGAATATGTATAGGGAGAGGGAAAAGTGAAGGGGCCAAAAATAACTGTCGCATCGGACGTGCGTCTGACGCGAAATCTAAGTTTCCAGCTGTTAAGCTTGAAGGGGCAAAAGTGTAGGATCCATCGTAGACGCGTCCGACGCGTCGGACGCGTCGGACGCAGACGCGAACATTAACTGCCCAGTTAACAAATCAAACGCTACCTTAATGTCAGCGTTTAAATGGTGAATTCCATAGGATGTGTTTCTAAGAGAATTGTCCCTAGGGCTTAACACTGAGAAAAATATTATTATAATTCGGCAACGCAAAACATTAATTTTTACTTAAATTGCCACCACCTCTCATTTGCTGGGAGGAAGAAAGTTTATTTCTCTTATCCTTTAACACAATATTCATTTCCCTTTTAGATTTCCATTTTCCAAACGTCGATTTTGAAATCCAACACCATAAATCTCATCTTCCTTCATCCTCCGCATCTATTTTTGTTGAGCTTCTCTGTTATTGGCTTTTTGATCCATGTCGATTTCAGTTGCAATTGTCCTAAACTGGGCGAAACAAGAAACTAGTGAGTTATTTTTCTTAGCCCTAATTTCAGTTCAGGGACAAATCTTTGCAAATTATTAGATCTTGTTTATTAAACTAAGTGCAATGTTTACCCTAGTTTTTGTTTAATAACTATTTCTTACAACTATGTAAACCCTTTCTTGACTTCTTTGATGGAATTTATTTCCGCTAGAGTTATCTTCTTTCTAATTTCTATATTTTTACCGCTGTATTTAAGGTATGAATGTGTTTTATGTATTCTTACAAAGTCTTATCATTTATATTGTCAGAACTGTTCATAGGTAGCCTACTGAATAGGCAATGTTTAGAATACTGGACAAACTAATTTTATTGAACATCACTAAAAAGGGATCATTGTCAAATTCATGCTTAGTTTAAAAGTGAAACAAAAAATATGCTTAAATATGAAAAAATGGATAGCCTAGTAAAAAAAGGGTAATCTACGATCTTCATAATATAATATTTTATGCCTGGACCGTGTTTATTTATTTGTAACAGAAAGATAATTTACTGAATAAAAGAATTTAATAATAATGAAAGTCATATGCTATAAATTAGGCCAAATTTTTTAGTATTGTAATTTCTTGAATATTGCCTATTACATTACATCAAAATTTGTGAAATATGTCCATCTTGGCACTCAGTCATGCCCTTTTTATTATTTTGTTATATGCACCAGTATTCGAACAGGTCTTCACTTTTCACATTATACACGTTGAACATGTAATAGTATGTAGTCAAAATTTATTTTATAACCCATAATATCAATTAGATAGTTCTCAGTTCCGTCCTCACGATAGAAACGTTTGTGCATCTATTCAGATAAAATCATCTAGTCCAAAAAATTCCTGGTCCCCTGAGCCAAAATAATCTGACCCCTGATTTTAGGTGGGTCCCACCAAAATTGAGGGGTCAAATTTTTCTGGCTCAGGGGACCAGGAATTTTTGGGACTAGAGGAATAGCGCTTGCATATATTTATATTGAAGGGTTGATGTTGACAAGAACTGTTAGTTGCGCCCAACTTTCATAATGTTACCCCATGTGTAAAATATGGTGCTCTTATTTTTATACTGACAGGAATCTAGTTTATTATTTGTCGTACAATACTAATTTTCCTTAACAAGGTTTTAACAGTTGTTAGTAATTCGTATTTTATGTCTTATATTTCTATATCATCATTTTTTTCCTTTTTCCTAAATATTAGGGTCTATAACATGAATTCTCAATTATCACAACTTTTAAAATCTTGAGTTATATTTGTAACTAAAATTTAACCCTTTAAGATCATTTTTAACACCATTTTTTACCTTAACTCGGACTTTATTTAGATGTGTGCATACAAAGTCTAATATCTCTAATTTTTTCATTTGTAAGTGCCAGTTCTAGTTTTTTTTCTCACTGTCGTAGTCCCGACTTCATCTTATTTTGTAATTCAAACCATTTCTCGTATCATTTTCATTTTTCCCTACATTTAACTCATTTTTTTTTCTTCTTAAATGGTTTATTATTTCTTCGAGCAGTAAATTGAAAGAATTTAATATTGGAAGGTGAATGATCATAAGAAGGGTGATTTAATGCCAAAGACATTTAAGTGTGAAAGGAGTGGCAATCGTTCAAAATCACCAATAGAGTTCACTCCCGTCAGTCGATTAGAAATAGCAAATGGTTGGTAATCCAAGCCCGTAAGAGAGTGTTAGTTGTAGTAATCCTCTCTGTATTGTTAAGCATGTAGTTGAAATCTCCAGCAAGAACCCAGGCAGGGAGTAGTTCAATGCCTTAGCATATAAGTAGTTCCAAATCCTCTCTCTTTCATTCACCAAGTGTTTTACATACACTGATTAAAGAGAATAGAAATTTAAATCTCTTTTTCATTAGTTAACTGGAAGTTTAAAATGGAAATCACATCGATATCCCATGTATTTTTGTTCCATAAGAGTAGGATAGTGCCCGTATGGCATGATTATGATTATGAACATACAATTCCAATCACTGCGATTAATTTGAAAAGCTTTATGGGCATTTTTGTTAAATAGTTACTACTCCACCGGGCCTACTATATCAACATTAATCTTTGCGAGGAGTGTATCTGAATATCTTGGAGATAATCTTCTGTGGCATTTTGAGTGTTGTGGTTGTTTTTCTTTGAGTTAATTTGCCAGTCATGTATGTATGAGTCAACATTTTTTCTTATGCATTCTGACTTGATGCTTAGTTCTGTATCAAAATAGTGCGTTGACAACTAGTAATAATGATAAAAAATGTGTTTTTATTGCACTCAAAACTAAGTTATTGCTAGTGTAAATCCATGTTGCAATTTTTTAGTAGTTGAAAATTAAATATGTAATTTAAAACTATTTTTCACCAATTACATTTAAAATTTCATTGTTACAAGTATATGAAGTTTTTAGATACTGGAAATGCACAAGGTACCCTTTTGGTTTTTGGAGGCTTGGCCTAGTTAGCATATGAAATTTTTTTTGTATGGTTTTTCATTAATATTTGATCCGAACTCTATAGATATTGTGTCTTTGTCTAATGTTGCATGAAGATGATTTATAGATTTCAACATTGTTTGTGTAAACTTTGTTAATGGATATAGTGTTCAACTTACTTTATGAAATGATAAGTTGTTATGCTTTAACTTTATTGTTTTTAGATTGACTGTATTTTTTTTGTATATTAATCAATTGAAATATAATTAAATGCAATTGCATTAATAGTATATGAATATTGCAATGATATAATATGTCTTAAACGATATCTTTTAAGATATGCGGTCAGTTTTTTGAAAAAATAAATCGTGTTCACATGATAGCATTTATGCTTTATTGTGTGAGTTCTTGGAAAAGATAAAGAATATACATACTAACAACGTTTAGGAACAGTTGATGTAACAAGTAATAACAACGTCTATAAGTAGTAGTTGAAAACTTATGAAAAAAAACTATATAAAACGTATTGTGAACGCTACCACAACTCAGCAACAAAACTAAAACATGATGATGAATTTTTTTTTTTTTAAAAAAGGACAAATTTTTTGTTTAAGCTTCTGATAAGAACTTATTGTATAAACAAGCCTCTTTCATAACTTATTATGAAAGTAGGCCAGTTTTATATTTGAATAGCAGAACTTGCGCATTCCATTTCTGCGCAAGAACAAATTTGTTCTTACGCAGAAATGGAATGCACATTTTTTTTAATGTTTTTAGTACTTGCGTATTCCATTTCTACGCAAGAACAATTTTGTTCTTGCGCAGAAATGGAATGCGCAAGTTGAATCTCGGCCATCAAAAAACAGTGAGCTGCTACGAATATTAAGTAGGGATGCAGCCCCATTCCTCATAAATCATTTTTCTTTCAATTGGGAAAGGCTCAAAAAACCCTAAATACACAAATCCTATTCTACAACTTTAATCTACCCCCAAACATCTAATTTTTCCTCTTTTCTTCAATAAATTCATACAAAATGGCAAAAACTTCAACATCTTCGCAAAGTAAAGGTACTTAGCATGGCTCTAAACAAGGTTTTATAATCACTAGTTCTATGCTTTCAATTAGTTCATCAATTCCAGTTCAATTAGTTTAGCAATTCCTTTTCAAATAGAACTACGGTGTTCTATGCTTTCAATTGGTGTAGCAAATCCATTTCAATTAGTTTTATGCTTTCAGTTTGTACTTTGTATGATTTTTAATGTTGTATGACTATGTTGTAGGAAATGCATTCACTACAACAAAATGACCCTTTAATAGCGTTTAAAAAACGCTAAAAAAGGCTATTATGGCGTTTTTATAAACATTGTATATCGACAAGCTGTAACAGACCGGGAATATATAATAACAACATGAAAAATGCTATAAAATGAATGCTGTCAATAAGGACCTTTATAGCGTTTTCAATGCTATAAAATGTCTTGTTGTGGCTTATGTAAATTTCAACGCTATAAATTAGTTTTATAGCGTTTTTGAAACGGTGTTAAACATTGTAACAACGTTTTGAAAATGCTTAAATATTATAACAGCGTTTTTTTAATGCTTCATAAACCATTAATTGCATGCTATTAAAAATCATTTTTGCACCATATATACATCCATTATCACCTATAATTGACGGATCTACATAACCATAATATATCATTTCACAAATCACATAAATCACATTAAACCAAAATTAACTAACCATTGAACTTCCATATAAAATAATACATTGTATGCTATAATATTTAATGAACATTACATTTAAAGTGTAAATGATACATGTGATAAAGATCGTGCTACACTTGAGGATTAAGTATACAGACCAAAAAAAAATGTTACTTCAAAAGAACTTCAAATCCTTAGTATATTGCAGCATGTTGTCATTTGTATGCACCATAGATAGGTAAGTACCTATAAAAAAAAACAATTATCAATTATAACTATATGTGTGTGTGACTTAATTATATAAACTTAATTAATTTAGTAATTTTTATAAACTTGGTTCATTTATATAAACTAATTAAATTAACTTAGTTAATTTTACAAAAATTAGTTAATTTATATTAACATATGGAATTTCTTGAAATGGATGTAAAATTTTGTTTTAAATACTATATTCAACAATTACATATCTATTGTTATAAGCTTATTAATTTTTATAAAACTTAACTAAATTTTGTAAACTTATTTAATTTAAGAAAATAGTTTATTTAATTATTTGAAAACTTAATTAACTTAGTTACTTATTTTAAACTTAGTTACTTATTTTAAACTTAGTTACTTTATAAACTTAATTAATTTTTATAACTTAGTTAACTTAGTTAATTTTTATAAAAAAGTGATGATTTTTTATTAAACTTAGTCAACTTTTATAACAATTTAACAAAGATTTCAAAATAGGGAACATGTAATATTCGTAATAATATTATTATTATATTACTAATTAAATATTTATAGTATTAGTTTACAAATTTATTATTATTATTATTGTATTACTATTATTATTATATTATATATTATAATACTATTAATTAATTTTTATTAAAAATTAGATGATTTTTATTAAACTTGTTCAACTTTTCTAACAATTAAACAAAGATTTCAAAATAGAGAACATGTAATATTCATATTATTACTATTATAGTATTAGTTAAATATTTATAATATTAGTTTATAAATTTATTGTTATTATTGTATTTCTATTATTATTATATTATACTATACTATTATTATATATTTATTTTTATATACCTTTAGCTAAATTTGGTAAAGTTCAGTTAACTTAGTAAAATATATATATAACTAGTTTATAAATTTATTATTATTATATTACAATTATTAATGTATTATTAATGTTATTTATTTTTTACATATCTTCAGTTTATTTTTATAAAATTCAACCAACTTAGTTAAATACTTATTTTATTGTAAGTATGCAGTGAGTTTTAATAAATTAATTTTAACACCTTTCATCTTCTATACACAGCATAATTTGTTTGTAAAATTTCCTAACACTCAAAATTTTGAAAAATTTCGGCATAATCTCCTTTGTATGGAGGACGTTTCGAAAACATCGAATATATTATAATTACAAAATATACATCTCCGAAAGGCAACCCAACCTGGACATCCCGAAACACGGGGAAACAAACCAATAACACAATATACTCTATTTTGTAGTATTTAATCTGAAAACGTACCTTTTATTGGGCATTATTTAGTAAATTACTTATTATTTAACATGCATAAGATTATAACAATTTATCAAAGATTTCAAAATAGAGAACATGTAATATTCGTAATAATAATATTATTATATTACTAATCAAATATTTATAGTATTAGTTTACAAATTTATTATTATTATTGTATTACTACTATTATTATATTATAATATTATTAATTAATTTTTATAACTTAGTTAATTTTTATTAAAAAATGATGATTTTTATTAAACTTATTCAACTTTCCCAACAATTTAACAAAGATTTCAAAATAGAGAACATGTAATATTCATATTATTATTGTTATTATTATAGTATTAGTTAAATATTTTTTAATATTAGTTTATAAATTTATTATTATTATTGTATTACTATTATTATTATATTATACTATACTATTATTATATATTTATTTTTATGTACCTTCAGTTAAATTTTGTAAAGCTCGGTTAACTTAGTAAAATATTTGTATAACTGGTTTATAAATTTATTACTATTATTATATTACAGTTATTGATGTATTATTATTTTTTATTTTTTATATATCTTCAGCTAATTTTTATAAAACTCAACCAACGTAGTTAAATACTTATTTTATTGTAAGTATGTAGTGAGTTTTAGTAAATTAATTTTAACACCTTTCATCTTCTATACACAGCATAATTTGTTTGTAAATTTTTCTAACTCTCAAAACTTTTGAAGAATTTCGGCATAATCTCCTTTTTATGGAGGACGTTACGGAAACACCAAATATATAATAATTACAAAATATACATCTCCGAAGAGGCAACCCAACCTGGACATCCCGAAACACGGAGAAACAAACCAATAACACAATATACTCTTATTTTGTAGTATTTAATCTGAAAATGTACCTTTTATTGGGCATTATTTAGTAAATTACTTATTATTTTGCATAAGCGGTTACCAATGCAAGTCCATCAATTTATGCTTCGAAAATATCTGAACTCATCTCAAATGTAAATGTTAGCTGCAAAAAGGAAGCAAAGGAAATATAATATAATGGATAAGTAGCATAACATTTCATTTTTAGGCCACTTCTCAATATATCAAACCATTAAAACATCATGTACAAAAAGGAATTACCTTTAAATATGTTTTATCGTAAAAATTAAATTCTACAGTGATTACCTTTATTGTTATTATGTTACAGTTTGAAAATATATTCAATTACTGACAAGCCAAATACTGAATGGGAATTGCCACATCCCAAAACACATTGATCCCATGCTAATTCGTACAATTTGTTTGAAAATAATAATTAGCACCGCAAAGGTAACAGATCAACTTCAACTGAATCAAAACTAAATCACATTGTTGAACTCTGCAACATGTACTGATTAACTTCTAAAGTAAAAAAAAAAAAAAATCTGATACGTATAAAAGCTATCGCAAGATCGTGCAAAAAAAAAAAAAAAATCCTGGCTATCCTAACTCACAAGTGCATTGCCACCACTCATATGAAAATAATTCAGGTAGTAAAATCCATATAAATGCTTAAATTCAATATATTAACACACCACGACAACTGCTTCAAACATCACTCTCACACCCAATAATCAATAACCATGGTTTTATGTGAAATAACAAGTTCATCATTTTGCTGTATCTTGGACTGAGAAGCCTTCTATATGAAAATTCCCAAAATGACATTCCAAAGTAGGAATACTCTCAAAAGATCATCGTTACAGTGCAAAAGCATGGTTTTGTTTTAGATTCCAATATTTGGTCCCAAGTGATGAAAGTAGGAAATGTGAAAATTCCTTATTTCTAAGACTAAAACCTGAAGAAGATTATTTATTTTTAAGGGGACTGGACATTATAAATGGTATAAAAAAGAAGTGTAAATGGATGGTCAGACTAAAACTGTAGTTAAAAAAATCTGAAGGCAACGCAAGATGAATGCTCAGGTCAGATATAAGAAGAAGAGGGACAGGGTAGCAGGTCTTCGGTAAACCTGTAATTAAAAAAATCTGAAGGCAACGCAATCTGTAATTAAACATTTCATTTGGATAAGTAACATCTCATTACTTATGTTTTGTACAAAGGAATGTTGCTTTCTGAAATGATAATAATCATGCATATATCTTTTTTTGAGAAAGAGCTTACTACATGCTATTTTTCCTCCAGCATTTCCAGTTGTTTTGCTAAAGCTCGTGTCCACCCTTTCCAAGACCATCAGGATCAACACGGACAACGACATCGTGCCCGATAATTGAATTCGGTCCGGTGAGTGGAATCTGAGAATTAAAAAGAGAAACAGTCCTATCCTCAGCAACATGAAGAAAGCAATAGAGCACTAACCAACCTCATAACAGCAACACTACAATGCTTCTCTCATTATGAGTCACTAATATTTAATTCCAAAAATATTGTGACAACTTACATGCCTCTTAAATCGACCATGTCTTGTTAATGCCAGATCAAGAATATCTGGAAAATTTGCAACAACCATTATTATTATGCCCTATATTAAAATTTGTAGTCAGTCAAAATAGGTCGAATTAAATATTGGTTTGACCTTTGAAAAAAGAAGAACAATATTCGATGGTTTCTTATTTTGCTCAAACCTGTCCATTGCAACAAGCAGTCAATGCAAAATTTGCTTGGTACAACCTTCCCACTATTTTCTAGCAGATCCAACAGCATCGATTTGATAAATGAAAACAATGATACACGATGCCTAATAATAAAATTAGTATACGGTATATCAAATTATTAAATATTGCAACAATCTTTTCATATACTGAAAACTTTAACCATTAAAGTAGAACGCTTTTTATCAATTCTTACACTGTCAATATAGTTAAATGTTGCATATGAAGGCAAGTTTATCATAATAGTTTCAGTACGATTACAGGATTAACAAATTTGATAAATTCTTTTATAAAACATGTTCAAAGCATACAGTTTATAAAAGGTCTAGCCTACCTAACATCCTCACGACAACAGAAAGCCCTCAACAATAGCTCAGAAAACTGTTTCCGACATTCAGCTTCCATCGGAATACATTCGAGAGAATACGCTCTTCCATATTAGGTTCAGCTGCCTATGGTAAAAACGAAACTGCTTTCCCCATCTACATACATAATGGAAATGAAGTTAAGCCCATGCTTTATTGTATAATATCATGAAATTATATTTGATTCTGATATATGCTTGATTGGCTTGTTACCTTTGTTACATAAGCAATGGGACCAAATTTGTTAAGAAATAAATTTAATTATCGACAATGTTGATCTTAAAAGAACTGCCAGACAATGTATGTAAGAACCAACCTGCTCCATGAAAGTCAGTACCATTCGACACAACCACTCACACCAACCCATGAAAATGACACCATTTCCCCAGTCATCCGCATCAACCTCTAATGCCAATTGCATATCCAAATGGAGGATACTCCAGTCGCACATTAACCGCCACCCACTACTGCCAATGACCTGCTGACGCTTGTAGGCCATATCCCAATTGACATACACTGTCAGTCTTGCAGCCGTCCTGATGAACCATTTAACACCCGCACCAGTAGAGTCACCAAGTACTTCACCATGCTAATTGACAGCCTGCACCCAGAACAAGAACACATGCTTTCCAGAATGATTGCAGGCCAGCTTATCACTCAACCCGATAAAATTGGTTGACTATTGTGATAAAGAAGACAATCTCTTGCGCAATGATGTCACTATTCCCATTGACTCAATTCCATTGCAGCAGCAAGTCCGACGCACCTTAGGGCCACCAAATCTTGCAGGGCTTTCGGATCTACTGCAGCACCTATTAAACAGTGGGCAAAACTCCGGTAAGTGTCCCATTACATGTTCCGAACCTCTTACTACACATGCTGCTCATAATACACATGTACCTTCAAGTGATATACTCAACAATGTTAACATGTATGGCTCATAATATTGTCACTTACCAAATTTACAATTATATAAATTATAAAGCTTCAGCAAAACAATTTGAGTTCAGGCGTGCAAAATAAAAAATTTAGCAATTTTAGTGAAGGAATGTGTACAGGATGAACAAAGTGAACAGTTACCCGTTGACTGAGTAAACTACCAATTCTCCTTTACAATCTTGGATTTTCAAGAATGAATTTACCTTCTTTGTATTTTTGGGTTGCTTTGTAAGCCCTTTCGTACTTCCATCCTAACACCTTGTGGCATTCATAACATGATATATCCACGACAGTGTAAAGCTCAGTCATGAGCTGTCTTTCCTCCTTTGGCTCCACAACTATGTTCGCTGCATGAGATTAGAGAAATGTTGGGCCATATCTCCTCTGTAAGTAAATGAACACAAGGAGCAAAATTTATAAAATGAATAGAATGAAGATATGTCATAACATTCGTGAAAGTGGCAGAACTGATGGCTGTTAAACTACGTAAAAGTGCTTTTCAATAACAAATTTTTGATGGTGTAAAATACAGCGATGCCATGCAAATACTTAGGAGAATATCAAAACAGATTGTCCACTAGGTAAAAGTTCAATGCCAAAACATATATCAACATCTCTTCGCATTTCTTAAGTAGTTACCATTTATCTTTCACCAGCTTGCCTTTTACTAATTTCAAGTATGAATATATTAGTTTTCTTAACTACATCCCTCTTTGAAATATCTTTAGTGACCTCTAATGTGGACCACACTAGATAATTGGAATTGAACGAGAGTTCAGAAGTGCCATCATAACGGCTACAGTTTAATAACCTACCTTCATTTTAGTGATGAAGGCTATAGAGAAATCTGGAAATGACATTAAGCAGTTACATATATTTGCGAAAGCTAATATACTTATTTACTTTTCATGAGCTGCGTATTTGTATGCAAATCCAAAATGTGATTAACTTACCTCATTAAGTAGAGAAAATGCACAACAAACAGGATAACGATCATCCACAAATGCAACTGCACAAAGGCCATTTTGAATGTAGGAGTTTACATTGTATTCTGTCGGAAAATTGTATAAAAATAACATGACGATATATTAAAGACATTTATTAAATACACACACACACACACACATATATATATATATGTATGTATTCATATTCTGCAAGAAAATCATATAAAGATAACAGGACAATATATTAAAGAATTTTTTTTTAATATACATATATTTATGACTTTATGCATACATGTATGCAGATGCATATTTCTTAAAAAGAATTACCACTTAGAGTTAGAATCTCTAGCCCAAGACAAGAAATCTATGTATCTATAACCTAACAAAACCAGCTAACAATACAAATCCACTCCCCCGGCTCTAGATAAAAATACCCATCACCTTGAATTTATAAGACAGGTTTTGGTATTTCAAGCCATTTCCTAAGCATGTATATTATGGCAATCTTATCATTCAGTCCTTACAACAAAATAGTATTTAGCAACATCAGGCTTGAAGTTAACCTGTTACTTTTAACATGTGCTTCATAGGAATATCTAATCAATATTCAAATAGTGATTGATTACTCCATAGTTTTCAAAACTCAGTCTCAAGTAAAGTAATGAAAATTCTACTTATACAATATTTTCATTCCTCATTCAAATAATATTCTCCAACATAGTTTTAATTTACCTCTTTAAACAAGAAAAACAAAACGAATAGCTAATAAAAAAGGAAGGGGACTCGTGGCAGTTTTTGGACAAGTAAATACATTCACGGTATGTATGCTGAAGTTATTTTTGAGCAAACTATCTATGCCTATTTTTCTTATAATTTCCATATCAATCTCATAGTTATATATAATCATCATGTTGATCTTTATAAAACTACCCAACAATACAGTACAGGGTAAAGAGGCATTGGTGGTGAATACTCCAATAATGAGTAGACATATAATCAATTTGAGCATTTCAAAACCCATAAAGACACAGGAAGGTAATACACATAGAAAAAGCAACTTAGAATATTGATTCAGACTATCTTAAAAATGGGTCTCCAGAATGATAAATCAAAAACTTAATTTTTAATGTTTGTTAGTTTCGGTAGGGAATAACATAATGAAGAATCAAATAGACAATTGCTTCTACAACTTAAAATTGGTTCAAAGTTTCACAAACATGAGTAGAGAAGATATTCTTACCTTAATAGATGCTGCAACTACGGTGGAATCTAGGGTTCCCCATGACCGACGACAAGAACTCGAGCATCAAATTGAAGAACGAGATAGGATTTTTGAGTTATCCAAATCAAATTTAAGAAGGAAAAAAAAGCAAGGTAGAGATGACTGATTATAGATTTCGCTTGATTTGTTTGAAAAAATAGGGATGGAAAAGCAAACAGTAGTTCTAATTGAAAAAGAAGCAGCCAATAAAAGTTTTTCCGTTCTCGCTTATAAAATTGGTATATAGGTCGCATTATACTCGCTATTCTTATGTTGTTTCCATTTGGATACCAGTACCGACAATAAACAGAATAAAACTGCCATCCTTCATGCTATAGATGACAAAATTTCTTGTAGTGATCAGTGCCTGGACAGGTTGATCCTAGTGTGCTCTACCTTCACCTTGAACACCGGAGTAACTACCAAGAGCTAATGGAGGTATATTTGTACATCCTTATAAAATTGTTACTTCATTTGTTATTGTCTTGTATTTTCATAATTTAAATATCATGCTTTCACATATGTATGCGTAGGATTCTTAAAATATTAAGGCTATCGATCATTCATGCAAGTTAAAACTCATTGAATGTAAAGATCCTCGGCTTGAAAATTATCTTCGAATAACTCAAATTTGGCAAGTTCTCCAGATAGATTACATTAGATTGGATCACGGCCTTATCACGGCATTGTGTAACCGTTGGCATCCGGAAACTAATACCTTCCATTTTAGAGTTGGAGAAATGACGATTACCATGCTTGACGTCGAGAAAATACTTGGTATTCCCACCTTTGGTCGTCCTATTCTGTTTGATGATTCACGTACCGACTACGGTGAGTTATGCCATGAGCTTTTGGGTGTAGTTGTTCCCGAAAACCAATCCATAGGGAGGTATGAAATACATATGAAATGGTTTAGACAAGTATTTGGGGGTCCTCTTCATGAACACGCAACACAAGTGGAGATAGAGCCTCGGGCACGTGTCGTAATTTTATACGTTCTAAATTCCCGTCTTTTTGTCACTCATTCGAAAGGGAGATGTAATTTAAGGTACTTGCCATTTTAAAGATATTTTCAGCAGTTTGGTTATCACGCTTGGGGGAGTGCGGTGCTCGCTAATTTGTATAGCGAGTTATCGGCTGTCGCATTAGGGAAATCTAATTCTATAGCTGGTTGCATGACTTTATTGCAGGTATATCTTCTGTATTTAATATTAACATAACATATTTACACCACTTTCTTATTTCTATTTAAATTTCGTATATTGGTAGTTATGGTCGTGGACCTACTTGGCAATTGGTCGACCAAATGTACAAATTCAAGACATTACGGCTATACTTCTTCATTACGGTCGCAAGTAATTTTGATTAAAACTTAGTACATTCAAAATTTATTAATTTTATTTACTTAGCATTGTTACTTTGTTGTACAGGTGGAATGTTGCCAAAAATTGGGATTGTATGCCGAGGAATGTCTTATTTTATAGGAATGAATTTGATTTGATGCCGGTTGGAGTGTTACATGGAACCCTTATGATTTAGAATTTCGGAATAATATTCCGGAACGGTATAGGACTACATTGTGAAAGACTCGGCTTTTTTTTTTTTTTTTTTGTATGCATTCAGAATCATTGTCCGGACTGAGTAATGAGGTAGTTCGGTTATGCTTTTCAACATATACCCGATCCGGTTGAGAGAGTGCCGGAGAATCCAGGTAAATGGGGTGAATTCATAATTCAAATTGTTCATCGTTGGAACACTAGGGCGGATAATGTGATTGTTGAGAGAACGCCGACAATTACGTTGGTCGAGTACGAGTATTGGTATTGGCAGATTACTCGCCATTTTGTATTGAGGGAATCTTCTTCACTTTTAGCTCCATACATCCCTCGGGCTCCATTGGAACGTGATATCATAAGTGGCATTTACGCTGCTATAGATATGACGGAGGATATAGAGCAAAGCCAATATGAGCCTGAGCGGGTGAAAGTGAAATGTGTAGGACTGAGGAATTTCTTGGATACACTCTTAGGCCGAAACAAGTTGCGTCGACCTAATCCACCCCCTCCCCCGCCTCCTCCCGCATTCCCGCCACCATCTCCTCCTATTTTAGTTTCGGGACCCGGGCTCGAACAAGAGGAAGAAGATCAACGTGAAGTAGAGGAAGAAGGTCAACGTGAAGAAGAGGAAGAAGGTGCACAAGGCAATGTGCAAGAGCTCTTTAACATAACGACAGAAGGATGGCCGAGTTGGGCTTCGGTTGAACAGAGTTTGGGTTCGGAGGAGGATCAACGAGTGGTATACAAGAGGATATTTTTGTTGGTCCATCACAACCACCCCTGGAAAGTCAACAAATCGCATCGTCATCTCAGCCCCGACCATCCGAGACTCTAGAACATCTTCAAGCTACTCATCCACCGCCGATAACGCAACTTATACAAGAACAAGAACAAAGAAGAAGAGGGGCACACCGCTAGAAGTTCGAAGACTTAAAGACTAGGTAGTTGTCGAAGATTTAGTGTTTATGCGTATTTTCATGTAGTTTTGTCGGTCATGTTTAGTTAGCATTATGGGTATGTCCATGTTTGTTGAACTATAAAGGGTATTCTCATGTATGTTGACACTTATGGGTACTGTCATGTATGCTAACACTTATTTGTTTGAAAACATTATGGGTATTATCTTGTATGTTAACACTTATTTGTTTGAAAACATTATGGGTATTTTCAATTTCGTTGAACCACAATTTGGTTGAAAGCTTGTTTGCTTGGAAACAGTATTGTTTGTTGAACTATAATGATGGTTTGAAAACAGTTTTGGGGTTTGTATGCCATCTGGATCTTTGCAGCAGCTATCTGTATTTTGTAGGCCAAAAATGGCCTTGCGCATTCCATTTTGCGCGTGAATAAATATTTTCACGCGCACAAATGGAATGCGCAAGGCCATTTTTGGCCTACAAAAGACAGAGAGCTGCTACAAAGATCCGGATGGCATACGAACCCCAAAACTGTTTTCAAACCATCATCATTAAAACATACGTAGAATTGAACAAATTCAATGCAAACAAATAAGTGCAACATATAATTCGAAATTGAACTCAAACAAATCAACATTGAAACATAACTGAGCATACATAGAATTCTAATTTAAATTTCAACGAAATACATCGAAACACAAGCTACTAAACACTCAACTTAAACCATCATCATCGAGTGCACGATCTTCTTTTATGGCCTAAACCCCCACAGTTACCACACCTATCTTGTCGGTTACTATTTGGTTGGTCCATAGCTCCTTTGATTCGTGTAGATTTTGGTCGTCCTGAGTTTCTATGCACCGGTGGTGGTTTAATGTCCGGGCCTTTATACGCTGTCCAATACCGACTATCCGGAACTAGATGAAACATAGGAAAGTATGAAGTGGCGTACTAGGCGGTTGTATATCATGGTGAAATGAAATCATCATTCCTTCGGTTAGCCCCTCCAGAACCTCTAAAACAAGTCGCTAAAACATGTGAACAAGTGAAATGTTCTAGTGTTGGCATATTGCAAGAACACGAAACTTCGTTTTCACCGACTATAACCGTATAGCTATGCATTTCCGAATCTTTTACTCCCCACTCCGTAATGTTATAATGTTCGATATTCAAATGTCTCGAGGTTTCCATGTGTTTTTAGCTATTGCTTCCCACTTTGGCGTCAACGGAGTCATCAACACACCCGCCTGAGTACGACGCTCGTAGAAGTAATGATTGATACGATGAAACGTTCGTGCAACTAATGATCGTACAGGTAAGTTCCTTGTTCCCTTCAAAACACCATTGAAACTTTCCGACACATTGGTCGTCATTATGTTGAATCTCATGCCACCATCCCGACATAGCATCCAACTTTCTTCTTGGTCTTACAAACTTGTGTTGATCCACGGATCGACTGCAGGACATATAACCTTTAGATGCTTTCGATAGTCATTGTATTTAACTACTTCAGAGGTTGTTGCTGCAGCATGTAGAAAGTTTTGAAGTTCGTCATATCCAAATCCTTTTTTTTTGAAATTTGCTTTAATATGCCTAATACAAAAACGGTGATGGTGAGGAGTAGGCCAACCTTCTATTAATGCACGTGGAATTCCTTTCATTTTGTCTGAAACAAACGTAATGGTTCTTGTACGTGGAGAGGGAATATGCTTCCATATAATACTTATAAACCACTTCCACATATTCCATGATTCAGTTCCGACAATAGCAAAAGCCAAAGGATAGAAACCTTGGTTAGCGTCAACACCAGTGGAAACAAGTAGTGTACCTAAATATTTTCCGTACAAATGTGTTCCATCAATGGAAAGTAGTGGACGACAATGTGCGAAACCTTCGACCGACGGCCCAAATGCCTAAAATGCGCCCTTGAAGACAGTTCAGTTGTGTATAACTTCATATACAGTTCCCGGATTGGTATTCTTCACGGCTTGAAGATATTTAGGTAACTCAGCGTATGATATATCTCAATCTCCGTATATTAAGCTAAAGCTTTGGTTAATCCCTACCAAGCCTTCGAATAAGTAACTTTAATATGAAACATGTTTGACATCGTTTCCTGCACCGTTTTCGCTGTCATATTCATCTCGGATTTAACAAGCTGTAGTATTTTACTACAAATAAACTTAGCCGTAGCTTGATGGTGATTTGAGTTGATTATTCGGTTAAGAAACGTGTGATCACCTCTGTGCGTCTTAATTTTCCAGAAATTTTGAGATATCTTCGTCGAGAAATGAGCATGTAGCCGCCAAGGGCATTTCTCATCTACGTCACAGCGCACTGTATAGTCAGGAGAACAAGATTTGACTACTCGATAAGAAGCCAAACATTTAATGGCCCATTCACTTAGCCGCTCAATAAGATTTTGTTTGGATTGAAATATCAACCCAACTCGAGGACTTTTGACAACACATTCTCATCCAAATACCTCCATATCCAAATGACAAGTCTGCATGCATGATGTATTCATCATTTCCGTGGTACATAAATCTTTGACTAAAGGATTTTCCATTTCCATGATTTCAGCATTATCTTGTCCATTAACTGGTTGTACGTCATCATCTATGAGTCCTTCGTTATTAACTTGACTGTTCTCAATCCAAGTTGTGTCTTCTTCTATCGTACAGGCCACTTCCAAACTATCAAGTTGTTCTATAACCGCTATTTCATTGAACACACAATGTTCTTTAGCTTCGGATCTACGGTTTGATCCCTCTCCAACTTCGTGCGTCGAGTACCTATAAAAAGGGAATGATCATAACATGCAATTGTTGTTGGCAAATATAATCTCCGAAAATTAGTCTATATACTAACCAAACTGTTGTTTGAAACTCAATCGGAATGGTCTCCTGAAAAGTTCCGTCCGGTAAGTTATCATCATGTAAGGTGTAATCTGCTTGTGTTCTAGCTGCTCTTCTTGGATCTTATCACATTTCAGGACGTAGATCTCTATCACTTTCATTCCAACTGAGAACATCGAATCCATATCTTCATTGTCGTCTACAGTGATAACGGACGAACCGTCATCCCTTACCCATTTCGTTACTAGCTTTAAAACTCATTTTCGTCTGTTTTGGAAATGTCGTACGCTTTATTCTTGAGCGATTCGAACGAACAATATTTCTTAATTTTGCATCCTTTTCTTTTTCCACCAACATATGTAGGTTTATCATCTTCCCCAATTATTAATTTACCATCAAATTACAAGATGATTGGAACATGTGCCATATTCTACACTATCATCAAATCAACAAAAATAAAAATAAAAACCAATTCGAATATGTCAAAGGAATTAGAAGTAATATTAAAAAATTAACCTTTTTTTCCCTTCAAACCGGTGAAGATTACTATAAGGTGTGTGCTTGACGGAAGAATAAAGAGTTAACGTAGTGGCGATTGATTGTTGAAATATTTGGTGATTTGGAAATAAGGTTTGGAGTTAGGAATTTGGGTTTTTTGGGGATTGTGATAAGTAAATAAGGAATAAAGGTTGGTGGGTGGGTGTAAGTACTAGCTGGATGGCGTATGAGCATTCCAAAAGTGCGCAAGAAGGAATCCTTCTTAAGCGCTTTTGGAATGCGCAACAAGGAAATCCTTCTTGCGCATTCCAAAAGTGCTCAAGCAGGATTTCCTTCTTGGGCACTTTTGGAATGCTCATACGCCATCCAACACCTATTTACACCCAACCACCAACCATTCTTCCTCATTTACTAACAATCTTCCAAAAACCCATTTTACATCAAAAATAAACCCTATCTCCAAATCCCCAATTACATCAAGAATCATTCAAAATTAATCTCCAATCTTCTCTTACGCCGAAACATCATCAATCATGGCATCATCTTCAAAGGTAATATTGATTAGTTTTGTTTCCTCCTTAAAAATATTTTACACATATAGTTCATTTTATACGTTTTATTGTCTAATTTCTAAACGTAGACATGGAGAATCGGGAAATTGATGATGAAACTTTGGTGGCCTATTGCGAAGAATTCGAAAGGAGTAGATCTACCAATGTTGACTCGAACGAGAGACCGTGGAATATGTTCCAAAACTCAATTCGATCCAATACCCCAGCTACACAAACATGTACGAGGGACTATGCATGCTCGTTTATGTGTCATTGTCTCGAAACAAAAAGCGGGTCAAAAATTCTACCATAACGGGATTTAGCTAGAGTGCCTATGTCCCGTTACTCCAATTATGCCAAATTGCGCATACCCCACGTGTCGATGTAGAGAAGAATTTATAGTTGTTGCAAAAACAAAGATTAATGCAGGATGAAGATTTTTTTTGTTGCGGTTCATACAAAGAAAACAAGTATGATCCATATAATATTCAATGTTGCGATTATTTCAAGTGGGCTGATCCTCCATTGTGCGCTAGGGGTCTTCAATATGCCTTAGAATTTCAGGAAGAAGTGAGATGTTTGGGAAAAATTATGCTAGAATTAAGAGGAGGGGATTTGAGCTCAGCCACTCGTTGGTGATGATTTATCAAGTCTACCACTATTAGTTCGTGTAATATCTAAGCTTACACATTGTCTTCAACTCTTCATCTCTATTCACGCCAACCTTCAATGTATCTTATTTAATCGGTGTACATCTACGTTTTCTGGTTTTCGTCCAAACTATGTCTTTGGCTTATCTATTTTATGTTTGTAATGTAATGTTTGACTTCTACTTTCGAATTTGATGTTCATGTTCTACGTTTGATTACTTAGTCTTATTTTCTATTAGAATTTTTATGTTTGAATGTTCATGTAATGTAATGTTTCATGTTCATGTTCATGCTTGGGATCAATTTTAAATGTTAATGTAATGTAATGTTTGAGTACACATTGTTCTATGTTTGAAATCTTAACTTCAGTGAATATATAGCTATCTGGTTTTGGAAGGGCCAGAATGAACTGTACATTCCATTTTTGCGCAAAAACAAAATTGTTCTTACACAGAAATGGAATGCGCAAGTACTAAGAACATAAAAAAATAATGTGCATTCCATTTCTGCACAAGAACAAATTTGTTCTTGCACAAAAATGGAATGCGCAAGTCCTGCTATTCATATATAAAACAGGCCTACTTTCATAATAAGTTATGAAAGAGGCCTGTTTATACAATAAGTTCTTATCAGAAGCTTAAACCAAAAATTTATCCAAAAAAATACCCTAAACACATTTTCACAGCAACTTATAAATGCTGCTTTAATTTAAAGTAACAAAATATAAACGGTGTATGATTAAAACTTATAGTAATAAAACAACAATGTATAAAACTATTTTCGGCAACATTTTTATTTTGCTTTTAGAAATTATGCATCAACGACGACATGTCGTTATACAACATTTCTAATAATGCTGCACAGCTTATTACAGCATTTTTCGAACACTGTGAAAAGCTGTTTATTGTGTAGTCAAAGACCATGCATCACGAAAGAAAAGCGGAGGACGTCGAGGCAAACCCTTTGAAAAGGATGAAAGGGCCCATTTAGGAATATACAAAATGTAACATGCATTTCTAGTATATAAAGGAAGACAAAGTCAATCCTTTCGACAAAGTTAAGCCCCTTCGAAGAAGTCAGAATGGACTCTCCCAGCATATTAAGCAAAAGCTTTCGAGATGTCGACTTTTGTACCCTTCGAATCCCTTGAATGTATTTAAAGAAGATTCATTCGACTTACCTCGATACCACAGGAGGGTTAAGGCAACCCTTCAAAATGGTTGATCCTGTAGCAATCAACCCATTTGAAGGGGCTAATAACTTATCAACAACATATTGTTCCTGAACTAGTATATTCACGAGTCTTTAATAAAGGCTTTCGAAGAAGCTGTCATTCCACAAACTGTCGACCTCCTACTTTTCACTATATCCAACTACTGTAAGTAATGAAGTCCTATATCAAAGCTCGTCTTTGAAGCCATCAGTGGAATTGTTGCCTCCGTGGTCTCGTTTACTAATTAGCCATTGATTATAAATAGGACTATAAGGGCTCAAGATCGAGACAAATTTTCCTCTATCCAAAATCTGTAATCAGAACTACATAGTCAAAACGCTAAATTAGAAATCGATTTGGAG
The DNA here is from genome assembly GCA_030737875.1 of Allium sativum. NCBI lineage: Eukaryota > Viridiplantae > Streptophyta > Magnoliopsida > Asparagales > Amaryllidaceae > Allium > Allium sativum. The sequence continues at coordinate 47,031,511 of CM060912.1, read as the reverse complement.
ATTTATATTTCTTGTAATCTTATTTGGCAATAAATAATCTAGAAAAGAGGACTGATTATCATTGGTTTAAGAATATTAATTCTGAGGAGAAGGAGATCAATCATTACGGTGATTAGCTGGCCTAATAGCTTACATGGTTCTTACTTCGATTTTTTTAATTAGATATTTGAGTCATGTCATAAAGTTTACTAAAAATAAAATAGGTCAATAAGCATACTTCAGTCCCCGAAGGCTGAAAAGTATTCCTATTATAACAAATTGAATCCCTCCATTGGAAGGGATATGAGAGGCTATTCACTGATAGACTTTACAATATGAGAACTACTAATGATCTTTACATGTTTAAATGATCCAGAGATTTAACTTTTTCAAAGGAAAATGGATCTAAGGGTACATCTTGAATAATCCCTCCATCAGGTTTTGATTCATAATGCTTATGATGACCATACTTTTGACCAGACCAAAAGCCTAATGCACATTGGAAGTAATTTTATGTGCTTTCATTCCTTTCTGTTATAGCCTTTAATTTGTCGAAAGCTAAAGACATGAATCCCAATCAGTTCATAATAGAGGAGAAATCAAAAGGACCCTTCTAACCTACCAAAAGAGTCCTTTTATTACTCTTCAATGGAGAAGAACACTTTCAACATGCTAAATATTATACAGGACTAACCATTAAAAATGAAAATAAGAACTTTTTTTCGAAAGCAAATTGTCATGTAAATCCCCTGTCGACTCTAGCGAAGGGCATATTTCTTTCCAAACCATGGAACTGGAGTGGGTTGAAGGCATTTAACCTTTTGTTTTACCTTCCACTTTCACAGGCTTGGGTAGTAATGAATTTAATCGTTAACATTGTTCATCTCTGATTTTATACCTACTTTGGATTGCTTTGGATTGAGGTAAGTACTCACAGCTTCTCACTAACTAAATTGTCATTATACACTTTAAGGTAATGTCTTAAAATGATTTTTGGATCCTGAGACATGTTTTAAAACTAATCCTATATGTTAATTCAAATGATCTAGAAAAGATTCTCGAAAATTTTCTTCTTATGGGTCTCCCTTAATCCTATAATTTATACATTTATATTTAGGCTTAGTTTTGATAAGTATGGATGGATGTAGCTTATTTGGATATATTGTGTATAATGATAGTGTGAATTTATAATGTTTGTTTGATTGAAAACGTCGACAGAATGACAATATAATTCAAGGAACAAATATTGGATCAGTGATACCTTAAAGTTATAGTCGTTCAAATGACTTGCGATCCATATGGTAGGTCAAGAAGGACACCCTAAAGCTACATTTCAATTTTCAAATCATTCAGAGTTTCTTTGTTCAAGTTAAAATCGATCAAAGATTTTTTGCGTATTGATGATTCGATAAAAGAGTACTTTGAGACTTAGGTGAATTTGCTTCGAGTTCTAGGGGTTTGCTTCATGTCGCGAATGGAAATGTATAGGCCGAGTGATAGGGATGAGAAAATTTAAAGCGAGGGGTCGACATCAAGTTCTTCTTTTTCGCTTGAAGGGGAATTATTTGTAGCTTGCTTCTACCTATGAGTGTGTTGCCTGGATATGGGTTAGTGGAAGAAAGATGGAGAATTTTCCAAAGGTGGGATTGGTGTCCCACGGACGGGTACCGATCTATAGGAAGATGACCAGGTGTAGTAAAGGGATGACTTAAGAGTGGAGCATTAATTAATTGTACTGAAGTTTTGGGTAGGCTATAGCCTATGGTTTAGTGATTGCTATGGATTGGGTTTTACAGTCTGAGGATGTGCATTAAAGCGTTGTTAATGTCAAACGAAATCCTTGTTATACTCATAGCGTTTTCCGGTCACTGTGCTATTTCTATGTAGTGCTATTAAATCATAGATATGTTTTAAGTCCCGTTATCACTAATCACACCCATTAAATGATGGCTTTTTATAACCCATTTTAGCAACATTATTATGGAAAGGTTAATTTGATTGGCTCTTTTTCTTAAAAGCAAATAAATTTAAGTTAAAAAATTTAATTTCAAGACATAAACACTTCGGTTAGAAATCTAATGTATCCACTAAATTTAGTCTCTTTGAGTCATGTATTATTCGGTTTTGTTATATGAGGTTAAAAAATATTTCTTCTTCATATGCAAATTATGTGAGAACGACAGCTTGAGAACTTTAAATACTTGAGTTCATATCTAAAGAAGAATTTTTGCATCCTTGCTATTTTCGAATATATCTAGTTTATACTTGTTATAATTTTGTGCACCTCCATTAATACAAAGCTGCAAACCGCTTTAAATACTTAGATTCGAGTTGCATGGTTTAGTGATAGGGATTTGCAAGGTATGCAATTTCAAGTCTTCATGCGGTTGCTTCGAGACACATGGACAAATGCTTTGAGCCTTCACATTAACATTTACTTCAAACCCTAAATGCTTCTATTTTAGGCTTAGGGTACGACAATACCCGATTGAAAGGTTTACTAATGATTTTTAATAATGATGAACGGCGATTTGATTCGATGATCGTTAATGGGAAGTGGTTGCTTCAGCGATGGCTGGTTGTGCTTCGAGACAAAGAGTAGAGGATTACTTGCTGGTTTAAATGAACTATTTGTTATGAATGACACAGACAAACCCAACCAAATGCATCACAATCACCAATGATTAATGCAAATAATCAACAGAGCAAGAGATAATAATAAAGTAAGAACACACGAATTTTTAACGTGGAAAACCTCTTCGATGTGAAGAGTAAAAACCATGGGACCAGTGACGGGGGTCCTCCCAAACTTCTCTTACTATGAAAATGGAGTAGTACACAAATCCAAATCCAAGTCACAAAGTGGATAAACAAATTATCCAGCAATAGTTAGCAATAACAGCATCAAAACAAAAGCAAGAAAAGTGAAAAATATCACCAGGAAACAAAGCTCAGAAAAGCTGAGAGATCTCGCAATAACACTCCAGCAAAGGGCAATCTCAAAGAAGTAGAAGCAGCCTACAAAATTTTGGAGAAACTGACAAAGTTTTGATGTTGTAGACTTGTATATTTGCTACCCAAAAATGGATGTATATATGGCCACCAAAGAGGCACCTTGAAGTCTCCATTAAACCACCATATTTAATAAGATGACAATTCCCATAAAGATGCAAATACCAAGGCACGCCAAAAGGTCAAATAGTCACTTATTCAAATAAAAGCACGAAATACCATATCAACACTTATTGCTCCAATTAATTAAATATGAGTTTTTCCACATAGGAAGGGACCCATTCCCAACAAATCTCCCCCTCCCGACTATGTGGAGGTGGTTGCCATTCCGGCAATTGAACGACAAGTCTCAAATTTGTCTTTACCAAAGCTTTAGTCATCATGTCGGAACCATTGTCATCGGTATGAATTTTCTCAAGCTCAATTAACTTATCATCAAGAACATAATGTATCCAATGATATCTCACATCAATATGTTTCGACTTTGCATGAAAAGTGGAATTCTTAGCAAGATGGATTGCACTTTGATTATCACAATACAACACATACCTCTTTTGTGTAAATCCAAGCTGACGAACAAACTGCTTCATCCACAATAACTCCTTACATGCCTCTGTCGCTGCAATAAACTCCGACTCAGTAGTAGACAAAGCCACACATTTTTGTAGCCTAGATTGACATGACATTGCTCCCCCTGCAAAAGTGATCAAATAACCCGAAGTAGGTTTTCTCGAGTCAATATCACCAACCATATCAGAATCTGAATAACCAACAAGACAAAGCTTGTCACTCCCAAAACAAAGCTTCATATCAACAGTACCCTGTAAGTATCTCATAATCCACTTCACAGCATTCCAATGCTCTTTACCTGGATTAGAAAGAAATCTACTAACCAAACCTACAGCATGAGCTATATCAGGCCGAGTGCAAACCATTGCATACATCAAACTACCTACGGCGGAAGCATAAGGAACATGCGTCATCTTCTCCTTCTCTTCAGTTGTGGAAGGGCACTGTTGAGAACTCAACTTAAAATGCATAGCAAGTGGAGTACTCACAGGCGTTGCTTTCTGTATATTGAACCTTTTAAGCACTTCTGAATATATGCTTCCTGTGATAGCCATAACTTTTGAGCCTTGCGATCATGAATAATTCTCATTCCTAAAATGTTCTTCGCCAGACCAAGTTCCTTCATGGAGAATGTCTTGCTCAACTGTTGCTTCAAACAAGCAATCTGATCTACATTTTGCCCTACAATAAGCATGTCATCAACATAAAGTAGCAAAATGATAAAATCATCGTTAGCAAATTTCTTTAAGAAAACACAATGATCATTATAAGTCTTTTTGTAGTCTTCCTCCTCCATAAAAGAATCAAATTTGCGATACCATTGCCTTGGAGCTTGTTTTAGACCATACAAACTCTTCTTCAATTTGCACACGTATTCTTCCTTCCCTTTGACTTTGAAGCCCTCTGGTTGTTCCATGTAAATGTCTTCTTCAAGCTCACCATGAAGAAAGGCAGTCTTCACATCCAACTGCTCAACTTCTAAATTTAAACTAGCAGCAAGACCCAAAACAACTCTGATGGAAGACATCTTGACAACCGGTGAAAATATCCCTTCAAAGTCAATTCCCTTTCTTTGGTTGCATCCTTTTACAATAAAATTTTCTTTGTAGCGAAGCGCCTTTGCATTTTCACCTTGTTTCAGCTTGTAAATCCAACGATTCTTCAAAGCCTTCTTTTCCTTCGGTAGTTTCACTAGATCAAAAGTTTTGTTATCATGCAACACTTCATCTCTTCTTTCATTGCATCCAACCAAAGTTGCTTATCATCGCTGTCTATAGCTTTCTTAAAGCTCTCAGGTTCTCCTTCGTCGGTCAAGAGAACATACTCGGAAGAAGGATACCTAGTGGAAGGACGTCGTTCCCTGGTAGATCGCCTTACAAAGGTTGTTTGAGTTTCAGGAGAAGCATGATGATCAATTTTAGCATCTTCATCATGGGGATCATCTTCCTCAGGTACATGACCTTCATTTTCATTTTCTTGTACTTGTTCAGTTGGAGATGGTGCAGGAGTTGCAGGAGTTGTAGGAGTCAAAGGAGGAAGACCTAGATCAACCAGATCATGGACACTATGTGATGCAGCTTCTTGTGGTTTCTGAATATCTTCAATTGTTTGGTCTTCAACAAAGTGTGCATCCTTGCTACGAATCAATTTATTCTCTATAGGATCATAAAACCTATGGCCAAACTTGTCAAGACCATAGCCCACAAAGATGCATTGGCAAGTCTTGGAATCCAGCTTCGATCTTTCATCATTGGGCACATGTACAAACGCCTTACACCCAAAGACACGTAAATGACTGTAAGAAACCTCTTTGCCAAGCTAAACCTTATCTGGAACATCACCATTCAAAGAAAAACAAGGTGATAAATTAATCACATGAGTAGCTGTAAATAAAGCTTCACCCTAAAAGTGTTTTGGCAACTTAGCCTCTGAAAGCATGCACCTCATTCTCTCTAACAAAGTCCTATTCATTCTCTCTGCTACACCATTCAGCTATGGAGTCTTCTTTGGTGTAAACTGATGTCAAATACCTTGAGTCTTACAATATTCACCAAGTGGACCGAGGTACTCACCACCATTGTCAGAACGTAAACACTTTAGCTTTTTTACTAGATTGCCTTTCAGCCAAGGCTTGAAACTGCTTAAAAACATCAAGTACCTGATCTTTTGTTTTTAAAGCATATGTCCACAATTTCTTTGAACAGTCATCAATAAAAGTAACAAAGTAAAGTGCACCACTAAAGGTCTTAACTTTTAACGGGCCACGAACATCAGAATGAACAAGATCAAGCAAACCTGATTTTCTTGAAGCAGGATGTCTCTTAAAGGAGACCCGATTCTGCTTTCCTGCAAAACAATGAGAACATTTGTCCAATTTTACACACTTCAAATCAGGTGGTGCATTTTTCTTCATCAAACAACTTAGCCCCTTTTCACTTATATGACCAAGTCTTCTATGCCACAAGTTTGCAAGATCGTCATTTGCCACATTTACAGAATCAGTCGGAATTGAGGCTTGCAGCAAGTATAGGCTTGTGTGCTTCTCCCCACGAGCTAGCACCATGTTTCCTTTAGTAAGCTTCCATTGACCACCATGAAAAGTGTTGCAATAGCCATCATCATCGAGTTTTCCAGTAGAGATCAAGTTTAATTGGATTTCTGAAACATGTCTTACATTTTTAAGCATTAACTTTGCTCCAGTGTTGGTCACCAAACATACATCTCCAATGCCCACAACCTGAGCCACAACATCATTACCTATCTTCAACACCCCAAAGTCACCAGGTGTATAAGATGTGAAGAATTCCTTCTGTGATGTCACATGTAGTGATGCTCCACTGTCAATGACCCAACTCGACTCATATTTAGCAAGGTTCACATAGCTCTCATCATGTACAATGATAAGCTCACCGCTAGTTGCAGTAGCAGCTCTATCATCATTATTGCATCCTTTTGATTTTGCTTCTTATCTTCCATGCCTTTACCACCCTTGTTGTCTCTTTTCCACTTGTAGCAATATGTCTTTATGTCACCGGATTTATCACAATAATGACACTTCATATTTGCGTATCTTCCACGAGATTTGCTTCTGCTTTTGTCTTTGGAAACTGGACCTTTACTCTTGCTTCTTCCTCTGTTTTCAACAACATATGCTTCCTCGGATGAAGAAGACACACCATGAGATTTCTTCCTCATCTCCTCATTCAAAATACCGACTTTGGCAATATCCAGTGTAATTTTGCCATGTGGTGCTGAGTTGCAAAGTGTCATTCTGAAAGTGTCTCATGAATCAGGAAGAGTGCCAAGTAACAAAATTCCATGAATTTCATCATCAAAATTTATATTCATAGCTGATAATTGCTGAATAATGCCATGAAAATCATTCAGGTGATCAGAAAGTGACTTGCTTGAATTGTAATTCAAGCCCATCAATTGCTTGATAAGGTACAATTTATTATTTTCAGACTTATTAGCATAAAGAGATTCAAGTTTTTGCCATAGTGATCTAGCATGAACATCATCATTTATATGATTCAAAACATAACCATCAACCCACTGACGAATAAATCCACACACCTGTTCAAGTTCAAATTGCCACTGATCGTCAGTTTTACCTTCTGGTTTTTCATCACTAAACACAGGTAAATGCCAACTTTTGACGTACAACAAGTCTCTCATTTTTCTCTTCCAAATATGATAGTTAGCACCATTCAAACTAATCATTCTACTAGTGTTGATATTACTAGAATCCATCAGGAGATACTACAAATTAACCAACCTTGTTCTCATACCAGTTTGTTATGAATGACACAGACAAACCCAGCCAAATGCACCACAATCACCAATGATTAATGCAAATAATCAACAGAACAAGAGATAATAATAAAGTAAGAACACACGAATTTTTAACGTGGAAAATCTCTTCGATGTGAAGAGTAAAAACCATGGGACCAGTGACGGGGGTCCTCCCAAACTTCTCTTATTATGAAAATGGAGTAGTACACAAATACAAATACAAATCCAGGTCACAAAGTGGATACACAAATTATCCAACAATAGCTAGCAATAACAACATCAAAATAAAAGTGAGAAAAGCGAAAATATCGCCGGGAAACAAAGCTCAGAAAAGCTGAGAGATCTTGCAATAACACTCCAGCAAAGGGCAATCTCAAAGAAGTAGAAGCAGCCCACAAAGTTTTGGAGAAACTGACAAAGTTTTGATGGTGTAGACTTGTATATTTGCTACCCAAAAATGGATGTATATATAGCCACCAAAGAGGCACCTTGAAGTCTCCATTCAACCACCATATTTAATAAGATGACAATTTCCATAAAGATGCAAATACCAAGGCACACCAAAATGTCAAATAGTCACATATTCAAATAAAAGCAAGAAATACCATAGCAACACTTATTGCTCCAATTAATTAAATATGAGTTTTTCCACATAGGAAGGGACCCATTCCTAATGCTATTGGAGTAAGGTTACGAGACAAATGACGATGTTCTATGATTAACGATAGCCATCTAATATAGTTCTCAACCACGATGACTTTAGATGAGAGTTTTAGGGACAATTCCAGTATGTGCTCTGCTGGATGATGTGCATAAAGAGATCACTGGTATTCATATGTTTTGAAGTGTACCCATAAAGTAGGGTTACGTAATGATGTTAGCTTGGGAGTGTGATGTGTACCCATGTCACACGAAGTTTTGATATATTTTATCAAGGAATGAGTGTAATGACACTTCAATTCCTTGTCTACTAAGTAGTATGGATTTGAGTGTCAAGTAATCAGGATGTGAGCAGTCCTTGACTATGTGATGGGAACAAACAGCATTATATATTCAACACACTGAACGAGTGAATGTGATGATGTATGATGAATGTTATATTTTTCTGATTGTAGTCAGTTTGTGCATGTCGCAAGATGTAGATACTATCCATGTAGATATCTAAACACTCTTTATTACTTTGCTACATAGCACCCTTAAAGTGATTATGGTACACGAGCATATATCTTGTGTAGATGCTAGCTCTGTGAATGTCTAGACATGTTAAGTATGGTTTTCTATATCATTTGTCATATTCTATTGATTTTATAACGTTTGAGAATTTATATCATTCACACCAAACTGTTACTCGAGAATTTATGTTTGGCTTCATATTATTCTGGTTACTCTTAAATGAATAGTCTAGCGATATCAAGTCTGAACCTTAACCCGCTGTGTTTGGACATGTAGTCTCTCTATGAAGGGTCTCTTACTCTTCTCTTATAGCATCTCCAAGCATCACTTACAAATTATATTTAGAAATATATGCACCAAGAACCATCTCCAACAGTGTAAAGATATATGATTCAGTTAAATTTATTATGATTCTGGTTACATATTTGTAATGTCCTCGAGTGCTTTTTGAACAGAGGTCTAAGTTTCTGATGTTTAAATTCGGAGCGCTTCTTGAGCAGACTTATAATATTTTGACATCTTGTTTAACAAGCGCTCAAAATAACAAAACAAATGAAGTTAATCGAGAAGCTGGTTGAATAAGTTTTTAAAGTCAATTCAACCAGCGTCTACTTTTAAAACTACCTGAGAAAATGTTTGATTTACAATTTATAGTGGGACAAAACGTAATTTTGAATAGGAAAACCTTACCCTTTCCAACCCCGTAATAAGTTGGACAAACTGTGCAATAAATGACGTGAGTATTGTCCCTACCAGCTTGTGTTTAGTCCAGTTTCAATCAAAAGCAATATCTATAGAAGGGTCGTCTGTAGCCAAAATTTGCCATGCTATTGTTTTTAGACGTGTCGGCTAATTTGAATTTTGACCTTTCAGGGGAAAAGTTGACAAATGGGTCATTGGTGTCGAAAGCATCACCACGGTCGACTCATTATTTAATTCCATGTTGCTAATGATGTGATTTAATGAATGCAATGGAAAAGTACTCATTATTGCATTCCATGTTCTTGCGTTTTAGGCTAACAAAACTCATTTGGCCCTCAATGTAATCAATTTCCATAATGCTAGAAGGCCAGAAAGTTAAGTTTCGGGCAAAAGTGCGGCAAATGTGGAAAGAGGGGATCGTTAAATTTTGGTGTGGAGAGAAAATCTGACAATGGGTAGAGGAAAAAAGACAAATATACCCCCCCCCCCCCCGAATTCAACATGAGGGGTATATTTAAGGCAAATTCGGACCTTTTTGGTTCGGGCTCTCCAGCAGCGTTCTTTGTTGAGACAGCCAATTCAACTATAGGTGGTATAGAAGGTTCTCTTTTGCCTACATTTTCAACCATGGCCCATGTTTGACCAATCAAGAATCTAACCTTCAATACTTTTATCCATAATGACTTGGGTTCATAAACCTCTGTACATAAATATTTCATGTAACATGCTAACCTGGAAAATGAACAGAGAGAAAATGTCATCTAAGAATTCCAGTCTCTCTCTTCTGTCAGTGTTTTCATTTTTCTTTCTATATGCTAACTCACTTTCCTTCAATTTCTCACCTTTCAATCAAACATCGATATCTCAGATCGATCCACAAGGCGATGCATTCCTCAGTAGAGACAGAATCAAACTGACCAAAGACAGCTTGGGATCAGCGATCACAAACAGCATTGGCAGAGCTATATACACGGAAGAACTCATCGTATACAACGAAAAAACAAGACAACTTACCGATTTCACAACACACTTCTCCTTCATCATCAAAGCGGTAGACAGCTCATACCCTGGTGATGGCCTGACCTTCTTCCTTACAAACACCTCAACTTTCCCTGAAGGTTCAGGAGGCGGCTTCCTTGGCTTATACAATCCAGGAACGAACAACACCAAAAAGGCCTTTGTGGCTGTTTAGTTCGACAGCTTCAAGAACACTTGGGACCCAACCCCAGACCACGTAGGAATTGATGTTAATTCGATCACTTCAGCAGCTAATGTTTCCTGGAACAGCAGCATCAAAGATGGTCGCACTGCAAATGCATTGGTTGCCTACAATTCAAGTACGAAAAACATAGCAGTTTTTTTAACATGTGATAAAGATCCTGTGTTCAGTGGAAATTCTAGCCTGACATATAACATAGATTTAAGAACTATTTTACCTTCCAAGGTGGTGTTAGATATCTAGTATACCAAAACAAATAATTATAACTATAAACTCGTCACACAAGTTTACAACTTGAATTTCCACTACTATGAAATTCAGTATTAGCTAATGATAGCAATCAATATGTTGTAATTAATTTACAACAACTACGTTATACTATTTTAAGAAATAGCACAACATAAAGATGGAAAGATTATGAAATGATGTATATAAATATACAAAATAAAAATCTAACCGAATGATGTCTGAGGTTTGTCGTAACAATTTCCTTAAGAATTTTCTTTTAAAATTCTCCGAAGATACAAAAGACGCATTCTGCATGAGATTGTAATGAGTATGTCACTCTGTGATTATATATAAGAGTATTAGAGAAGAGAGAAGGAAGATCGGATTGAAATAAATGAGGAAAGTGATCAGCTTTCCTCCTTATTTATAGTTTATCTGCATCCCTTCGAACGGTCGCATGCATACCTCTTCGTACAGTTGCATCTCTTCTGAATGGTCGTGCTCGTACGTCTTCTTACAGATGAATCTCTTTTGATGAAAGGAAGTGTCTTTTCGCCAAGTGTCTTTTCGCTGAAATGTGATCTTTTGGCGAAATGAAGCGTCTTTTCGCAAAGTGTCTTTTCACGGAAAAGCATGCTTCTAATAGTCACATCCTTTCACTTAACAATCTCTTTAGTAGTAATCCATCACTTACCACTCGAAAATGAATACTGATGATGTTGCAGTCATTATCAAAATTATTTTCCAGCGAATAAAATGAATTCAATACTATATCACTTTTCAAAGCCATTTCTAAACATTTTCATTTTGATATATATTTCAAAATACCATCTATAATTCTTGTAAAATGATTTAAAATATCCCAGGATTTTAAAATTTTCTTATATTCAATTCAAATCCGGTTACAATTACTTTTCCACATTTGGGAATTTCAATTCCAATTCTGATTTAAATTTCAGATTTAACTCATTTTATTTCACATATTTCACTTACATGAATTCTGATTGGTTATATACATAACCATTTAATTTATAATCTTACTCGATTATAATAACAACCAATATATCCAATATATTATAATTCCGATATATATATATATATATCTTCTCTATATCAAGATATACTTTGGGTAAACTTATTTTAATTTACCTTCTTTTCAAAACATATCGTGTCGGCCCATCGTATTCGAGTGTTTAGAAACTCCTACCGATACAGTGGATCAAACCGATCGGTCAGAACTCATAAACAACTCAACTAATGAATCTCCTCAATATAAAACCGTTTTTATATCAAATTACAAATACGCACTCGTATATGTACACTCAAACTCAATCTAGGGTATTACTAACCCCATCTCTACCGAGTCATGCCACAGAGCCAAAGTAATAACTTAACCTTAAGCTTCGATACCAACTGTAACGACCCGGTTTTAAGCGACTTTGGTTATCGACATAAACCCAATGACGACTAACCAAACATCGAAAAATACCGGTAGTTAATGAAAGAATTAGAGGGTGAGAATAGATAAGATAGAAACTTAGAATAGAAGAAGAAGAAAAAGAACCTGCAACATCGGAGTAACACGAATCTCACAGCGGAACGAATAAAATATAACATAACTTTGAAGTAAAAACAGTTATGTATACAATAGCACTTTATCAGAGTAGAACACTTACAACACAGCGGAAAAACAATAGCTATAAAATCTTGAAGCCTCCTGCTCCAAGCTCTCCAAGTATCTGTAAATCCCGACTACTTGACTGCCCGTACAAATTTAGGCACCCAAGAGTTTAGGGAAAACAAAACAAAATAAACTCCGGGTCAGTCATGGGACTGGTGTGAGTAAACATATATAACAGTTTGAACAGGTATATGATATCTCATAAGACCACGCCGTGAATACGGAACGGGTTTTTTCCTTATGAGAATCCAACATCTTTGACAAGCAATATCATTCTGATATTATAGTAATGTCTAAATACAAATAGAAATCAATCTAGCATAACGCTTTCAACTCACGCTCCACATACATAGTATACAATCAAAATCGCAAGCACGTATTGGATAATGGATTTCCAACTATGGCAAGGTATGGAACCACCTTCTGCTAGTGTACCTCTAGAGAGGAATACACTGGATTCAACAAGAACATCTTGCAACCCGGCCACACATGACCGACCACTCATTTCGCTGAGTGTATCGAATGTATATCACCAATGGTTGGGATCAGCAACCGTTTCTTGATAAGGGACAGCATCGACAATAGATTATAGAAATAAATGAAACACTAGATCAGGTGATAATACACCCTAATGGTAGCAACCCACATAGCCATGCTGTCTGCCCGATTTCTATCATTTCCCGGTTGTGAGGCTAGAGGCCACGCTTATCTGTAACAGATCACACCATTATTCACTTTGAATGTCACATCGTCATACCCGCCAAATCACAAATTGATTTCCTCAAAAATACAATAGGTATACAGCTAAGAGAAACGAATTCCTCTGCCACCAAACATATATACGTTTGAAGAGATCAACTTACGCAATCTGTTAAATATACTCTGTCAGACATTCTTCCATACGGTTCGTCCTTGGACTGGACAAACCGAAGGCACTATTCCGTACATCCATCTTAGGTAAATCTTTACCTAAGATTTATACAACAGCCCTTGCACTTTACTCCGTATTCAATTATCTTTGGCATATATGATTCGCAATGCTTATGTCAATACGGAATGGTTCTTCGGATAATAATCCAACCGGTCTCTCCATATTAACAACGTTAAAATGGGCAAAAACTTCAATAGTCGGTGAGTTAACTATCAAAGAAAAACACGTGTGCAAACAACGATAATATTTCCGGATGGAAATTACATCGATCAATCATCAATCAACTTTTATCCCTTTAAATTTATTTCATTTGTCATTACCTATTTCCATATTTTCAACATTTCTATTTTTTTTCTAAATTTAGAAAAAATATATGTTATTAACACTGGAAAACATTTCCATTCCTTGTTTTCTAGATTAGAAAACAATTCTGATTCTTCTTTGGAAAACATATCAAAAACTCTTGCATTGGACTTAGATAGATGTTTTAAACAAACCATCGCGATGCCAACTCAAAACATTATACTTATTAACTAAATTCACTTAACAATCTTTACCATCAAACCGTACCATTCCTTAGTTAAGAAGGAAGTCAATCAAGTTGGGGTAAAATTACCTCTCAAACTTTAACTGAACAACGTTTTAAGTTCAAAATAGTCAAAGTTTATCTTTTAAACCTTTAACAAACTTCCTTACGTAATTCTCTTTCGAATAATCTCTATTCGATAACTCCTTCCTTCGAATAACTATATTCGATAATCTCTCTTAATAACTAGATTCGATAACCGTTCTTCGAATAAACTATATTCGATTAACTCTATTCAATTTGCTCTTATCAATTAACTCTATTGGATTTATTCTATTGGATTAACTCTAATTGATTAATCCTAATCGATTAACTCTATTTGATTAACTCTTTTCACTTAACTCCTTTCGAATAAATTAAATTCGATAACTCCTTTAACTCTATTCGAATAGACTATATTCGATTAACTCCTTTAATTCTATTCGAATAAACTATATTCGATTACACTTCTCCAATAAACTATATTCGATTACCTTTCTCTCGAATACACTATATTCGATAACTCTACTTCAAATGAGTGGTATTCGATAACTCTACTTGATTAACTCCATTTGAATAACTCTAACTGGTTAACTCTAACTCTAACTGGTTTAACTCTATCTCTAATCGCTTGACTCGACTTGGCTAACTCATTTTGGTTCACTCTTTTAACTAACTCCTTTGATTAATATGGTTGAACCAATTCGATCAACTTGGTTTGATTAACCCATTTGACTTGGTTTGACTAACTCATTTGATTTATCCCTTTCGCTAACTCATTTTGATTAACTCCAATCAATTAACTCTATTTGATATATTTCTTTTCTATTTGTTTACTTAACAAATAACTATTCCCTTTCCAATTCTGTTTATTTTGACAAATAAATATCTCCTTTAAATCTATTTGTAAAGGTTTTTACAAATATCCCCTTTTAAATTATTTGTAAATGTTTTACAAATATTTCCTTTTTATTTCTATTTGCCAATAATTTCCTTTATATTTATTTTACAAATATATTTCCTCTATATTTGTTTTACAATTATATATTCTTTTACTTTTATTTATTTCCCAAATAAATAAATCCTTTTACTTTTATTTATTTTCTAAATAAATAAATCCTTTTAACTCTTTATTTATTTCCTAAAAACCTAATTCCTTTTAACTCTTTATTTATTTCCTAAATAAATAATTCCTTTTAACTCTTTATTAATTTCCTAAATAAATAATTCCTTTTAACTCTTTATTTTTTTCCTAAATAAATAATTCCTTTTCAACTCTATTTATTTATTTCCTAAATAAATAATTCCTTTTAACTCTTTATTTATTTCTTCAATAAATAATTCCTTTTAACTCTTTATTTATTTCCTAAATAAATATTTCCTTTTCAATCTATTTATTTATTTCCTAAATAAATAATTCCTTTTCAATTCTATTTATAAATGGTTTACAAATATTTCTCTTTCTATTTTACTAATATATTTCCTTTATATTTGCTATCAAATATATTTCTTTTATATTTGCTTTCAAATATATTTCCTTTATATTTGCTTTACAAATATATTCTTTTATATTAGCTTTCAAATATATTACCTTTATATTAGCTTTCAAATATATTTGCTTTATATTTGCTTTACAAATATATTTGCTTTATATTTGCTTTCAAATATATTCTTTTATATTTGCTTTCAAATATATTTCCTTTATATTTGCTTTACAAATATATTCTTTTAACTCTTTTGATTTTATTATTATTTTCATTTATAAAATCCTTTTTCCTTTTATATATATAAAACCCAGTGATTTTATATAAATAAATTATTTTCAAAATATACTTTGAAAAAACTCCTTTTATCATTCTAGTGTTTCTTATGGTATTTAAAAAACCAAACAAAAATGATAAATATCGTCCAAACACACATAATCAACAACAGATTATATATCACATCATATATCACAATATGTGAATAACAGTAAAATAAATGTTGAGGAATCCAGTTGGATTCCTCCAATCTGTTTCCCTACATCACAGATGTTAGACACTATAATTAACATCGATAATATTTCACTAAGAAATATTCTGCTAAACAAAATTGATATTAGATTAACGATTTATATATATATACATCGTTATCTATAATTTCAACCAACACATAAGCAATTCAACCAAACAGTTAACACACAACAATCAACTGATAATTAACAGTTCTAAGAATATGTTGTAAAAATAGAATTGTTCAGAGTTGGTGAGTTTTACTCACATTGGACGATCATCGTTGATAACGATAACCATCGCTCGATTTAATTTAGACGGACAATTTATTTTGCTATAAATTGTAAGGAGCTCCGATGGACTTCCCGTCATGTAGTCTCCGTCCATATGATCCCAACGGATCTTGTTTCGCTGAATTCTGATAACAGATGAGCAAGTTATTCAGTTTACAAGTTAATACAATATTTAAATTTAAATAAAAACTTAAATGAATATCAATTGGGCTTTACCCATCCTAAACTGGCCCATAACAAAATCCAACCCGTATCGTGCCTTTCTTCCTCACCACATATTTCCGTGACCCGCTCCTTACACAGCACCATTTCCACCGATTAAATCCTTCCACCGCAACCTTATTACTCCACTAATTCAACAACCAAAATCACTATCGTTCTCCTTGCCTCAACCTCTTTCTTCCTATATCAATTTCCCAGCCTCGCAACCCACCATTTACTTCCGTCCTCGCGAGTCACTATGCAGAGATCGAACAAAATTTCGACCGAATCCTATCAATCTCCTCCACAAGATGCTACAAACCACCACAAACCCAAATATCATACTCAAAATCCAAACGACGCCTTCATTTACTTGAATCCGCGAACCCTAGTTTTCTACTCCAACTTGAGCCACTCAAAAATTTCATCACACTGAGCGAACCCACCCCAGAAATGAAGAGGAGTACCTCACGAACTCATACATACTAGTTATATGATTTATAGAATTATTTATGATTTGATTTTGAATTTTATGAAGATCTAAATCCACGTTTTTGAGTAAGAACTGACGGCGGCTAGAGAGAAGTCATTTATAAGAGGAACGGGAATTTTTGTGTGGCTCAAAAGATGAGTATGTGGCTCATTTAGGCTGACTTAAAAACTTAGGATACTATCGTCTATATCCACAGTGGAATACCATACAGCTCAGAAAAATCCTATACGGATTTGCAACTCGATATTTCACCATCAAAGTTATATCGATACTCGATTTATATTTAAATCCTTTTAAATATTTAAACAGACCGTTATGGTTTTAGGGCGCTGTTTTTCTGAGAATTTGATTTGGACATAAATAAGAATCTACATGACGAAATCCCGATTTTTCTCTCCCACTAGAAAACATACTTCACTAGCTCCTAACGTTTCTTGTTTCACAGAAATCCGATTCAAAATGGACCCTGTATATCCAATTGAAGTTCAAATCGCCAAATAGCGAACTGCCGCGCCATTTCGAGCTCGATTATAATTATATTATAATTCTACGTTTGAACTGTCGTTATTTAAATATATTCGCTAATATATTTCAACCCTAAACTGAATTAAATCTTAGGGATGACCCAGTTCACAGAATATTGTGATTTCCAATATTTTTTATTATTTCTGAATTAAATATATTATTCTATTATTAAAATTAATTAAATATTCAATATATTTTAATTAAACGACTATTTAATTTTCTGAATCACGATATAAATAATTAAATAATTTAATTATATCGCTGAAAAATGCGGGTGTGTCACATGTTAAATTGGGATATCATTCGATTCAACCTATAAAAGGAACCGAATAGTACTTGTTCATGGGAAATAGGATGAAGGCACATATAGAAGGCACTGGGACTTACAGGTTTATCTTAGACATTGGCTGTCATATAGATCTTGAAAAAAGTCTCTATATACACGAGTGTTCTAGAATTCTGGTTTCTATTATTAGATTGGATAAACTAGGCTTTTGTGTTAAGTTTGAACATGGAGAATTTTCACTGTACAGACATAATATATGTTTACGGTACTGGTACTTTGTTTGGTTCACTTTACAAGTTCAATCTTAATATTAAATTTTCTGAATCCTTATCTCATGTTCAAAGTCAAGGCATTAAACATAGTGCATCTAATGAAAATTCTGCTTTCTTGTGGCATCAAAAATTAGGTCACATTTCTAAAGAAATAATAATGAGGTTGGTGAAAAATGAAATTCTTCCTCATTTGGATTTAACTGACTTAGATGTGTGTGCAAATTGCATTAAAGGAAAACATACTAAACACACAATAAATAAATCAGCCAAGAAACACCGATCTTCTTGAAATAATTCACATAGGGGTGGCAACTAGACCCGACCCGATGGACCCGGACCCGACCCGGGGGGTCTCGGTTCTAGGCGGGTCGGGTTTGTTGGGTCTAAACTATACATTTCACAAACCATTTCTGTACCCATCACATTTCTCTCATCCATATTGGTTTTATATACTGAGGAGTTTATTCATTTTGAAACTAAAAATAATAATAATAAAATATAATATTCATAAGTGTTTCTCTAACCTCATTTAAAAATCCAAGCTCTGGTTATGCATGGTTATTAGATTACTTATATTTAAGTTGCAACTAATCTCATTTAAAAATCCAATATCTGATTATGTGTGGTCAGTGTGCTCTTAAATTAAAAGAAAAGGAAAGGAAAATAATTTGAACAAATAAAAATTTATATGAAATTCTCCTTGGTGTATAAAACCAGCCTATCAATCCATCTCTCTAATCTACGAAATGTGTAAATATTTTATAACGTATTATGATTTGTTGATTGATAGCTATTGGGATTTGAGATTATTCGATTTTTTCACTAAAATTGAATTATTAATTGTAGTCCAAATACTGTTTTTGTGCTCAATTTTATAAAATTCCTTCGAAAACAATTTTTTTAACTCTCCCCATTTTTATAAATTTCATCGTAAATCTGCCATTATCTACAATGTGAAATATAACACCGGTTATCAGTTTCTTATGATTTTTGTTTTATTGATTGAGATTTATGATGACCATTCTTCCTCTTAAGCTGAAATTATATTTTTAGTCATTTTTCATCTATATTTTAAAATTCTATATCCTTTTGATGATAACAAAAAAGGGGAGAATGGGTTGAGATTTTGATTTATGAGTGAATATTTTATAAATATTTTTAATTTTGAAAATTCGTTCATTTTTTCTTTTCACTCATGCACAGTTATAGGGGGAGTTTAGTTGTAGGGGGAGCATTCAAATATGGGGAGTTTCACTATTCATGAACAAACACATTTATTACATTCAATATCTTTTTATTTGTTTGTCAACATCAAAAGGGGGAGATTGTTGTAAATAATGTAGTTGTATATAACAATTATATGATTTCTGTTTGATGATAACAAACAAGTATATACTATTTTAAATGTGTTTGTTATTGTACTATTACATCACATCATAGACAGGAATATAATATTTATATTTAAATAAAATACGACTGTACAGAAATTCAAATATTCACAGTATTTTATTTAGATATAATATTTTATTTCAAACATTCAAGCAGTACGATTTTTTTAACTCCATTAGTTGAATACATCACTGATATACATTTTAATTTATATTCATTTTCATATTCGATACAATACCCATACATTTCACATTCACTCATTTACACTTCCATTCACTAATATACACTTTTACACACTGTTTCTGTCTTTGGACTTCAGTCTTCAGTCTTCACAGCATCCTTCGGTTAGTCTAGTCTTCATACCTGTCATATACAGAAACACATACAATAATCTTGAACAGAAATAATATTTTAAATTTTAGCGAATATAATTTTTATTTTAAAATTTTATTCACCTCAGAACTTCGGTGTTTTCTCATCATTTTTCTGACTCGATCTGATTTTCATATCCAACTGACTATGTCTAGACAACTTGTGATATTCACAGTGATGCACTGTAAATACCACAAGGCAGTCAGTGTATATATAATATATTACTATGCATGGACAAGAAAAATAATACTAAATGGTTGCATTTACACACACATGTGTGTGTATATATATATATATATATATATATATATATATATATATATATATATATATATATATATATATATGCACTGCGTCGCCAATCCAGTGTGCAACTGAGGAGTAGCCACGTGGACCATCCCGACTCAGTGCATATGAATATGGTCAAGAGCACAAACACAAACATGGTCGAGGACAAAACAAAGTGAAAATGGCAGCTCAAAGGTTCAAAGCAAAGTTGGTCGAGGCAACCCAAATATATGTAAAGAAATAAATATGCATGAAGACATGTCAGCACGTATATAAGATGGAGCAAGCAGCAAAAATAGCAATGGGGTCAAAGTATAACGGTGCAACTAAATGACAATCAAGCATGTGTGCCTATGTGCACATTTCAACACAAAACAGGGCTCGAGTGCATGATGCAAGTATGCAGTCAACACAGGTACATGGTGATGGCATGCCATCAAGTCAAGCACACATGACGGAGGCGCAGTGATGGATAAATGCATGGTGAGACTCAGTATTCAATTGTTCAAGTCAGGGTCACGATGTGCGAGTTCAACTTCTAGTGAATCATGCCAGCCAACAAACCATACATGCACCAGTTTTCATGACTAAAGTGCAAAAATATGTCAAGTGTATAAGAGTGTGGTACATGCAACAAGTCGAGATCAAGTGAAGCGTCCAAGTACATTCAGAAATTGTCAGGATAGTCCACAAATGTACACAGCATGTTCAAAGGGGAAGTGACATGCCAAAGTAGTATTATATGTGCTGATACATATACGTAAGCACGGATGAACACAACATGATTTAAACATGGTCAAAGCTGTAATCAGTGATGAATTCACTGTCTACAAATGGGAGAACTCAAGAATGATGATGCAGTAATCAAATGCATGCTTGACACATAAGAGACGACAAATACACGGAGAATAACAGCATTATGGATAATTATGTGTACGTATATGTATATGTTTTTGACTGTTTTTTTAAGGGCCAAGGATGTTTCCAGATTTCACAAGTCAATGCAAGAACGGGAAACTCGAGTACATGCAGTATGGAACCAAAACAAACTTATGTACATACACAAGCATAGTCAGGTCAGAATATCAAATGCACAAACAAGCCAAGGCATATATACAATAAACCAAATTTTGGCAACCGTTTAAATGGAAAACAAATTTTGTTTCGCAAGGAACAAGTATTTAATTCCAGAAAACACTAAAAATCAGCAATTAAGGATTTGCATATAGGAAGAAATCAATGCACAAATATTCCTCAGAGGGACATGAATTCGGGCAAGTGCATCAACCAGATTTCAGGAAAGTAATTAACGAGCAAATCTTGGCATTGGAACAATCATAGATTTTTTTTGGAAAGTTAATATTAGCATTCACTGTTGATTTATTCAAGGCATCATATTCATCAATCAATTTCCATGCTAATGTCAATTCAAAATTTCAGAAAAGGTAACAAATATTTTTTCCAGGAAATACATTTCAACCAACCGAATTCAAGAAGGGAAAATCTTTTTTTGTAAAAGGCCAAACTTGTCCAGATTCAATTCATCAATTCAAATTGAGGGTTTTCAAAAGGGGAAAGCAATCAAAATCAGTCGAGTCATTATTTTGTGAAATCATTGCAATTAAAGGATTATATAATTCTATTTTAACACCCTATCATCATAGGCAATTGCATCGAAAACCACAAGTAACTCAAGCAAGAATTCAAAATCAAATTTTACTCACAGTTTCGATCGCCAGACAGAGAGACTAAATTGAACGATGAAGGAGCATCAATTTTGAGCACCAGAGATTAATTCCAGAAGCTAATTTCAACAATCAAGCAAATGCGTCGCGATTTGGATTTGAAAGAAACCCTAGTGGCCAAATTGGAGCCGCCACTTGTATTTCTCCAGAGACCAAAGGATCGGGGTAAAAGGAAATAAAGAGGGCCGCCCTACTCTATGTTTGGTCAAGCTAATATTAAAGGGGATAATCCTTTTTAATTTAACTCCTAAGGTTTCTCATTGTTTTTATTTCATTTCTGTATTGTTTTTGAATTTGTATTGTAAACTGTGTGAACAGTTGCTAAAGTCTATAAAATTCTAGGGGAATCCAGTTAGGGTTTAGCTGGCAGTTTTCTAGAGTCTGTAAAATATAGGGTTATGGATTACAGGTTTGTAATTCGGGAAAATCTGATTTAGGGGTTTAGATCAGTCTAGGGTTTTGAGCGTAGGATTAGAATAGGAGCGAGGTGTTCGCGAGTTTACATGGTCTTGTAAGCGGGTTCTGTTCTACCACCTAGTAGAAACCTTAGGAGTGTAGCATTAGGCAGAGTTTTGCCGAAGTTGGGTATCTCTCTGTGTTATTTCCTTCCTGCTTTTTATTTTTGCTGCATTTTGTGATCTGTTTATTATTCAATATCCGGTCAGGTTTTTAATTCAGCGAAAAACCATGATAAACCCTATTTACCCCCCCAGGGTTAATCAAGACCCAACAAGTCGTATCAGAGCTGGTATAAGGTAACAGCATGATAGGGGGTTCTCGTTGTATGATCATGTGGCGAAGTATTGACTCTTGCCCCTACATGCCCGGGGGTGGTTGTCAGTATCGAGAGGCATGACGTGAAACCAGTTACTAAGGTATCTTTGGTGCCCACCGGTGTGCTTAAAATTCCTCGTAAATAGAGATACCATTTGGTATCAGAGCAGGTAATTTTTAACTCTAGAGTCATGGGTCGTTCTAGTTGTCAGTCTTCTGAAAGTTAGTCCAGTAATATTCCAATTATTTTTAATGGAACAAATTTTTTTAACATGGAAATTTAAATACGAATTATATTTAAAATATGTTAATTTTGAATATTGGAATATTATTGAAAATTTGGGAGATATGTTAGATAAGAAAAATAAGGTTATGAATGCTCATGTTATGCATATTATTTATTCCTATCTTTATAATAATCAATTAAAATTTATCTCATTGTTTAACTGCGCAGGATATCTGAAGAACTCTCAACGCGCTGTATGGAAAATTTGACGACTGCTCAAAACACCAGAATGGCAACACAGATTCAGATCTATGCTTAACATGTCATATAGATGATATTTCAGATAGATCAGATGATGGAGATTCAACAGACGAACAGACAGAAAATTTCTCTTATGAAGATTTAATTTATATGTGTATTGATTTAACTAAATCTGTTGATAAACTCCAAGTGAAAATTAAAAGTTTGAAATTTGAAAATTCTGAGTTGCGATGCAAAAGTAATGATTTGGAATTGAAATTTGAAAGCAGAAAATTTTCTAATTCTATGTGCAAAAATTGTTTGAATTTGGAAAATAACCTTACTCATCTTAATGAAAATCTTGAACGGCTTGAAAACCAAATTTTGATTTTGAAAAACAATGAGGATGAACTAACTCGTAGAAACAATTTTTTGCAAAAGGAATTAGATAATTTCAAGACATACGAAAATTCCAAATTTGAAATTTTTGAAAAAGATAAGTTGTTGAAAACAGAATCTGCTTTGAAATATCTTGAAAACGAAATTGAAAGATTCAAAATTTTTGAAAAACAACAATTTGAAAAGCAAACTCAGTTTGAATATGAGATTCTTAAATCCAAGACCAAAATCAATTTTCTTGAAAATGAAATTTTGATTTTGAAACAGAATGGTACTGAAAGGAGAAAGATCAGCATTATTCGTTGTTCGAATCTGATGACAGAGAATTCTGACCTTAAATCTAAAATTCAACAACTTGAATCAACTCTGATCAAATTTTCTAACGGAGAAAAATCTTTAAATATGTTGTTGAAAAATCAACTCTTTTCAGGAAATAAAAGTGGTCTTGGTTTTGATAAAAGAAATGATTTTGATAATTTGAACTCTTGTGATTTTAAAAATCCTTCAAACTGCTTCAAGAAGGATAATTCTGAAAATCTGATTTTTGAAAATTCCAAAAGATTTTCGAATCACAAACGAGATAAGGATCGGTTTGATAACAATTCATCTAATTCATTTTGGATCCCAAAAGGAAATAAAATAAATTCATCTAAATTCAAACAAGTTTGGGTTCCTAAGGGCACAAAGGTAAATTCCAATGGGTTGTTATACAAATAGGTTTGGGTACCGAAAGACGTGAATAAAACTATGAGTGGTGTTAATAATTTTGTTAGACCACTCAATTCTCTAAAGTATTAGGTACTTGAGAAGGCTGAGAAATTGCTGTGCAAAAAGGTAATTTAAAACCAAGTTGTTTTATACTTCTGTATCATTTACAGTTCCTCCATCCTGGATTTGATGAGTTAGGGATTCTTCTTTACTTCGATTTTAGGTATAATCTCTAAACTCATCTTTGTAAATATTTTGTTTCCTTTGTTTATTCCTTCTTCTACCCCCTCTATTTTTTTCTTGATTTGTCACTATCATTTTTTTTTGGCTTCATTAACTTCCAATTGCAGAAGTCATATTTTTCTAGAAATTTAATTCTTTTATATAAAAAAAAAACTCTGATGTTTTAATCTTTTCCAAATCTTGAATATAAATTTGTAAATATCTGCAATTGTTTTGAAGTTTATTTTTTGATTCCAGAATTCATAACAATGCTGATGTATTCTTGTCATATCTTGAACGCTGTTGTTCTGAATTCTTAATTTTTGAAGATCTGAATACTTAATGAAATTTCACACACAACTGCTGTTTTAGTTCCTTCTAATTCATTTTAGAAAAGCTTGAAATAATATACTCATTACAGCACTCTACTATTTACCAGTTGTGATAATTTCATTGGTTTCAGATTGGCTTGGATATTTTGTTTGGTCTTGAATCATTGCTTACATCTTGAAATTCACTGTAATTCATGATCATCTATTTTGGATTTTTTGTTTGTTTGAGATCACCTGAAAATTTCTGATATTTTGAATCCCACACACCTCTAAAGTCTAAAATTATTAATGTTGTGTGATTGATTCATTGTATCTCATTATTTACATCCGTTCAAGTGATTTCAAATAATTTTTTTTTGGATCATGAATATGTCTTCAAACTTGATGTAAATATTCTGAAAAATTCTTTGCGCTTGTCAGAAATAATTTTGAAAAATTCTTTAAAAATCCGATCTTGAAACTCATTGTTATTTCATGGTTTTTTTATTTAAATATTTGATTGTTTAAAATCATTTGAAATTATTGATTTCTTGAATCTCGCACAGATCGTGAATTTAAAATTTATAATCTGGTGTGACTGATTCATTGAATCTCGATCTTTTTATATCCCTTCAAATGATTTAAAATAAACCATATATTTAATCATTTGATCATGAACCATTCTTTGACTGTCTGAAATATCTTTGAAACATCTCCTTGACAAGTCTGCTTTGAAAATGATATTTGTACTGCTCTAATATTGTTTTGATTTGAAATTGCTTGTTTATGATCTGTTTGCTGCTCTGATACTGTTCTTCAAATAACTGCTTGTTCTTGTCTGCAGTTCTGATAAATGTGCCAAATTTGTTAATTCTGTCTGGTTGGGCTTTGTGATTAAAATTTGTTAATAAGGACACCAATTGGTATCAGATGTGCTGAATTTTTTTTGTATATATTTTTTAATCCCTCTTGTCCCGTATAGCTCTTCATATTCCTCTTGTAATTGATTTTCAATTTAAATTTTTTTTATTCATTCAGAAATTGAAATCAATATCCAAATTGAACTGTATTTATAATTCATCAAAATTATTATTAGATTTTGAAATTGTGATGAATTGTGACTGTAGTATATTTCACAACAAGAAGAGATTTTATTTAGATTTGCATGATGGTTGAACATTCATTATAATATCATTGAATTGGCAACTATTTCACGACCATATCCTTTATCTACCATTATTCTGTCATCCTTCATGTTTTTTATATCAATGTGGAGAGTTAAATATTATTTTAAAATTATCTGAAATAAATAGTGGAAATATTTGTGATAGAAACGGGACTATGTTATTTTCCAGAATTAGTGACAATTGAAAATTTTCAATGATCTTTGTACAGTTGATCATATTTTATAATATGATTAACTTATAAATTTATTTCACAAACCATTTCTGTACCTATCACATTTCTATCATCCATATTGGTTTTATATACTAATGAGTTTATTCATTTTGAAACTGAAAATAAAAAAATATATTCATAAGTGTTTCTCTAACCTCATTTAAAAGTCCAAGCCCTGGTTATGCATGGTTATGAGATTACTTATATTTAAGCTGCAAATGTTCACATTTAAAAATTCAAGATCTGGTTATGCATTGTGAAAACCCGTAACTTCCCCGTAAAGGAGAGCGTCGGATAGTTCGAGAACAAGCCACAACAGAACGCAAACAGAAGAACATTTCATTGTATATTTCAACAATGCATCAGATTACAAGAATATACAGAGTATAAATGAATATTACACAGAAATATCAGAGATTTAAATTACATTTAAATACATAGCAGCGGAAAAATAATACAATACACAACTAGAATGAGATATACGGATACAAAGCTTTCCGGATATCGTTCCAGCTGTAAACCAGGATCCTGTGAATATAAATCTGCAAAACCAAAACTACTAGCTGCCCGTGTCAAAATAGGGGCACCCAGAGTTTAGGTTAAAACAATAAACTCCAGGTCAGTCATGTGACTGGTGTGAGAACTAAAACAGTTAATCTTTATTTTAAATCATTAGGTAAATCAAGGGACCACGCCGTATAACACGGAACGGGTTTCCTCCCAAGAATACCAGTGCATAAAACAAACAGCGCAATGCTAAATAAAGAAAAATGAAGCTGTTATAAGACCCAGGTCCTATCAAACAATGCAACGCAAGCCGGGGGATAGGGTTTTCCCTTATAACAGCCAAAGAATGCTTGATACGTTTGAAACAAATCATTTGATACTATAATAAGTGCATAGTGTATAAAACAACTTCAAATCATAAGTATCAATCATAGGCGGCATGGGTACCATATATCATGTCGCCATACTAGTTTTACAATTAAAACCGCAAAAGTCACGTATTTGGAAATTGGATTTCCGTCTATGAACCGAGGCAAAAGATAGTCCTCAACCGATTCGTGACTCTCTAGCCCGAGCCATAGGATCAGAGCTCGAGTGACCCTTGGAGCGACAGGGCTGGTCCACCGATGTGGATTAAAATGCCTGAACACTGCGTTTCTCCACCCTTTGGGGTGTCAATGAGCCAACAAATGACTCCATCGGTTCGAGAACGACCGATCAATCCGAGGCGCTTCGCAACAGCAACAACCACATAAGTCAAACTCGTCAGGGCGTGTAAAACCACTGACGCCACTTTTTAGCTAGAAGGAAACGCATGCCCTCCCTGAGGTCCGTCTCCCGTTTTTGGTTCATACCGGGTGTGAAACACGCGAAGTAAACGTTACACAAAGCTACGCCACAAAGGCCGTGCTTTGATCATCACCACAAGACTTTGCTTTTCAACAGAAGCCTCGATCAATTGCCACTTAGGCATGCCACACAGGCAATTCACTCCATGCGTTTGATATCCATCAATATATAACCCCTGAGCTCGTACGTCTCAGAGAAGGGCGTTAAGCAAGAGAATAAATTCTCCGCCGCCAAACAGATATATATTTAATAGAGATCAATCACACGGACTAAAATCCAATGCCAGACACACAGTCCATTTACAAGTCCGTTCTGGGTCTGAACGAAACCGGAGGCACCTAGTACCCCGCATATCCATCGATCTCCAAGTACGTCTGGACGATCACTAACTGTTTCCATCTTCTTGGGTGTACAGCCCAATCAAGATCATCAATTATCACCCAAACGACGTGAAGACCTCCGGTCTTCGACCATCGTCTTCATCTTCGACTTATCGTCGTATCAGTTATTCAGAATGGGATGAACCCGGTCTTTCTGAATAACTCGCGTATATTTTAAATAAGTGTTACACAAACACAACATACGCCTCATTCCAATTCATTAGTCACTAACCGTAAATTAATCAAGAGAATAATTCCCCAAATATTAACCCCGAAGGCCGAAACCAACATCAGATCAATATCCAGAAAACCATTCTGCTTGGCTAACCGACAGTTAGTTTCTAAATTTCACGTTCAAATCTAATTAAAGATTTAACTATCGCCTGGAGCAAAACTGGTGATACTCCATTCTCGATCTTTTCAATCTAATTAAAAGATTCATTAAAACTCCACTTAGTTTTAATCATTATCTGGGTTAAAGAATCAGTGTCATTTAAAACACAATTCACGATAAACCCAAAATCACATTCCATTAATTATCGGGTTAAAGAACAAGTGTTATTTAAAACACTGTTCACGATAAACCCAAAAATCAATACCAATTCAATTCCAATTAAATATCATTTAATTGGTACACTTCATTAAATCTAAATAAAAAGATTTAATCTTTTCTCAACTGGGTTCAAGAACAGTGTTAGTGAAGACACCATTCACGACAAACCCAAATCACATTCGATATTCAATACAAGGCTCTGAATAGAAAATATATCGGCTTATATTCAATATCGAATTCTACGACTAACAAATGTCGTATTGGAAATAACGATACAAATATATATCTTTCAAATTTCCATAACAACACCTGTAATATCACGAATTCCAACATCGAAATATTCCGAAGACAATTTCGATTCAAATCCACTCCAATGCAATCATTGGAAATTTTGGTTATTTTCAAAACCATTTCAAATTCAATTTATTTATTTAAAAATAAATAGAATTATAATTCTAGTTCAAAACTAGTTCATTTCGATAAAAATCTATTTTTATCTTTTCAAATATGGAGTTTTTCATCCCAAACTTTCACAAATCATTTCTTATGATTTTACACAAATTATTACTATTTTTAATAATTTTATCAAGGCCCGTACAGTCGATTTCCATTAACGGCCATCGAACTGCACTTACAGCGACCTTTTTCAAATTTGATTTGGACGTATCTCCAAATCCAACCGTTAGATTTCAAATTTCTAACATTCATTAGAAAGCTCTTTTCGATACGAACCCAACGGTTCCGGTTTTAGGAGAATCCGACGGTCGGATCTCCCGCAATGTCCGTTTGAAATAAATGGTCGAAATTCACGAACTGCCGCGGCGCGGCGCGTTCTATTCAGGCCATTATATTATATATATAATATATATAATATATACTTCGTCGATTTCTATTTAAAACGAATTATATAAATAGTTTTAAATTCGTTTCAAAAGCAATTTCAACTTCCTTTTCAATTCAAATCAAAATTGAATTCTTCTTTATAAATTCGTTTCAAAATTCATTTCTATTCAATTCAAATTTCAATTCAATTTGAATTCATTTCAATTCGTTTTCAATTCAATTCATTTCGAAATCGTTTTCAATTCAATTCATTTCGAAATCGTTTTCAATTCAATTCATTTCGAAATCGTTTTCAATTCAATTCATTTCGAAATCGTTTTCAATTCAATTCATTTCGAAATCGTTTTCAATTCAATTCATTTCGAAAACGTTTTCAATTCAATTCATTTCGAAATCGTTTTCAATTCAATTCATTTCGAAATCGTTTTCAATTCATTTCGAAAACGTTTTCAATTCAATTCATTTCGAAATCGTTTTCAATTCAATTCATTTCGAAATCGTTTTCAATTCAATTCATTTCGAAATCGTTTTCAATTCAATTCATTTCGAAAACGTTTTCAATTCAATTCATTTCGAAATCGTTTTCAATTCAATTCATTTCGAAAACGTTTTCAATTCAATTCATTTCGAAATCGTTTTCAATTCAATTCATTTCGAAATCGTTTTCAATTCAATTCATTTCGAAATCGTTTTCAATTCAATTCATTTCGAAATCGTTTTCAATTCAATTCATTTCGAAATCGTTTTCAATTCAATTCATTTCGAAATCGTTTTCAATTCAATTCATTTCGAAAACGTTTTCAATTCAATTCATTTCGAAATCGTTTTCAATTCAATTCATTTCGAAATCGTTTTCAATTCAATTCATTTCGAAAACGTTTTCAATTCAATTCATTTCGAAAACGTTTTCAATTCAATTCATTTCGAAATTGTTTTCAATTCAATTCATTTCGAAATCGTTTTCAATTCAATTCATTTCGAAAACGTTTTCAATTCAATTCATTTCGAAATCGTTTTCAATTCAATTCATTTCGAAATCGTTTTCAATTCAATTCATTTCGAAATCGTTTTCAATTCAATTCATTTCGAAAACGTTTTCAATTCAATTCATTTCGAAAACGTTTTCAATTCAATTCATTTCGAAATCGTTTTCAATTCAATTCATTTCGAAATCGTTTTCAATTCAATTCATTTCGAAAACGTTTTCAATTCAATTCATTTCGAAATCGTTTTCAATTCATTTCATTTCGAAATCGTTTTCAATTCAATTCATTTCGAAAACGTTTTCAATTCAATTCATTTCGAAATCGTTTTCAATTCATTTCGAAAACGTTTTCAATTCAATTCATTTCGAAAAATTCGATTTCGAGATTACTTTTCAATATTCATTTTAAAATGAATAAAATCGATATAAATATCGTTTACGTCAAAATGGCGTCAATCTAATCAACACGGCTTCATAAATTTCTATTTTCAAATATTCTATTTCAAATATTTCCTATTATCAAAATATTTGTTATTATCAAAATATTCTTTATTTTCACGATTGGAATGAGGCCCAATCAATTACCATATAAAATTAATTATATGGATTTTCATACAACACATGTATATAATAACATTGAAAATAATCAACCATCAACCAAAGTGCTCTACACTGTATAAGCATCAAATATAGATATTCAATGCTTATAACAGCCTGTCAATCAATCGATCGACATATTTAATCAATCAGGATGAGTGAAATTCATATTTCATCCCAACACCCGTGTGGGGTTTCAAACAATCAAACACAGATTTTAGTTGTGCAGTTGGGCGATGTGTAAAATTTATCGTCCCAATCAATGTCATTCAAATAAGTGTACATAAACAAACCATCTGGTTTGTAAATGAATATTTATTTATTCACTTCACTATTTTCATATTCACGTTAAAAATTATATTTTTAACGATAAAACATTTTATTTCAACCTATGAATTTCTATTCAATTCATTTATTCAATAAAATGATATTTTTATTTTTCTAACATATTTTAGAAAATTTCGGCGGCATAACGACACGATACTAGAAACGGGACGAGGCCTAGCCTTATCCCCGGTCTAGTGAAGGCCCACGCCATTCACACATCATTCAAATCAATTTCATCTCACCAAACAATTCAATTCAAACAAATAATTCAACTAATCTATGCAACCAAACAAACAAGTCCATGGTCTGTGGACGATTGTGTCGGGTGCTACTAAGCACCGTCTGCATCCTAGTATATATATAAAACTAGAAAGAAATTGAAAGGTGAGAAATTCTCACATATAGCTATCCTAGCTCCACGACACTTCTATTGTAGAGATCTTCGTCGTTTCGCCTTTTTGTCACCTTCGTTGCTGCTTTCACTACATACGTAAAAATCACATTTTTACTTCGCTATTCAATATATAAAAATCGTATTTTTATTTCGCTATTCAATATATAAAAATCGAATTTTTATTTCAAAGTTCAATATATAAAAATCGAATTTTTATTTCAAAGTTCAATATATAAAAATCGAATTTTTATTTCAAAGTTCAATATATAAAAATCGAATTTTTACTCGACTTTCAATATATAAAAATATTATTTTTATCTCGACTTTCAATATATAAAAATATGATTTTTATCTCGACTTTCAATATATAAAAATATTATTTTTACTCTTCTACAAATCCGATCTTTTTAAAGTTTAAACCTTTTGCTTAAACTTAAAATTAAAATCAGTTTTAACCTTTTTTAAAAATCAACTGTTTTTATTCTTTTAAAAAAAACAGTTTTTAATCTTTTTCTAAAAACAGTTTTTTTTATCTTTTTCTAAAATCAGTTTTATCTCATTAAAAAAAATCAAATCAGTTTTATACCTTTTTTTTAAAAATCAACTGTTTTTATTCTTTTAAAAAAAAAACAATTCAGTTTTTATTTTAAAAATCGAAATCAGTTTTTTCTTTAAAAATCGAAATCAGTTTTTACTTTAAAAATCGAAATCAGTTTTTACTTTATATAATTTTCAGTTTTCTAAACCTATAAAAAAACAGTTTTATACTTTTTAAAAACAAATCAGTTTTATTCTTTTTTTTAAAAAAAAGAATAAAATAATAAAATAAAAAGAAATGCTTACGGGGGGGGGGGGGGTTTCCGCAGTTTGTCGGCGGCATCTTGGAGCGGGCGGCGTCGATGTCGGCAGCAGGAGGGTGGAGCGATGGCTTCGGGGCTCGAACGGGGTGGCGTTGCTTCGGGATGAGGCGGCTTCGGGTTGTCGTTCGGTGGGAGGAGGCTGAACGGAGGGCGGCTTCGAGGGTTCTGGCGGCGGCGATGATTCGATTTAGGTTTCCCTTTTCTTTTTTTTTTCTTTTTTTTTATACATGAAATCGGTAATGAAATACTGGGGGGGGGGGCCAAGCAGAAGAAAAGGAGGGGAGTTATATTTTTTTTATTATTTAATTATTTATTTATTCAAAAAGGTTGACTTTTATCCATGACCTCGAAACGAGGCCCACCGCCTGTCGTCCATAGTGTTTCACCCCCATTCTGAACACAATGGGTTATGTATCGTAGGTTGATTCGGACGTTTGAATCAGTTTCCGTTAAATTTACATTTAAATCTCTATATTGAATTTTAAACGTACATTTCAAATTACCGGGGTCACATACTAACTCTATAAATTCCAGAAAAATATTTTCTAGCTTCGTATTGACGATACGGTCATAACAAAACTAGTTTCGTCGAATTCTGAGACCGTTAGAAAAATGGCCAATTTCCAGTCGATTAAAATCAACTGAAACTGGTCAAACGCGTTTTCCTTTACCACGCTCACATATTGATTCGAAAAATTATGAAATTTAAAACCTAGCAATAACATGACATCACGGACCCAACAAAAGTGGTTTCGTCGAAATCCGAGGTCGTTTGCAAAATGTCCATTTTTAAGGGCCTGAATTCCATAGCGACTATTCAGAATTTTCAACTGGACATATCTTTTGATTCCCGCTACGAACTTTTGATTTTTCGGATTCGTTGGAAAGATATTCACTATTAGATTCCATTATTTTTGGTTTCACTAAAATCCGGATTGTTTTGCACCCGGTACATTCAATTGAAGTTTGAAATCGAATTATCGAACTACCGCGCCATTTTCAATTCTATTTATAATTATTTATAAATATTTATATTCTAACGACGACGCGT
The DNA here is from genome assembly GCA_030737875.1 of Allium sativum. Classification (NCBI taxonomy): domain Eukaryota; kingdom Viridiplantae; phylum Streptophyta; class Magnoliopsida; order Asparagales; family Amaryllidaceae; genus Allium; species Allium sativum. The sequence goes on along the minus strand of CM060912.1, from coordinate 46,998,177 downwards.
ATAAATATATACGTCGAATTATATTCAAACTAAATTTCTCGTCGATATTATTTAAAATAATCCATTTTAAATATTCAAAATCCGCTAAAATCGCCAAAACAAAAATTTTAAACTGGCCCAGATTTTACGGGTTGTTACAATCTCCCCCACTTAAAACTTTTCGTCCCCGAAAAGGAACAAAGTCGAAAGTGGTTTGATCATTCAACTCTACGCTCGATCAGGCTTCCATTCTCTAACTTTTCAGTTTTTGAGAATTTTCTAAAATTTCAAAAATTTGGCTAACACCCTAAATTTCCGAAAAATTTCGCCATAACCTCCCCTGCAATGGGAGCATCGGGGAATTTCAAATAGCTTCCCCGGTCCTTCAGATCTCAAAAAGAAAAAGAAAAAGCCAAGCGGCTAGCCAATAGGCTCACAAAATCATCATCACCCAAACAAAACAGGAAATTATGTAGTAAACATGTACCTATTTGTCGGGCAAACAAATTTTATTCTCTGGCTCTAGCCTCCTTGCTATGACCTGTTCAATGATATATATGTATATGCAAGCAAATGCGACCGATTTTCAATATAATTCAATATGTGATTCAGTTAGGCTAAATGGCTAAAAATTAGCAAACAAATAAACAAACAACACAAACATCAATCAATTAGTTGATTAGAGTTTCAAATGCATAACTTTGATATATAGTCAAAAATCAGATTTTTGATGCCAAATCACAACAATAGGCCCTATCTAATTTTGGTTCTCACACCAGTCAATAGGAAATATATAGAAAGCCCACTTTCGTCACTCGAACATAAATTCTAATGATGGAGCTCCATCATCAAAATCGTCTCCGGGCGATTAGAGTGTAATTCTATATCTATCCAGTATATTAAAATTTCGAATAAACGCGGATCAGATGTATACGCAAAATCTATATATACTGGATTGTCCACATCAATATAAATAGATAATCAAATACGAATAATCGATTTAAATTTTCAAAACAAAAATTGTTTTCATTTTCAAAAATATACTCTTCACGCTCGTTCTAGGATACTACTGATCCCATCTCTAACGAGTCATCCCCATTGGACATTACTAATCCAATATCTGATGAGTTCTTTCGTATGGTTCTAATGTGCCTTATTCTCTGCTTTGTAAACCAAAGCTCTGATACCAACTGTGAAAACCCGTAACTTCCCCGTAAAGGAGAGCGTCGGATAGTTCGAGAACAAGCCACAACAGAACGCAAACAGAAGAACATTTCATTGTATATTTCAACAATGCATCAGATTACAAGAATATACAGAGTATAAATGAATATTACACAGAAATATCAGAGATTTAAATTACATTTAAATACATAGCAGCGGAAAAATAATACAATACACAACTAGAATGAGATATACGGATACAAAGCTTTCCGGATATCGTTCCAGCTGTAAACCAGGATCCTGTGAATATAAATCTGCAAAACCAAAACTACTAGCTGCCCGTGTCAAAATAGGGGCACCCAGAGTTTAGGTTAAAACAATAAACTCCAGGTCAGTCATGTGACTGGTGTGAGAACTAAAACAGTTAATCTTTATTTTAAATCATTAGGTAAATCAAGGGACCACGCCGTATAACACGGAACGGGTTTCCTCCCAAGAATACCAGTGCATAAAACAAACAGCGCAATGCTAAATAAAGAAAAATGAAGCTGTTATAAGACCCAGGTCCTATCACACAATGCAACGCAAGCCGGGGGATAGGGTTTTCCCTTATAACAGCCAAAGAATGCTTGATACGTTTGAAACAAATCATTTGATACTATAATAAGTGCATAGTGTATAAAACAACTTCAAATCATAAGTATCAATCATAGGCGGCATGGGTACCATATATCATGTCGCCATACTAGTTTTACAATTAAAACCGCAAATGTCACGTATTTGGAAATTGGATTTCCGTCTATGAACCGAGGCAAAAGATAGTCCTCAACCGATTCGTGACTCTCTAGCCCGAGCCACAGGATCGGAGCTCGAGTGACCCTTGGAGCGACAGGGCCGGTCCACCGATGTGGATTAAAATGCCTGAACACTGCGTTTCCCCACCCTTTGGGGTGTCAATGAGCCAACAAATGACTCCATCGGTTCGAGAACGACCGATCAATCCGAGGCGCCTCGCAACAGCAACAACCACATAAGTCAAACTCGTCAGGGCGTGTAAAACCACTGACGCCACTTTTTAGCTAGAAGGAAACGCATGCCCTCCCTGAGGTCCGTCTCCCGTTTTTGGTTCATACCGGGTGTGAAACACGCGAAGTAAACGTTACACAAAGCTACGCCACAAAGGCCGTGCTTTGATCATCACCACAAGACTTTGCTTTTCAACAGAAGCCTCGATCAATTGCCACTTAGGCATGCCACACAGGCAATTCACTCCATGCGTTTGATATCCATCAATATATAACCCCTGAGCTCGTACGTCTCAGAGAAGGGCGTTAAGCAAGAGAATAAATTCTCCGCCGCCAAACAGATATATATTTAATAGAGATCAATCACACGGACTAAAATCCAATGTCAGACACACAGTCCATTTACAAGTCCGTTCTGGGTCTGAACGAAACCGGAGGCACCTAGTACCCCGCATATCCATCGATCTCCAAGTACGTCTGGACGATCACTAACTGTTTCCATCTTCTTGGGTGTACAGCCCAATCAAGATCATCAGTTATCACCCAAACGACGTGAAGACCTCCGGTCTTCGACCATCGTCTTCATCTTCGACTTATCGTCGTATCAGTTATTCAGAATGGGATGAACCCGGTCTTTCTGAATAACTCGCGTATATTTTAAATAAGTGTTACACAAACACAACATACGCCTCATTCCAATTCATTAGTCACTAACCGTAAATTAATCAAGAGAATAATTCCCCAAATATTAACCCCGAAGGCCGAAACCAACATCAGATCAATATCCAGAAAACCATTCTGCTTGGCTAACCGACTGTTAGTTTCTAAATTTCACGTTCAAATCTAATTAAAGATTTAACTATCGCCTGGAGCAAAACTGGTGATACTCCATTCTCGATCTTTTCAATCTAATTAAAAGATTCATTAAAACTCCACTTAGTTTTAATCATTATCTGGGTTAAAGAATCAGTGTCATTTAAAACACGATTCACGATAAACCCAAAATCACATTCCATTAATTATCGGGTTAAAGAACAAGTGTTGTTTAAAACACTGTTCACGATAAACCCAAAAATCAATACCAATTCAATTCCAATTAAATATCATTTAATTGGTACACTTCATTAAATCTAAATAAAAAGATTTAATCTTTTCTCAACTGGGTTCAAGAACAGTGTTAGTGAAGACACCATTCACGACAAACCCAAATCACATTCGATATTCAATACAAGGCTCTGAATAGAAAATATATCGGCTTATATTCAATATCGAATTCTACGACTAACAAATGTCGTATTGGAAATAACGATACAAATATATATCTTTCAAATTTCCATAACAACACCTGTAATATCACGAATTCCAACATCGAAATATTCCGAAGACAATTTCGATTCAAATCCACTCCAATGCAATCATTGGAAATTTTGGTTATTTTCAAAACCATTTCAAATTCAATTTATTTATTTAAAAATAAATAGAATTATAATTCTAGTTCAAAACTAGTTCATTTCGATAAAAATCTATTTTTATCTTTTCAAATATGGAGTTTTTCATCCCAAACTTTCACAAATCATTTCTTATGATTTTACACAAATTATTACTATTTTTAATAATTTTATCAAGGCCCGTACAGTCGATTTCCATTAACGGCCATCGAACTGCACTTACAGCGACCTTTTTCAAATTTGATTTGGACGTATCTCCAAATCCAACCGTTAGATTTCAAATTTCTAACATTCATTAGAAAGCTCTTTTCGATACGAACCCAACGGTTCCGGTTTTAGGAGAATCCGACGGTCGGATCTCCCGCAATGTCCGTTTGAAATAAATGGTCGAAATTCACGAACTGTCGCGGCGCGGCGCGTTCTATTCAGGCCATTATATTATATATAATATATATAATATATACTTCGTCGATTTCTATTTAAAACGAATTATATAAATAGTTTTAAATTCGTTTCAAAAGCAATTTCAACTTCCTTTTCAATTCAAATCAAAATTGAATTCTTCTTTATAAATTCGTTTCAAAATTCATTTCTATTCAATTCAAATTTCAATTCAATTTGAATTCATTTCAATTCGTTTTCAATTCAATTCATTTCGAAATCGTTTTCAATTCAATTCATTTCGAAATCGTTTTCAATTCAATTCATTTCGAAATCGTTTTCAATTCAATTCATTTCGAAATCGTTTTCAATTCAATTCATTTCGAAAACGTTTTCAATTCAATTCATTTCGAAAACGTTTTCAATTCAATTCATTTCGAAATCGTTTTCAATTCATTTCGAAATCGTTTTCAATTCAATTCATTTCGAAAACGTTTTCAATTCAATTCATTTCGAAATCGTTTTCAATTCAATTCATTTCGAAAACGTTTTCAATTCAATTCATTTCGAAATCGTTTTCAATTCAATTCATTTCGAAATCGTTTTCAATTCAATTCATTTCGAAATCGTTTTCAATTCAATTCATTTCGAAATCGTTTTCAATTCAATTCATTTCGAAATCGTTTTCAATTCAATTCATTTCGAAATCGTTTTCAATTCAATTCATTTCGAAATCGTTTTCAATTCAATTCATTTCGAAATCGTTTTCAATTCAATTCATTTCGAAATCGTTTTCAATTCAATTCATTTCGAAATCGTTTTCAATTCATTTCGAAATCGTTTTCAATTCAATTCATTTCGAAAACATTTTCAATTCAATTCATTTCGAAATCGTTTTCAATTCAATTCATTTCGAAATTGTTTTCAATTCATTTCATTTCGAAAACGTTTTCAATTCAATTCATTTCGAAAACGTTTTCAATTCAATTCATTTCGAAATCGTTTTCAATTCAATTCATTTCGAAATCGTTTTCAATTCAATTCATTTCGAAAACGTTTTCAATTCAATTCATTTCGAAATCGTTTTCAATTCAATTCATTTCGAAATCGTTTTCAATTCAATTCATTTCGAAAACGTTTTCAATTCAATTCATTTCGAAAACGTTTTCAATTCAATTCATTTCGAAATCGTTTTCAATTCATTTCATTTCGAAAACGTTTTCAATTCAATTCATTTCGAAAACGTTTTCAATTCAATTCATTTCGAAATCGTTTTCAATTCAATTCATTTCGAAAACGTTTTCAATTCAATTCATTTCGAAATCGTTTTCAATTCAATTCATTTCGAAATCGTTTTCAATTCAATTCATTTCGAAAACGTTTTCAATTCAATTCATTTCGAAATCGTTTTCAATTCATTTCATTTCGAAAACGTTTTCAATTCAATTCATTTCGAAAAATTCGATTTCGAGATTACTTTTCAATATTCATTTTAAAATGAATAAAATCGATATAAATATCGTTTACGTCAAAATGGCGTCAATCTAATCAACACGGCTTCATAAATTTCTATTTTCAAATATTCTATTTCAAATATTTCCTATTATCAAAATATTTGTTATTATCAAAATATTCTTTATTTTCACGATTGGAATGAGGCCCAATCAATTACCATATAAAATTAATTATATGGATTTTCATACAACACATGTATATAATAACATTGAAAATAATCAACCATCAACCAAAGTGCTCTACACTGTATAAGCATCAAATATAGATATTCAACGCTTATAACAGCCTGTCAATCAATCGATCGACATATTTAATCAATCAGGATGAGTGAAATTCATATTTCATCCCAACACCCGTGTGGGGTTTCAAACAATCAAACACAGATTTTAGTTGTGCAGTTGGGCGATGTGTAAAATTTATCGTCCTAATCAATGTCATTCAAATAAGTGTACATAAACAAACCATCTGGTTTGTAAATGAATATTTATTTATTCACTTCACTATTTTCATATTCACGTTAAAAATTATATTTTTAACGATAAAACATTTTATTTCAACCTATGAATTTCTATTCAATTCATTTATTCAATAAAATGATATTTTTATTTTTCTAACATATTTTAGAAAATTTCGGCGGCATAACGGCACGATACTAGAAACGGGACGAGGCCTAGCCTTATCCCCGGTCTAGTGAAGGCCCACGCCATTCACACATCATTCAAATCAATTTCATCTCACCAAACAATTCAATTCAAACAAATAATTCAACTAATCTATGCAACCAAACAAACAAGTCCATGGTCTGTGGACGATTGTGTCGGGTGCTACTAAGCACCGTCTGCATCCTAGTATATATATAAAACTAGAAAGAAATTGAAAGGTGAGAAATTCTCACATATAGCTATCCTAGCTCCACGGCACTTCTATTGTAGAGATCTTCGTCGTTTCGCCTTTTTGTCACCTTCGTTGCTGCTTTCACTACATACGTAAAAATCACATTTTTACTTCGCTATTCAATATATAAAAATCGAATTTTTATTTCGCTATTCAATATATAAAAATCGAATTTTTATTTCAAAGTTCAATATATAAAAATCGAATTTTTATTTCAAAGTTCAATATATAAAAATCGAATTTTTACTCGACTTTCAATATATAAAAATATTATTTTTATCTCGACTTTCAATATATAAAAATATGATTTTTATCTCGACTTTCAATATATAAAAATATTATTTTTACTCTTCTACAAATCCGATCTTTTTAAAGTTTAAACCTTTTGCTTAAACTTAAAATTAAAATCAGTTTTAACCTTTTTTAAAAATCAACTGTTTTTATTCTTTTAAAAAAAACAGTTTTTAATCTTTTTCTAAAAACAGTTTTTTTTATCTTTTTCTAAAATCAGTTTTATCTCATTAAAAAAAATCAAATCAGTTTTATACCTTTTTTTAAAAAATCAACTGTTTTTATTCTTTAAAAAAAAAAAACAATTCAGTTTTTATTTTAAAAATCGAAATCAGTTTTTTCTTTAAAAATCGAAATCAGTTTTTACTTTAAAAATCGAAATCAGTTTTTACTTTATATAATTTTCAGTTTTCTAAACCTATAAAAAAACAGTTTTATACTTTTTAAAAACAAATCAGTTTTATTCTTTTTAAAAAAAAAGAATAAAATAATAAAATAAAAAGAAATGCTTACGGGGGGGGTTTCCGCAGTTTGTCGGCGGCATCTTGGAGCGGGCGGCGTCGATGTCGGCAGCAGGAGGGTGGAGCGATGGCTTCGGGGCTCGAACGGGGTGGCGTTGCTTCGGGATGAGGCGGCTTCGGGTTGTCGTTCAGTGGGAGGAGGCTGAACGGAGGGCGGCTTCGAGGGTTCTGGCGGCGGCGAGGATTCGATTTAGGTTTCCCTTTTCTTTTTTTTTTCTTTTTTTTTATACATGAAATCGGTAATGAAATACTGGGGGGGCCAAGCAGAAGAAAAGGAGGGGAGTTATATTTTTTTTTTTTAATTATTTATTTATTCAAAAAGGTTGACTTTTATCCATGACCTCGAAACGAGGCCCACCGCCTGTCGTCCATAGCGTTTCACCCCCATTCTGAACACAATGGGTTATGTATCGTAGGTTGATTCGGACGTTTGAATCAGTTTCCGTTAAATTTACATTTAAATCTCTATATTGAATTTTAAACGTACATTTCAAATTACCGGGGTCACATACTAACTCTATAAATTCCAGAAAAATATTTTCTAGCTTCGTATTGACGATACGGTCATAACAAAACTAGTTTCGTCGAATTCTGAGACCGTTAGAAAAATGGCCAATTTCCAGTCGATTAAAATCAACTGAAACTGGTCAAACGCGTTTTCCTTTACCACGCTCACATATTGATTCGAAAAATTATGAAATTTAAAACCTAGCAATAACATGACATCACGGACCCAACAAAAGTGGTTTCGTCGAAATCCGAGGTCGTTTGCAAAATGTCCATTTTTAAGGGCCTGAATTCCATAGCGACTATTCAGAATTTTCAACTGGACATATCTTTTGATTCCCGCTACGAACTTTTGATTTTTCGGATTCGTTGGAAAGATATTCACTATTAGATTCCATTATTTTTGGTTTCACTAAAATCCGGATTGTTTTGCACCCGGTACATTCAATTGAAGTTTGAAATCGAATTATCGAACTACCGCGCCATTTTCAATTCTATTTATAATTATTTATAAATATTTATATTCTAACGACGACGCGTATAAATATATACGTCGAATTATATTCAAACTAAATTTCTCGTCGATATTATTTAAAATAATCCATTTTAAATATTCAAAATCCGCTAAAATCGCCAAAACAAAATTTTTAAACTGGCCCAGATTTTACGGGTTGTTATATGCATGGTCAGTGTGCTCTTAAATTAAAAGAAAAGGAAAATAATTTGAACAAATAAAAATTTATATGAAATTCTCCTAGGTGTATAAAACAAACCTATCAATCCATCTCTCTAATCTGTGAAATGTGTTGATATGTTATGTCGTATTATGATTTGTTGATTATGATTTGTTGATTGATAGCTATTGGGATTTGAGATTATTTGATTTTGTCATTTAAATTGAATTATTAATTATAGTCCAAATCCATCACTGTTTTTGTGCTCAATTTTATAAATTTCCTTTGAAAATAATTGAAAACCATTTTTTTAACTCTCCCCATTTTTATAAATTTCATCGTAAATCTGTCATTATCTACAATGTGAAATATAACACCAGTTCTTAGTTTATTATGATTTTTGTTTGACTGATTGAGATTTATGATGACCGTTCTTCCTCTTAAGCTGAAATTATATTTTTAGTCATTTTTCATCTATATTTTAAAATTATGTATCCTTTTGATGATAACAAAAGGGGGAGAATGAGTTGAGATTTTGATTTATGAGTGAATATTTTATAAATATTTTTAATTTTGAAAATTCACTCAATTTTTTCTTTTCACTCATGCACAGTTATAGGGGGAGTTTAGTTGTAGGGGGAGCATTCAAATAGGGGAGTTTCACTATTCACGAAATAACACATTTATTATATTCAAAATCTTTTTATTTGTTTGTCATCATCAAAAGGGGGAGATTATTATATATAACGTAGTTGTATATAATAATTATATGGTTTTTGTTTGATGATAACAAACAAGTATATACTATTTTAAATGTGTTTGTTATTGTACTTTTACATCACATCACAGACAGAAATATAATATCTATATTTAAATAAAATAGGACTGTACAGAAATTCAAATGTTCACAGTACTTTATTTAGATATAATATTTTATTTCAAACATTCAAGTAGTACGATTTTTTTAACTCCACTATTTGAATACATCACTGATATACATTTCAATTTATATTCATTTTCATATTTAATAAAATGCCCATACATTTCATATTCACTCATTTACAATTCCATTCACTCATATACACTTTTACACACTGATTTTGTTTTCTTCTTCTGTCTTCTGTCTTCATAGCATCCTTCAGTCAGTCCAGTCTTCGTACCTGTCATATACAGAAACACACACAGTAATCTTGAACAAAAATAGTATTCTAAATTCTAGCGAATATAATTTTTATTTTAAAATTTTATTTGCCTTAGAATTTCGGTGTGTTTCTCACCATTTTTCTGACTCGAATTGATTTTCATATCCAATCGACTATGTCTAGACAGCTTGTGATATTCACAGTGATACACTGTAAATACCACAAGGCAGTCAATGTATATATACTATATTACTATGCATGGACAGGAAAAATAATACTGAATGGCTGCATATACACACGTGTATATATACACGTGTGCACTGCCTCGCCAATCTAGTGTGCAATTAAGGAGTAGCCACGTGGACCATCTCGACTTAGTGCATATGAATATTGTCGAGAGCACAAACAAAAACATGGCCGAGGACAAAACAAAGTGAAAATGGCAGCTCAAAGGTTCAAAGCAAAGTTGGTCGAGGCAACCCAAATATATGCAAAGAAATAAATATGCGTGAAGAAATGTCAGCACATATACAAAATGGAGCAAGCGGCAAAAACGGCAATGGGGTCAAAGTATAATGGTGCAGCTAAATGACAATCAAGCATGTGTGCACATGTGCACATTTCAACACAAAACAGGGCTTGAGTGCATGATGTAAGTATGCAGTCAACACAGGTACATGGTGATGGCATGTCATCAAGTCGAGCACACATGACGGAGGCGCAGTGATGGACAAATGCATGGTGAGACTCAGTATTCAATTGTTCAAGTTAGGGTCACGATGTGCGAGTTCAACTTCTAGTGAATCATGTCAGCCAACAAACCATGCATGCACCAGTTTTCAAGACTAAAGTGCAAAAACATGTCAAGTGTATAAGAGTATGGTATATGCAACAAGTCGAGATCAAGTGAAGCATCCAGGTACATTCAGAAATTGTCAGGATAGTCCACAAATGTACACAGCCTGTTCAAAGGGAAGTGACATGCCAGAGTAGTATTATATGTGCCGATACATATACATAAGCACGGATGAACACATCATGATTTAAACATGGTCAAAGCTGTAATCAGTGATGAATACACTGTCTACAAATGGGAGAACTCAAGAATGATGATGCAGTAATCAAATGCATGCATGACACACAAGAGACAGCAAATACATGGAGAATAATAGCATTATGGACAACTATGTGTATGTATGTTTTTGACTGTTTTTTTAAGAGCTAAGGATGTTTCCAATTTTCACAAGTCAATGCAAGAACGGGAAACTCGAGTACATGCAGTATGGAACCAAACAAACTCATGTACATACATAAGCATAGTCAGGTCAGAATAACAAATGCACAAACAAGCCAACGCATGTATACAAGAAACAAAATTTTGGCAACCGTTTAAATGGAAAACAAATTTTGTCTCGCAAGGAACAAGTATTTAATTCTAGAAAACACTAAAAATCAGCAAGGATGTTTTTTAAGGATTTGCGTATGGGAAGAAATCAATGCAGAAATATTCCTCAGAGGGACATGAGTTCGGGAAGATGCACCAACCAGATTTCAGGAAAGTAATTAACGAGCAAATCTTAGCATAGGAACAATCACAGAGTTTTTTTTTTTTGGAAAGTTAATATTAGCATTCACTGTTGATAGATTCAAGGCATCATATTCATCAATCAATTTCCATGCTAATGTCAATTCAAAATTTCAGAAAAGGCAACAAATATTTTTTCCAGGAAATACATTTCAATCAACCGAATTCAAGAAGGGAAAATCTTTTTATTGTAAAAGGCCAAACTTTTCCAGATTCAATTCATCAATTCAAATCGAGGGTTTTCGAAAGGGGAAAGCAATCAAAATAAGCCGAGTCATTATTTTGTGAAATCAGAGCAATTAAAGGATTCTATATTCCTATTTTAACAAACTATCATCATAGGCAATTGCATCGAAAACCACAAGCAACTCAAGCAAGAATTCAAAATCAAATTTTACTCACAGTTTCGATTGCCAGACAGAGAGACTAAATCGAACGATGAAGGAGCATCAATTTCGAGCACCAGAGAATAATTCCAGAAGCTAATTTCGACAATCAAACAATTGCGTCGTGATTTGGATTTGAAAGAAACCCTAGTCGCCAAATTGAATCCGCCATTTGTATTTCTCCAGAGACCAAAGGATCGGGGCAAAAGGAAATAAAGCGGGCCGGCCTACTCTATGTTTGGTCAAGCTAATATTAAAGGGGATAACCCTTTTTAATTTAACTCCTAGGGTTTCTCATTGTTTTTATTTCATTTTTGTATTGTTTTTGTATTTGTGTTGTAAACCGTCTGAACAGTTGCTCGAGTATGTAAAATTCTAGGGGAATCCAGTTATGGTTTAGCTGGCAGTTTACTAGAGTCTATAAAATCTAGGGTTATGGGTTTGTAATTCGGGAAAATCTGATCTATGGGTTCAGATCAGCCTAGGGTTTTGAGCATAGGATTTTAATAGGAGCGAGGAGTTCGCGAGTTTACATGGTCTTGTAAGCGGGATCTGATCTATCACCTAGTAGAAACCTTAGGAATGTAGCAGTAGGCAGGGTTTTGCCGAAGTTGGGTATCTTTATGTGTTATTTCCTTTCTGCTTTTTATTTTTGCTGCATTCTGTGATCTGTTTATTATTTAATATCCCGTCAGGTTTTTAACTCAGCGACAAACCGTGATAAACCCTATTCACCCCCTCTAGGGTTAATCTAGATCCAACACTTTTGATGTTCCTTCTTGGAGCGGTGAAAAGTATTTCATCACTTTTATTGATGATTACTCACATTATGGGTATACTTATATATTGCATGACAAATCTCAATCTGTGAATGTATTAGAGGTATTCATTACCGAGGTGGAAAGGTAAACTGATAGAAAAGTAAAAATAGTGAGATCTGATAGAGATGGTGAATTTTATGGAAAGCATAATGAAACAAGACAATGTATAGGTTCATTTGCAAGGTTCTCGAAAGTAGAGGCATATGTACACAATATATGATGCTTGGTACACCTCAGAAAAATGTTGTTGCTGAAAGGCGGAATCGTACATAAATGGAAATGGTTAGGAGCATGTTAAGTAATTGCACTTTACCTCTTTCATTGTGGCTATCTGCATTAAAGACAGCAACATATTTGCTTAACTGGGTTCCTAGTAAGTCAATTCCTAAGACACCTTATGAACTGTAGCCGGAAAATACCCAGATTAAGACATCTTTGTGTTTAGGCTTTGTGACGGCCCGCCCCGCACAAGCCAACATTTTCAATGAAAGTGCGTTGTGCCAATGTCCGACCAGCATGGGACGGTCGTCAAAGAAAGGAAATTTGAACTAATAAGGAACCTGTAGAATGTCTCACAGCGCATGGAATAAAATATAATAATTACATATTTGACATAAAACAGGTGAGACAGTGCATAAGCTGAAAACTAAACCATACTAGCAGCAGAAAATCCAAAATACAACTTATGTTCCACATCATCATTATTACAACTTTTAAAACTGTCTCCAAAGCAAAATAAGGAAGGTACACTACGAATGCCCAAAGTAGTGACCAGCAGCGACACAGGGAGAATATATATATATATATCATACGTGGGAGCCTCCTGCTCGTCTCCGGTATAGCTACTCGTGCATACCATCTAAACTGTCTCTAGTCTGCCCGTTTAAGAGCACCCAGAGTAATAAGAAGAGACATAAAACTCTGGGTCAGACAAAAGTTTGGTATGAGCGATAAGCAGCAAAAACAGAACAATAACAGGTATACTAAACCATACTTGAACCTGGACCTGCAACCAAAGAGTTAGCACAACAGGATGTACAATACTCTAATGTGACACTAACATATGGTGTAAAGATAACTGGGGTGGGGATGTGCATGTCATAATGATGGCATACAATCGAGCATAGCAACCAACTTCACATCTCTCACTTAGTGCGTAAAGCATACGATATCCACTACTTTGACCACCCAAATCATTGCTATGATCACTTTGTCCCATGGAGTCATGACGACTCCAATACACTGATCCATAGCCACTAATCCTTGCTATGTCCACTCTGTCCCATGAAGTCATGACGAGTCCACTGCACTGGCTCATAGCCATGCTACGATCACTCTGCCCCATGGAGTAATAACTTCCCCATTGCACTGATACGTAGCCTAACATCCATCTCGGTGGTGAATCAAAGCTATAGACGTCGATAACCCCTTTGCACATATCCCGCAGCAAAGCCTAACTAATGAAGTTAACTCGTTGGTTGCCATCTGGATCCTGAGATCTACTTCCTATTTGGACTTCCTTTGCATCTTGGGTTTTGGTCGAATTGGAGTTGGTCTTCAGGAGAGTCATCACGTATAAGCAGAAGTACACATCCGTTTCGGTTCGACTTGTCACCCTAGTTCAGTTCGGATCATCATTGGGTCACCTCCTCGGTTCGGTTCGGGTCCATGGCCATTGCCACAGTTCGGTCGTGAAGCTCCATGGTGCAGTTCGGTTCGGTGCCCACCTTCTGGATCGGTTCGATGCTCCTGAGGCAGTTCGGTTCGGTCTTTCAAGCTTCCTCAGTTCAGTTCGAAATCCCCAATTCCCACTCACTCTGATCCTACTTGTTTCACCCCAATTCGATCTGGTACGGGCCTTCCTTGTTGCCCTTGCCATTTTACGCTGCTGAAGATGCCATCACCTTGGTTCGGTTCGGCTAGCCGACCTGATCCCCTCATCCGATTCGATCCGGATCCCTATGGAATTTCCAGCAACTTTTCCAGCGACTGTTTTACGCCATACGACAGTGTTTTCGACCATTCTAACTTTTCTAATCAATCACAAAGCATACCATACAGTCATAGCAACATATAAAATTATCCACAAACATCAAAACAACAATTTAACATGTTTATACGGATCAACCATACCCAAAACCCATATTTTCCCCTTAATTATGTTTAAGCACAACTAACGGTAGGATTAACAAAACTTAACCAAAATAACCCAAATTTCTAACAAAGGCATAAAATGATGTTTTAGAATTTCACAAATTTTTCCAGATTTTTCTGGGCCATAATTTCGCTAATTAACACTAATTACCCCTAATCAACCGTAGTTAGTGAGAAACTATGCAAATCACTCACCTTAGCCACAAATTAACTTTAAATCTGAAACTATCTCTGATTTGGGTTGAATCTCTATGCAACACAGCAGCTCCAACTCTGATTTGGTGTTATTTTTCCTTGATTTCACATAGATTAGGCTAAAACTTGATTAGAGAGCGATTTGGGATGAAATTAGAAGATGGGGGTCGTGGCTAGGGCTAGAAAAAAGTTCTAGGCGACTAAAAATTGAAATAAAATTCGTTTTCCTACTGTTCTCAGCCTCCCCATAACCCTAATCCCGAAATGGGTTATGGGGTCTCTTGCTAATCACCCTAATTAGGCCCGGTTAAGCTGTTTTTCACTTTCCAAACAATGTTTCAGCCATATCTCCCAAACGGTGAGTCCGTTTGGCTAATGTGACCGCTCTACGGAAAGGTAAATCATCATTCGGATTTAATGGAAGTGGTTTTAAGTCAAAATTCCTTACCAATCAAAAGTTATGGCCGAAACAAGATCAGCTAGGGGCAAAATGGTCATTTAAAAATCAGCAAACATCATGAACATGGGAAATGACCCCAATAGTCGTCTCCCAAAGTTACATGACCATACGAGTTTGTATGTGAAAGAAATAAATATTCTACGATCCTTCGATGTGTAGAATGCGGGCCGTTACATTCTCCCCCGCTTAAGAAATTTTGCCCCCGAAATTTCTTAACTAAGAAACAAGCAAAGGTCCCGCATGCCTACCAATCATTCACAACAATCAAACATACAAAAACAAACGAAAAAGTCTATCCTAGCATGGGGAAAACTAAGTCGCAATTAAAATCTTAACAGGCAAAGAGTTCTGGATATATCTTCTTAATGCTCTCCTCTGTCTCCCAAGTACAGTCATTCTCATCCTCGTCCCACTAAACCTTGACTAGATTCACCGCTTTCGTTCGAAGTTTCTTCGTATCGTGCTCGATAATACGAATCGTCTTGCGGTTCCCAACCGCCTCGGGTTCTACTTCTATATCATCCAAACAGATCAGGTGAAATAGTCATATCAGGATCGTGTACGAATTTCCTTAACTGGGAAACATGAAATACGTTATGAACTCTTGCCATCTTCTCTGGTAATTCAACTTTATATGCCAAATTCCCAACTTGCTCGAGGATTGGGAATGGACCAACAAATCCTTGTGTTAACTTGCCTCTCCTACCAAATCGTATCACGCTCTTTAATGGAGAAATCTTGACAAAAACCAAGTCGCCAATGGAGAATTTTAAATCTTACTCTTCTGCCTATCTTGGGCAGCCTTCATTCGTTGTCGGATAACCTTGATCTTATCTGAGGTTTCTCTTATCACATCTGGCCCAAGAAAAAATTTCTCACCGGTTTCTAACCAACATGACGGTGAGTTACACGGTCTTCCGTACAAAGCTTCATATGGAACCATACCAATACTGGATTGATAACCATTATTATGTGCAAACTCTACAAGATGCAAATGGTCATCCCATGATCCAGCAAAATCCAGTATGCAAGCTCTCAAGAGATCTAATACACAATTCACCCTCTCTATTTGACCATCAGTTTGAGATGATACGCGGTACTTAGATATAATTCTGACCCTAGAGCTTCTTGTAAGCTCTTCCAAAACCCACTAGTAAACAACTGGTCTCGGTCACTCACAATGCTTTTAGGTACTTCATGAAATCTCACTACCCACTTCATATACAGTTCTGCTAATTTAGCTGTTGTTCTATTCGACTTGACGGATATAAACCTTGCACTCTTGGTCAATCGGCCCACAATCACCCAAATGCTATCATGGCCCGATTTAGTCCTTGGTAACCCATCAATGAAATCCATTGAGACTTGTTCCCATTTCCATTCTGGAACTTCTAATGGTTGCAACAAACCACTAGGTTTCTTTTGCTCAGTTTTAACCAACAGTCAGTTCATGCATTTGGATATAATCTTCCCAACGTCTCTTTTCATTCCTTCCCAGTAGTAGATCTGCTTCATGTCTCGATACATTTTTTTTACCACCGGGATGTATAGTCAGTTTTGAGTGATGACATTCTCGAAGCACTTCATCTCTCAATCCAATGACATTGGGCACAACTAGTCTTCCATTCTTTTTAAGCCATCCATCTCGATCAACCCCATACTTGTTCATCTCCTCGTCGATACCCATCTCTAACTTGAAGATGATTTCCAATAGGTTAGGATTGTCCCTCTGACTTGAACCAATCCGCTTAATCAAAGTGAGTCTGATCATCAAACTTGCTAATACTTCTAGATCCAATTCGCACTTGGGTCTGAAATCATACCCATCGATGTACTCTAGTTGCTTTCATTCTAGAAACATAGCCCCTAAATTGGCATGTCTCCTACTCAATGCATCATCTACTGCATTGCCCTTTCCTGATGTATATGCGATATCGAAATCGTAAGAAGCCAAGAATTCTAAACATCTTTGCTACCGGAGATTTAGATCCTTCTGAGAGAAAAGATACTTTAACGATTTATTATCAGTAAACAACTCGAATCTTTCTCCCAAGAGATAATGTCTCCACATCTTCAATGCGAACACATCACTGCCAATTCCAAATCATGGGTAGGATATCTTTTCTCATGCGGTTTTAGTTGCCGACTAGTATAAGCTACAACCCTACCTCCTTGCATCAATACAGCACCTAGTCCAGTACCACAGGCATCTGTGTATACTGTCATCTCTTCATTCCCTTTAGGAATGACTAACACTAGTGCACATGTCAACTTTTCCTTTAGACTCTTAAATGCATTCTCGCACTTTTTGTCCCAAACAAAAGTTTGATTTTTCTTGGTCAACTAGGTCAACGGTGCCGTAATCTTGGAGAAGCCTTAGATAAACTTACGATAATATCCAGCCAATCCCAAGAAACTTCTTACGTCTGTTGCATTCTTGGGCGTAGACCAATCTTGTACCGTAGCCACCTTTGCAGGTGTAACACCCCACCTCCATTAAGGTCACTCACAAAGGGAATGCCTTAACTTCGGTGGAGCATTTTAGGTAAAAGATGCAGACAAATTACAAGACAGACAAATAAAGCAGCGGAAAATAAAGTCATTTTACAAACAATGTGGTTTAGTCAAACTTTTACAATGATTGTCTCAATCATACTTAAAAGTAATACATAGAACTTCTGTCTTGATTCAAAAACTTCCAAGTATAAAAGAAGCATAAAAATAACAATGATATTCCCCAATAAAGCATGAACTAACCATAGCAGTGGAAGAGAGAGTCCAAAGCAATACATCGACTATCTCCGTCCTTGGAAAGAAAACTGAGCTTAAGTGGTAACATTTCCTCCCTGTGAACCGGGGAGGGGGGGGGGGGGACGGAAGAGAAGAGGAGAAACAAACTAGGTCAGACATAAGTCTGGTAAGTCCAGTGACTTTCAGCATACAAACAGGCAAAAGCATCATGACATGAATAAACTGAATATAAGACAATACCATGAGAACAAGGATAATAACATAAGATTAGCACAAGATATGACAAGGCAAGATAAATTAAATGCGCTTCTACTCTTTCTCTGCTTTGCTACTACCCTGTTATTCTGATTTCTATATCTCTGCACTCCCTAACTAGTGTCCCAACTAGTAATCTGTGTAAAATGATAATATGATAAATTGATCCCAATCCCCACAATTGTAGTAGCCTTCAGGCGTACATCTAGTATGAGGATCTTACCTCAATCAGTCTAATTGCCATGAAGATGTTAGATGCACCCTTACTACCCTATCGATTGGCTCCTTACTCGTATTAACTTTCCTTGTGTCTGTGTCAATCGGCCCTCTCTTGTGTGTAGATACCCTGTGTTAGTCGCACCATAAGCTGTATCAATCCTTATGATAGCAACTCGACATGATTCAGGATGAACAGTGTATAACTACTATTACCCAGTGCCTGCTTTTTCCCACTCCGGAGTACGTGCATGCCTGTAATCCGTCAGAACCTATACTGACGTACCCCCTACCGCTGTTTTTGACCGCTTATAATCAACCCAGTAATCGTGCTCCACCCTGCCTAGTTTCAGGGTACATTGATACATATATGTGGGTTACTGCTGAAATGGGTCCTCGTTACTAGGGTTTCTTACTGGTTAAGTTTGTGGGCCTATATATACGAATATTATCCACCTACATGAGATGTACTTAACCCTCCCACTGATACAAACATGTTTATTTAACGGTTAAGTTTGTGGGCCTATATTTACTAATATTACCCACCAACCCGATATGTACTTAACCCTTCCACACATTATGTCATACTGGTTAAGTGTTGTCCATTCATGTTAACTTAACCTACCCGCTCATCATGTCATGTTGGTTAAGTGGTTCTTATTAACTTTTCTCACTCGTCATGTTGGATTGGTTAAGTTTTCCCTATTAACTTAACCCCGTTCATTCATCATATTATATTGGTTAAGTATTTCCCATTAACTTAACTCCATTCGTTCATCAAGTTACATTGGTTAAGTGTTTCTTATAAACTTAACCCCACACATTCATCATGTTGTATTGGTTAAGTGTCATCAATCAATTCAGGTTAACTTAACTCTTCCACGCATCCTGTTATATTGCTTATGTGTTGCTCTCTTGTTTTAACTTAACCCTACCCATTCATCATGTCATATTGGTTAAGTATTTCTTATTAACTTAACCCTTCTCATTCATCATGTTGTACTGGTTACCTTAACCATGCTCACTTGTCTAATTAACATGTTATAACAGTTAAGTGTTCTAAATTTAGTTAACCCCATCTTCTTGTCTAATTAACATGTTATTAAGTGTTCTAAATTTACTTAACCCCATCTTCTTGTCTAATCAACATGTTATAACGGTTAGGAGTTGCCTTAGTTAACTTAACCCTACCATTCTTAACATGTCTTGTTCATTAGCATTAATTGATTTATTAATGCACCAACCGCTCCTATTAGATCTATGTTGTTGCGGTTACTGGATGTGCCGGGTGGTTCCGGGCAGTTTTACACCACAACTCAATCTAACCTCGGGTTTTCCTTGGGCATGATGCACTAACCTCTCACATTAGATAAGTGTTGTTGCAGTTACTGGATGTGCCGGGCAGTTCCGAGCAGTTTTACACCGCAACTCGATCTAACCTCGGGTTAGGCACGTTTATCTTTTATCATATTTACTATACATGTCTAAGTCTAGATTTTATATGCTAATCATCCCAAATTCACTAAACTAGCCATGTTCCAATTCTCAAGTTATACCCCAACAAAGCTGATTGCAAGTTATGCCCCATTAATTCAAATTCAAGTTATTACACAAAATAGGTTACCCCCAACAAAGTTGATTGCAAGTTATGCCCCATAAATTCAAATTCAAGTTATTACTCAAAATAGGTTACCCCCAATTTTCCCAAATTTGCAATAATAGTCATGCCCCAAAAATCACGATATAACACATGCCCTAAGGTCTAGTCATAATGCACCATACAAAATATTCTCCAAAAACCCCCAACCATGATTCACAGTATAAACTATGCCAAATTATAGCCTTTAATTACAGTGCATGCCAATTACCCAAAATCACAATTTAGGCGTGTTCACGTTTAACAGTTATCCCTATCTTACTATAGGTTTTCATGCCTAAGCCATATATCAATATACACAATAATCTCCTTCTTCCAAGTCATGAACTATCATATATAATATGCCCCAATTTTAAGTCTTATACCACATCATGTACTATGCCTTACATGTTTACAATTCAATTTACGCCCTAAATCCCAAGTCATATGTCCAATATACTTTATGCCTCAAATCTCAAGTCATATGTTTGATACACTTTATGTTTTAAATACAACATGTGTTATGTCCTGAAATCCATTACAAATCACTTATGCCTAATTATACATAATTTAATACTTTTCCCAATTTTAGCGTTGGTCATGTCCAAATCATATATTATGCCCAATTTTAGCGCTGGCCATGTTCAAATTATATATTATGCCCAATTTTAGCACTGGCCATGTTCAAATCATATATTATGCCCGATTTTATTTCCAATGTACGTTCTTCTCTTATGAGATTTGGCTCAGGCTCGTAGTAGCCTGGCTATAAAAACAAAAAAAGGAAAGAAGGAAAGAAGAGACAAAGAGTGGACATAATATTATCAATGAGATAGATCCAGTGGATATAGAAAGACAGGTAGGAATAGGCATAATCTCAGATTCAGATTTATTACAATGTCAAAATCATAATTAACTTTTATTTCTGAAAGTAAAATGAATTTACAAATTACAAAACGGTATTGAATTCTAGGATCGGATTTATGAAACTAAAAACTATCCCTTGACGTAGACTATGGATTCTCTGATTTAGATTTGATTCGTAGCTTCTAACTTGTTTTCTAGTTTTCTTCCTAATTGGAGAAGAAATGGTGGCTATGCTAGGTTGACCATGGATAGCATGGTGGCTCCTTGGAATGAAATTGTGTGATTTAGGGTTGAGGGTTGGGGTTGCTTTTATAGAGGTTTAGATTTATGTGAGCCATTAGATCAACCTAGGAGCAATCATAATCGTCCAGGCTAGATAGGGCTATCCAGAATCGCCAGCTATGCCCTAGTGACTCAGCAACAAGTCAGAAAATTGTCACTGTTTGGATCTAGGCGAGGGGGTCGACCCCTATAGGGGGGTAGACACCCCAGTCGACACCCCTCTTATGGGGTCAACACCTATGTCGAACCCCTTGGCGGGAGTCGACCCCCATGGGTGGGAATTTTCCCGCCCAGCTGATTCATGTGATTTTTCAAAATTCGAACTGTTTTTGTTTTATTTAATTTTCTGTTTAAACATGAAATCTTTTGAACTCCATAACTTCTTCATACGGAGTCCAATTCACATAAACTCAGACTCTATCTCAAGCAGAATTCCGAGACGAACGCAATGGCGTAACCCATTTTATCTAATTCTTCTTTTAATAATTAATTATTCTTTAATTATCTCTTATGTCCCGTTTTAAAATTACGGGGTGTTACATTCCCCCCTATTTAAAGGATTTCGCCCCCGAAATCTTCAAGTTAAGAAGAATGTATATCCTACCACCCAACATCCATCTACTCAACCATTCAATCACATGCATCCATTGTCCTTAAAAATATTTCTAATGCTTTTCATGAACATATGCATAGTGTGTATATGTCCTTATCTAATGTAAAATCAGGTGGTCTATTGATTCAGTTGACCTCCTTAATGTGAATTATGTCAGTGCCATGAGTCCATCATGTATGCAATTATTCCTAATCGTACTTTACAACTTCTACATGAGTGCTCAATCATTCATACAAATGCAACATCCATATGATAACACATCGAGTTTCAACCCATATATATAAAAATTCACTCATGCATATGAAATATGGAAGTGACGGAGCTGATCTAGTGCCTATTGTGTGTATATGCATCCACGAGCAACCACTAGCAAACACTTGCATCCACTTGCAACCATCAATCACAACATGTTTCAAACACATGTTTATATCCATTGGCTTCTACCTAAGGATCTAGGATAGATTTGAGAGGATATACTTAAAGGATAAAGACTAGCATGCAAATAAATTTTATAGAAAAAGAAAGATCAAGGATATACCCTCAAAAAGGGTATGATGCGCATATCTAGTCTTCAGTCTTCAAAGTCGCATCTTCTTGAGCTTCGCTTCATTGTTCTCCGACTGTCTTGACTTCACGATTGCGTAGCTCCTTAATTTCTATTTCCAAAATATGAGTTGGAACTCATTTCAATGTCGCCTCTCGTTTCACCTTTTCTTCTTATGGTATGCTTGGCACTACAACTTCTGTCGTGTCATGCTAACATTCCCAGAACTATCTCTTGAAAATAAACAAATGCTAACCATGTTACCAAATGTATATACTAGGATGATTAGATTCTTCTTCGTCAATCTAGTAAGTGGAGCTAATACCTTCGCAAAGTCCTTAATGAACTTCCTATATTAGCCTGCTAGTCCAATAAAGCTTCTTACTTCTGTTGCATTCCTTGGGACCTTCCAATCTTGCACCGCAACTACTTTTGCCGGATCTTCTGCTATCCCTTCTTTGGGCGCCACATGTCCTAGAAACCCTACTACTTTTCTCCAAAAATGACATTTTTGGAGAACTACGCCTTAAGTTGATGCGCTTGGAGGTATCTGAGACTTCCCTTAGATGCAAAGCATGTTCTTCCTCATTCTTAGAGAAAACCAAAATATCATCTATGCACAAGCGAAGTGAACCATCCGCCTTTGTAGCGAGAACGACTGGAGCACCCCATTCAGAAATACTTCGCCTTATAAACCCTTTTTCAAGTAACTCTTTTACTTGTTTACTGAGCCCTTCCTTTCCCTTGGATTCATGTGTCGTACAGGTAATGCAACTGGCTTTGCATTGTTAACTAGATATATGCGGAAGTCTATCTCGCGTTTTAGGGGACAAACCCCTAACCTAATCAAAAACATCCGCATACTCATGGACTACTCCAACAGATCGCAAATCGTCGATAGATGCATCAAGTGATTCTAGGTAGATAAGACAAACTGATCCCTTAGGATCACACAAAATCTCGAGGGTATTCCCGAGACAAGTCGAAAGTGTAACTACCCTCCTTTCACAATTACTAGCTAACCAATCCATGACTAGAATCAACCCATAGCGCATGAAACCAAAAACATAAGCATTACACTTAGACTCAATACTTAATATAGTTATTCTCAGTTCCTCATAAACCAAAGATAAATGAGCCGAACCACAAATTGGATTTGAGACAATAGCGAGATCTTCTACTATACGAGTATTAAGGTGCAGAGACTCAACTATGGAAGCAGATATAAACGAATGAAGCGCTAAAATTAAAAAGAGTACTAACAGGATGATCAAAAAGAAAACTAAACTTTTTAAACCGAAGCTTTACTACCTCTCTCAGGTACGCTGGCGGTGAGAGCATGCACTTGCCCTCCTGAAAATCCTATCCTTCGTTCTTGCCCTTGTCCTTAATTATATGACCCATAATAACGACACTTCCGCTTGTCTTAGATTTTTCTATTCTTTCCTCCTTCGTGAACAAAGTCCCTATCCATGAGTTTCTCATCCTAGGGTTATGTTCCTTAGCCAAACTCCCTCATTCTCATCTCTGCCATCCTTGTGTAACTTGTTGACAAGTCTCTTGAAAGATGCCTCCATCATACGGAAATCCCTACAAAGCTTGAAAGAAAATTAGCCGTAGGTGAAACTATTGTGGCTGTAGATGGAAGTTGGGCACTTCTTTTCCCTTTGACAGATGTCGTAGTCTCATCAAGCCTATGGAACCATGCCGCGATGAGGTTTCCTCCCAGAAAGCAAGGATCCCCGGAGACTCAGGAAAGAAGGAAAAAAGGATTCAAACAGAGGATCAAAAGATAATGCATATGGCTTTGGGGAATATGCCTTTAAAACAAAAAAAAATCTTTAGAAAATTCTTCTTTTAAAACCGTTGAAAATAATTTTTCAAATCTTTTATCTGATCTGGTAACCTTCAGCTCTGATACCAAGTGTAACACACACCTCCGTTAAGGTCACTCACAAAGGGAATGCCTTAACTTCGATGGAGCGTTTTAGGTCATGCAGATAAATTACAAGACAGACAAATAAAGCAGTGGAAAATAAAGTCATTTTATAAACAATGTGGTTTAGTCAAACATTTACAACAATTGTCTCAATCATACTTAAAAGTAATACATAGAACTTCTGTCTTGATTCAAAAACTTCTAAGTATAAAAGAAGCATAAAAATAACAATGGTATTCCCCAATAAATCATGAACCAGCCATAGCAGTGGAAGAGAGAGTCCAAAGCAATACATCGACTATCTCCGTCCTTGGAAATAAAACTGAGCTTAAGTGGTAACATTTCCTCCCTGAGAACCTGGGAGTAGGGGGGAACGGAAGAGAAGAGGCGAAACAAACTAGGTCAGACATAAGTCTTGTAAGTCCAATGACATTCAACATATAAATAGGAAAAAGCATCATGACATGAATAAACTGAATATAAGACAATACCGTGAGAACAAGGATAACAACATAAGACTAGCACAAGATATGACAAGGCAAGATAAACTAAATGCGCTTCTACTCTTTCTCTGCTTCGCTACTACCTTGTTATTCTGATTTCTATATCTCTGCACCCCTAACTAGTGTCCCAACTAGTATCTGTGTAAAATGATAATATGATAACATGATCCCAATCCCCGCAATTGTGGTAGCCTTCAGGTGTACATCTAGTATGAGGATCTTACCTCAATCAGCCTAATTACCCTGAAGATGTTAGATGTACCCTAACCACCACATTGATCGGCTCCTTACTCGTATTAACTTTCCTTGTGTCTGTGTCAATCGGCCATCTCTTGTGTGTAGATACCCTGTGTTGGTCCCACCATAAGGTGTATCAATCCTTATGATAGCAACCCGACATGATTCAGGGTGCACAGTGTATAACTACTAGTACCCAGTGCCTACTTTTTCCCACTCCGGAGTAAGTGCACGCCCGTAATCCATCGGAACCTACACTGACGTACCCCCTGCCGCTATTTTTGACCGCTTATAATCAGTCCAGTAATCGTGCCCCACCCTGCCAAGTTTCAGGGTACCTTGATACATCTATGTGGGTTACTGCTGAAATGGGTCCCCGTTGCTAGGGTTTCTTACTGGTTATGTTTGTGGGCCTATATATACGAATATTACCCACCTACACGAGATGTATTTAACCCTCCCACAGATTCAAACATGTTTATTTAACGGTTAAGTTTGTGGGCCTATATTTACTAATATTACCCACCAATCCGATATGTACTTAACCCTCCCACACATTATGTCATATTGGTTAAGTGTTGTCCATTCATGTTAACTTAACCCACCCACTCATCATGTCATGTTGGATAAGTGTTTCTTATTAACCCTTCTCACTCGTCATGTTGGATTGGTTAAGTGTTTCCTATTAACTTGACCCCATTCATTCATCATATTACATTGGTTAAGTATTTCCCATTAACTTGACCCCATTCATTCATCAAGTTACATTGGTTAAGTGTTTCTTATTAACTTAACCCCACACGTTCCTCATGAGGTATCAGTTAAGTGTCATCAATCAATTCAGGTTAACTTAACCCTTCCACGCATCCGGTTATATTGGTTAAGTGTTGCTCTCTTGTTTTAACTTAACCCTACCCATTCATCATGTCATATTGGTTAAGTATTTCTTATTAACTTAACCCTTCTCATTCATCATGTTGTACTGGTTAACTTAACCCTGCTCACTTGTCTAATTAACATGTTATAATGGTTAAGTGTTCTAAATTTACTTAACCCCGTCTTCTTGTCTAATTAACATGTTATAACGGTTAAGTGTTCTAAATTTACTTTACCCAATCTTCTTGTCTAATCAACATATTATAACGGTTAAGTGTTGCCTTAGTTAACTTAACCCTACCATTCTTAACATGTCTTGTTCATTAGCATTAATTGATTTATTAATGCACCAACCTCTCACGTTAGATCTACGTTGTTGCGGTTACTAGATGTCCCGGGCGGTTCCTGGTAGTTTTACACCACAACTCAATCTAACCTCGGGTTTTTCTTGGGCATGATGCACTAACCACTCACATTAGATAGGTGTTGTTGTGGTTACTAGATGTGTCGGGCGGTTCTGGGCAGTTTTACACCGCAACGCAATCTAACATCGGGTTAGGCACGTTTATCTTTTAGCATATTTATCATACATGTACAAGTCTAGATTTTATATGCTAATCATCCCAAATTCACTAAACTAGCCATGTTCCAATTCTCAAGTTATACCCCCAACAAAGCTGATTGCAAGTTATGCCCCATAAATTCAAATTCAAGTTATTACTCAAAATAGGTTACACCCAATTTTCCCAAATTTGCAATAATAGTTGTGTCCAAAAAATCATGATATAACACATGTCCTAAGGTTTAGTCATATTGCACCATACAAAATAGTCTCCAAAAACCCCCAATCATGATTCACAGTATAAACTATGCCAAATTATAGCCTTTAATTACAGTGCATGCCAATTAACCAAAATCCCAATTTAGGCGTGTTCACATTTAACAGTTATCCCTGTCTTACTATAGGTTTTCATGCCTAAGCCATATATCACTATACACAATAATCTCCTTATTCCAAGTCATGAACTATCATATATAATATGCCCCAATTTTAGGTGTTAAACCACATCATGTACTATGCCTTACATATTTACAGTTCAATTAATGCCCCAAATCCCAAGTCATATGTCCAATATACTTTATGCCTCAAATCTCAAGTCATATGTTCGATACACTTTATGTTTTAAATACAACATGTGTTATGTCCTCAAATCCGTTACAAATTAGTTATGCCCAATTATACATAATTTAATACTTTTCCCAATTTTAGCGCTGGTAATGTCCAAATCAAATATTATGCCCAATTTTTGCGTTGGCCATGTTCAAATCATATATTATGCCCAATTTTTGCGCTGGCCATGTTCAAATCATATATTATGCCCAATTTTATTTCCAACGTACATTCATCTCTTATGAGATTTGGCTCAGGCTCGCAGTAGCCTGGCTATAAAAACAAAAAAAGGGAAGAAGGAAAGAAGAGACAAAGAGTGGACATAATATTATCAATGTGATAGATCCAATGGATATAGAAAGACAGATAGAAATAGGCATAATCTTATATTCAGATTTATTACAATGTCAGAATCACAATTAACTTTTATCTTTGAAAGTAACATGAACTTACAAATTACAGAACGGTCTTGAATTCTGGGATCGGATTTCTGAAACGAAAAGTTATCCCTTGACATAGACTATCGATTCTATAATTTAGATTTGATTCGTAGCTTTTAACTTGTTTTCTAGTTTGCTTCCTAGTTGGAGAAGCAATGGTGGCTATGCTAGGTTGACCATGGACAACATGATGGCTCCTTGAATGAAATTATGTGATTTAGGGTTGAGGGTTGGGGTTGCTTTTATAGAGGTTTAAATTTATGTGAGTCGTTAGATCAACTTAGGAGCAATCAGAATCGTCCAGACTAGATAGAGCTATCCAGAATCGCCACCTATGCCCTAGTGACTCTGCAACAAGTTAGAAAATCATCACTGTTTGGATCTCAGCGAGGGGGTCGACGCCCCAGTTGACACCCCTCTTGGGGGGTCGACACCTATGTCGAACCCCCGGGGGGAATCGACCCTTATGGGTGGGAATTTTCCCGCCCAGCTGATTCATGTGATTTTTCAAAATTCGAACTGTTTTTGTTTTATTTAATGTTTTGTTTAAACATGAAATCTTCTGAATCCATAACTTCTTCATACGGAATCTAATTCACGCAAACTCGGACTCTATCTCAAGCAGAATTCCGAAACAAATGCAATGACATTACCCTTTTTTCTAATTCTTCTTTTAATAATTAATTATTATTTAATTATCTCTTATGTCCCATTTTAAAATTACGGGGTGTTACATTCCCCCCTACTTAAAGGATTTCGTCCCCGAAATCTTCAAATTAAGAAGAATGTATATCCTACCATCCAACATCCATCTACTCGACCATTCAATCACATGCATCCATTGTCCTTAAACAGATTTCTAATGCTTTTCATGAACATTTGCATAGTGTGTGCATATGTCCTTATCTAATGCATAATCAGGCGGTCTACTGATTTTGCTGACCTCCTTAATGTGAATTATGTCAGTGCCATGAGTCCATCATGTATGCAATTATTCCTAATCATACTTTATAACTTCTACATGAGTGCTCAATCATTCATACAAATGCAACATCCATATGATAACATATCGAGTTTCAACCTATATATATAAAAATTCACTCATGCATATGAAATATGGAAGTGACGTAGTTGATCTAGTGCCTATTGTGTGTGTATGCATCCACGAGCAACCACTAGCAAACACTTGCATCCACTTGCAACCGTCAATCACAACATGTTTCAAACACATGTTTACATCCATTGTCTTCTACCTACGGATTGAGGATAGAACTGAGAGGATATACTTAAAGGGATAAAGACTAGCATGCAAATAAATTTTACAAAAAAAGAGAGATCAATGATATACCCTCAAAAAGGGTATGATGCGTGTATCTAGTCTTTAGTCTCCTAAGTCGCATCTTCTTGAGCTTCGCTTCATTGTGCTCCGACTGTCTTGACTTTACGATTGTGTAGCTCCTTAATTTCTATTTCCAAAATATGAGTTTGAACTCATTTCAATATCGCCTATCGTTTCACCTTTTCTTCTTATAGTATACTTGGCACTACAACTTCTGTCGTGTCATGCTAACATTCCCAGAACTATCTCTTCAAAATAAACAGATGCTAACCATGTTTACTAAGCCCTTCCTTTCCCTTGGATTCATGTGTCGTACAGGTAATGCAACTGGCTTTGCATTGTCAACTAGATATATGCAGAAGTCTATCTCGCATTTTAGGGGACAAACCCCTAACCTAATCAAAAATATCCGCGTACTCATGGACTACTGCAACGGATCGCAAATCGTTGATAGATGCATAAAGTGATTTTAGGTAGCTAAGACAAACTGACCGCTTAGGATCGCAAGAAATCTCAAGGGTATTCCCGAGACAAGTCGAAAGTCTAACTACCCTCCTTTCACAATTACTAGCTAACCAATCCATGCATAGAATCAACCCATAGCACATGAAACCAAAAACATAAGCATTACACTTAGACTCAATACTTAATATAGTTATTCTCAATTCCTCACAAACCAAAGATAAATGAGCCGAACCATAAATTGGATTTAAGACAATAATGGGATCTTCTACTATACGAGTACTAAGGTGCAGAGACTCAACTATGGAAGCAGATATAAATGAATATGAAGCGCTAAAATCAAAAAGAGTACTAACAGGATGATCAAAAAGAAAACTAAACTTTTTCAACCGAAGCTTCACAACCTCTCTCAGGTATGCTGGCGGTGAGAGCATGCACTTGCCCTCCTGAAAATCATGTCCTTCGTTCTTGCCCTTGTTATAACAACCCGTATTTTCAATAAACTGTTATAACATAAATCGAGGCAGAATTTAATTCAAAAATCAGAATCAGGGGAAACGGGCTATGCCATTGCGTTCGTCTCGGAAAAATAGGCGAAATAGAGTCCGAGTTTTCGAAAATCGGAGTCTGTATGACCCGGTTAAGGCCCATTGAAGTTTTCAGAAATTTCTATGCTAAAAACAGATTTAAATTTCAAATTAAAAACAAGGATTAGGGCTAATCAGGGTCAGGCGGGAAAATTCCCGCCAGGGGCCCCATGTCGACAGGCATGTCGACAGGGCCCCCAGGGTGTCGACAGCCCTGTCGACAGCCCTGTCGACAGGGGGTGCCCAGGCAGTTAGCCTGATGCACCATTTCTGATTTGGGTTGGGTCTTGTGGCTTGGTTCTAGAGTGTTCCGAGATCTGACGGGCCTAAACTAATCTAGGGTTAATCATAGGGCTAAAAACACTCTAATCTTCTATAAATATACCCCTAATCCTACCCTAAAGCCTCATTAATCAATCTAGCAACTAAACTATGTCAATTTGAATCCCCAAATGGCCTCCACCTAAAACCTAGCCTCCACCTCCCTCAAAGTTAAATCCTATGAAGATATGATGATCATACAACCTTTTCTATGTTGTATGAATGCTTAATAACTTGCATACTTCATTAAGTTGCAAGTTTGATTTGCTAAAGTTTGTGTTTTGGGATTTTGCAAAAGGGTTTTCTTATTTGAAGCTTTGTTTTGGGTTTTTAAAGGGCTTCTTCATCTTATTTGGTGGATTTGTGACTTGTTTATATTTGTAAGCCCTCTTACCTTCACTTTACAAACTCTAAAGTTAATATGTGGTGAAAGTTGAGATTTATGTGAGTTTATTTGATTATGCATGCTTATGCGAACTCACTATGCCATGTTTTACATGTTTCATAAGTTATGCATGCTTATGCGAGATTACTATGTCATGTTTTACATGTTTCACAAGTTATGCATGCTTATGCGAGTTTATTATGCCATGTTCTACATGTTTCATGGGTTATGCATGTTCACCTTACCATGTTATGCAAGTTTAATGGATTATGCATGCTTATGCAAGTTCATCTTACCATGTTATGCAAGTTTAATGGATTATGCATGCTTATGCAAGTTCACCTTACCATGTTATGCAAGTTTAATGGATTATGCATGCTTATGCAAGTTCACCTTACCATGTTATGCATATTTAATAAGCTATGCATGTTTATGCGAGTTCACTATGACATGATTTGCAAGTTTAACATGTATGCATGTTTATTATGATATGTGAAGTTCATCATGTATGTTATGCCAAGTTACCTTTTTATACCCTTATGCGTTATGACGAATATGTAAGCGAGACAATGACGTTGGGAGGGTTTGGGTAAACTTAAAAATACATGAAACTAAAAGATTGGGAATTTACCTATTAAGTTAGGTCTACCCCTTGGGAATTTACCTATTAAGTTAGGTCTACCCAAGTATATGTTAACTTGTAAATATGTTCTAAAGTGGACATGACATTAGATAACATGATATGGCCAACTCGAGGTTAGACCTAGTTGTGGTGTAAATCTTCCCAGGTAACCACAACGTGGGGTCTAATGTGGGTAGTTGGTCATGTTGCACCATAAGACCCGAGGTTAGACCTAGACGTGGTGTAAATCTTCCCAGGTAACCACGGATGTCTAATGTGAGAGGTTGGGTGCGTTAAGTAATTAATGCCTCATGATTAGGGTTAAGTCATGGCCCACTAATACTTAACCAATAATGGGGATGCGAGGATTAGATGGGGTTAAGTGGTTACACTTAACTAATTTAATCCAGGATTAGTGAGGGGTTAAAACCACACTTAACCCTCTTAGAAACCCTAGCAGCGTGGTCTGTTCCAGCAGTAATCCCAGTTTGGTATCATTCACAACCCTAGAGGCTAGGCTAGGGCGGGGCACGATTACTGGACTGATGTAAGCGACCAAAGCGACGGCTGAGTGGTACAGCGGTGCGGGTCCGGCGGGCTACGGACGTGCACGTAGTCCGATGTTGGACAAACTCGAGGCACGGGTACCAGTAGGCTTAGACTGTGCATTATTGCTTAGGTGTCTGGGGTTGACACCTTAGGGCTTGATACTCCCGAAGGTGGACCCAGCACAGTCTGACTACATCCATGTGGGCCGTATGGACACCAACACTTGACGTGTTAGGTTTATAGGGAGCCGATCGACTAGACCGTTGGGCTGGACCTTATACTAAGGTCACTTCATGTTATTGGGCCAAAGTTTGGGCGAAGGGATCAAGATCTGTTTTGTGGGTTTGCTAGTACACTGTGGTGCAAAGTTTAATCTCGTCTATGTGATGTCACCTTTATCTGTTGCCAGTATGTTCACCTCAGTTTCCATCATACTGTTAACTTTATTAGTTTATAGATTGATCGTAGTAGGGCTTACCAGTCTTTTTGACTAACCTGTTTTCTTTCGCTTCTTTTCTTCCGTTTCCCCCTTCCCCCCACAGGTTCTCAGGGAGGGGCTACATCTGCTTAGTGGATCTTTGGCTTGCTTGTTGGATAGCTCATGTATGGATCTGAGCTAGCTGTGGCTTATCTTTTATTTCTGGGGATTAGTACTGATGTTATACCATGTATTTTGTTATCACGTATCTAGACTTATGTTGTATTTTGGATCATGACATTTTGATAGTATGTACTTGACTATGTTGGTTTTCTGAGATGATGATGATGGGTTTTATCTGCTACCGCTGCTTTACTTATATTTATTTTTATATATTCTATCTTGTGATATCTCTGTGCAAGTTTACCTTCACAATAACGCCCCTCCAAAGCTAGTACATTCTAAGGAGTGATCCTAGTGGAGGTGGGGTGTTACATTTGGTATCAGAGCACAAGGTTAACAAGATTGAACAAAACTTTTGAAAAAAAAAACCCTTTTGAAAAACTATTTTTCAAAAACCTACTAAGTATTTTCCAAAATAAAGTCTAGATTATTTTAAGGCTAATCCCCAAAAGCCATCAGCGTTATCCTTCGTTCCCTTCACCTAATCTTATCCTATCTTTCGTTTCAGTATGGCTGAGAATCTTGACATCCCAGATGGAGTGAACGTACCACTCTGGTATAGGAGACTTCTAGAAGCTAGGGCGGCAGCTGGTCCCGCCAACCCTACTCCCACTCCTCCTCCTGTAGTTGAGAATCCTATCCCTAATATCCCTCCTCCGGTGGTTCCTACTCCCCCTCCTCCAGCAGTTAATATTCCCCCTCCCGTTGCTAATGTTCCTCCCCCTCCCGTTGCTGAGGCTCCTCTTCCTCCTCCTCCCCCTCAGCATCCTCAGATCGAGTTTACAAAGGTTTGTAAAGACTTCAAGGCAATGGGAGGCAAGAATTTCCTAGGCACGGAATCTTTTGTTGAAGCTAGGAATTGGCTGAAAGACACGGAGGACTTGTTTGCTATCTTTGGGATTGATGACGAGAGGAAAATCCTATTGACAGTATGGCTTTTG
Source organism: Allium sativum (assembly GCA_030737875.1). Lineage (NCBI taxonomy): Eukaryota > Viridiplantae > Streptophyta > Magnoliopsida > Asparagales > Amaryllidaceae > Allium > Allium sativum. Next base: position 46,964,898 of record CM060912.1, on the reverse strand, counting down.
AAGGATGAGGCGGCCTATTGGTGGGAGGTCACCAATGGGACGAGGCCCGTTGAGACTTGGGCCGATTTGAGGGCTAGATTTGTGACCAAGTTTCTATCTTCAGCGGAGGCGAATTTACAAATGGAGAAGTTCATTGCATTAAAGCAAGGTGATATGTCTGTCAAGGAGTATGTGAACAAGTTTAATCAGCTGGCCCGTTTTGGTTTGGATATAGTAAACACCCCGGAGAAGAAGGCTCTTCGATTTGCTAGAGGGTTGAATGAGCCGCTACAGGGCTTGGCGATGTCACATATTCCGCATGGAGCCACTTTCGAGAGTTTGGTCAATATGGCTCTGCTTCAGGGAGATGGAAAGAAAGAAGTCAAGTCGGGCGATACCCAAGCGAAGAAGATTGATTCTCAAGGCAAAGGCAATCAAGGTGGTCAAAGCAGCCAGGGGAATCAGGGCAAGAACAAGAAGGGGAACAACAACAACAAAGGCAAGGGAAAGTGCAATTACTATGGCATAGCTGGGCACTTTGCTAAGGATTGCAGGAAGAAGAAAAGGAAGCTTAGTGGTGGATGCTTTTCTTGTGGGGAGACCGGGCACTTCAGCAAAGAATGCCCAAAGAAGAAAGGACAGGCTGGATCTTCAGGAGGGCAAGTTCATGCTCTCAATGCCGCTTCAGTTCCCGAACGAGGTAGTGTTTCTGTTGAGAACCTTGTTTATATCTCTGATCTTCCAGTACGTACCTTGTTTGATTCCGGTGCATCACATAGCTTTATTTCATCTGATCTTGTTGATAGCTTGCACCTTAGTACTAGCTTAGTGGATGATCCCGTTTGTGTTTCGAATCCCATTGGGGGTTTTGCTCATCTATCTATGATATGTGAGGATCTGAGGATCTCTATACTCAGCGTAGAGTTCTTGTGTAGTGCGTATGTTCTCGGTTTCAGGGGATACGGATTGATCTTGGGCATGGATTGGCTGTCTAGATATGGAGCCATTCTGGATTGTGAGCATAGGGTTGTAAGGCTTGTGACTCGCCTGGGCAACACCTTAGAGATTTCATGCAATCCGAAGAATCCCGTCATGTTATGCTATCTAGAATCTCTCGACTCATCAGAGGAGGCCCTTCAGTCTGTAAGGGTGGTCCGAGATTATCCAGACGTTTTTGAAGAAGTTAAGGGGTTGCCCCCTAAACGAGAGATTGATTTTCGCATCTATCTGGTAGATAATGCTAAGCCTGTTTCTTTGCCCGTTCGGCATATGGCTCCGCGTGAGAGACGGGAGCTGAGCAAGCAAGTGAAGGAATTGCTTGAGAAGAACTTCATCAGAAGGAGTATATCCGAATGGGGAGCGCCTGTGGTGTTTGCAACTAAGGCAGATGGCTCTCTTCGACTCTGTGTGGATTATAGAGAATTGAATAAGCTGACTAAGAAAAACAGACATCCGTTACCAAGGATCGATGATCTCTTTGACCAACTTGTTGGTGCTTCTGTTTTCTCTCAGCTTGACCTTGCTACGGGTTTCCATCAGCTCAGAGTGGCTGAAGACAGTATAGACAAGACTGCATTCAGAACTCCAGATGGATTCTTTGAATGGCTTGTTATGCCGTTCGGTTTGACGAATGCACCCGCGTATTTTGTGGATTTGATGAGTAGGGTGTTTCGGGAGTTCTTGAATAAGTTTGTCGTGGTCTTTGTGGACGATATTCTGGTCTTCTCCAAGGATGAGGAAGAGCATGCGAGGCACCTAGTAGAGGTGATGGACACACTCAGAGCACACCAGTTAAAAGCCAAGTTCTCCAAGTGCCACTTTTGGAGAAGGGAAGTCAGATTTCTTGGGCATATCGTATCCAAGCAAGGCTTGGCGGTGGATCCCGCTAAGGTGGTTGCGGTTCAGGATTGGAAGACGCCAAGGAATGCAACCGAGGTGAGAAGCTTTCTGGGTCTTGCGGGTTTTTACCGGAAGTTCATCAAGGACTTCGCGAAGATATCCGCTCCTCTTACTAAGTTGACGAAGAAGAACTTAGTCTTTGCTTGGGATATGGATTGTGAGCTTGCTTTTCAGAGGCTCAAGAGAGCCCTTACCTCAGCACCAGTTCTAGCCTTACCCGATGGTGGTAAGATATTTACCGTGTACACTGATGCGTGTGGCACGGGATTGGGTGCCGTTCTGATGCAAGAGGGCAGAGTTATATGTTTTGGTGGGAGGCAACTTAAGGTGCATGAGAGGAATTATCCCACTCATGATCTAGAGCTGGCAGCGATTGTATATGCACTCAAGGCATGGCGTCATTATCTTCTGGGAGAGAGATTTGAGCTATATACTGATCATAAGTCTTTGAAGTATCTCTTTTCGCAGAAAGATCTGAACTTAAGACAGCAGAGATGGATGGAATTTTTGGCTTCCTATGATTTTGAGATATCCTATACCCCTGGTAAGGGGAATGTTGTAGCGGATGCGTTGAGTAGGAAAAGGTTGACACTAAGTCCTCTATTTGTTGAGATGAAGAATTTAGAGTTCTTGGCGACCTTTGATTTCTCTTTGGCAATGGGGTCGGTGACCGGTTCCTTGGCATCTTTAGAGCTTAGGCCTACCCTTCTAGATCAAGTTGGGGCTTCGCAAAAGGAAGACCCTCAGATAATTGAGATCATGGATAAGCTGGTTCGAGGGGAGACATCTAGTCACCTTGCTCGATATTCTATAGACGATAAGGGTTGGCTGAGGAGAGACGGAAGGCTTTGTGTTCCGATGGTAAAAGACTTGGTGAGGAAAGTTCTTGAGGAAGCACATCGCTCCAAGATGACTATACATCCAGGTGGTGATAAGATGTATAAGGACATGAAGCGCGTTTTCTTTTGGCCTGGAATGAAGAAGGAGGTGGCGGAGTTTGTCTCGAGATGTGTTATTTGTCAGAGAGTAAAAGCTGAGTCGAAGAAGCCCGGTGGGCTATTACATCCGCTAGAGGTCCCGCTATGGAAGTGGGAGAGCATTTCTATGGACTTTATTGATGGGCTTCCAAGGTCCAGGAAGGGGAATACGAGCATATGGGTCATTGTGGATAGGCTCACGAAGAGTGCTCATTTTATCCCAGTGAAGAGCAAAAGGACCGCATCTGGACTAGCATCAGTATATCTTCGTGAGATAGTGCGACTACATGGAGTCCCTTCCAGCATAGTCAGTGACCGAGACCCCATCTTTACTAGTCAGTTCTGGAACAGTTTGCAGGAGGCTATGGGCACGAAATTGAACCTGAGTACGGCCTATCACCCACAAACGGACGGCCAAACAGAAAGGGTGAATAGGGTACTTGAGGACCTGTTGAGGCTTTGCATTCTGGATTTTGGTGGTGCTTGGGAAGACCGCCTTCCTCTTGTTGAGTTTGCATATAACAACAGTTATCAGGCGAGCATAGGGATGGCACCGTTTGAGGCTTTATATGGGAGGCCGTGCAAGTCACCTACATGTTGGTGGGAGTCAACGGATAAACTTATACTTGGACCCGACATGATTAGGGATACATCCGAGAAGGTCGAGTTGATTAGAAGACGGATGAAAGCGGCCCAAGACCGGCAGAAATCCTATGCTGACAGGTGAAGGTCCGAATTAGAGTTTGAGGTTGGGGACAAGGTTTTCGTAAAGGTTTCTCCTTTACGGAATGTGGTCCGGTTTGGAGCTGTTGGGAAGTTAGCACCAAGATTCGTTGGACCCTTCCCCATCATTGAAAGAATTGGGAAGATGGCTTATAAAGTGCAATTGCCCGAGAAGTTGTCCGGAGTGCATAATGTCTTTCATGTCTCGCATCTCCGGAAGTGCTTGCATGAGTCCGCTGAGGTGGTTGAACCTAGCATGCTTGAAGACGTGGAAGTAGAGAAAGAAGCAACTTTAAGGAAAGCTCCGATTCGTATCTTGGGGACAGAGACCAAGAAGCTAAGGAATCGTGAAGTCAGGTTAGTGAAAGTTCAATGGGGTGAAGCCGAAGAAGACGCAACTTGGGAAACCGAGGAGAAGATGCGTGGGCTTTATCCATTCCTTTTTGAGGGTACACTCTCAATCTCTTTCCTTTGTTAGTATATCTTTCTCTTTGCTATCCATGTTTATCTAGTTATCGTGCAAATCTTGTCATGAGAACCTTAGATAGAAACCCTTTGGATGAAACATGTGTTTGAAACATGTTATGTTTGATGGTTGCGAGTGGTTGCAAGTGTTTGCAAGTGGTTACTCGTGGATGCATGATACACATTAGGCACTAGATCGGCTCACACACTCCTCATATTGCATGTGCATGGGTGTTTATGCTTATTCTTGGATGAAATTTGTATGCTATCACATGGATGTTGCATATGTATGTATGATTGAGCACGCATGTAGATATTATACATTATGTTAGGAATTTGCATACATATGGATACATTTCACTAACATATTTTGCATTGATCTTTGCATTAGATAGGTACATATACACACATTTCTGCATGTGTTCATACAGCATTTAGAATCCTTTAAGGACAATGATTGCTCGTGGATGATGTTTTGAGTAGATGGATGTTGGATGGTAGGATATGTTCTTCCTAACTTGAAGATTTCGGGGACGAAATCCTTTAAGGAGGGGAGAATATAACAACCCGTATTTTCAATAAACTGTTATAACATAAATCGAGGCAGAATTTAATTCAAAAATCAGAATCAGGGGAAACGGGCTATGCCATTGCGTTCGTCTCGGAAAAATACGCGAAATAGAGTCCGAGTTTTCGAAAATCGGAGTCTGTATGACCCGGTTAAGGCCCATTGAAGTTTTCAGAAATTTCTATGCTAAAAACAGATTTAAATTTCAAATTAAAAACAAGGATTAGGGCTAATCAGGGTCAGGCGGGAAAATTCCCACCAGGGGCCCCATGTCGACAGGCATGTCGACAGGGCCCCCAGGGTGTCGACAGCCCTGTCGACAGCCCTGTCGACAGGGGGTGCCCAGGCAGTTAGCCTGGTGCACCATTTCTGATTTGGGTTGGGTCTTGTGGCTTGGTTCTAGAGTGTTCCGAGATCTGACGGGCCTAAACTAATCTAGGGTTAATCCTAGGGCTAAAAACACTCTAATCTTCTATAAATATACCCCTAATCCTACCCTAAAGCCTCATTAATCAATCTAGCAACTAAACTATGTCAATTTGAATCCCCAAATGGCCTCCACCTAAAACCTAGCCTCCACCTCCCTCAAAGTTAAATCCTATGAAGATATGATGATCATACAACCTTTTCTATGTTGTACGAATGCTTAATAACTTGCATACTTCATTAAGTTGCAAGTTTGATTTGCTAAAGTTTGTGTTTTGGGATTTTGCAAAAGGGTTTTCTTATTTGAAGCTTTGTTTTGGGTTTTTAAAGGGCTTCTTCATCTTATTTGGTGGATTTGTGACTTGTTTATATTTGTAAGCCCTCTTACCTTCACTTTACAAACTCTAAAGTTAATATGTGGTGAAAGTTGAGATTTATGTGAGTTTATTTGACTATGCATGCTTATGCGAACTCACTATGCCATGTTTTACATGTTTCATAAGTTATGCATGCTTATGCGAGATTACTATGCCATGTTTTACATGTTTCACAAGTTATGCATGCTTATGCGAGTTTATTATGCCATGTTCTACATGTTTCATGGGTTATGCATGTTCACCTTACCATGTTATGCAAGTTTAATGGATTATGCATGCTTATGCAAGTTCATCTTACCATGTTATGCAAGTTTAATGGATTATGCATGCTTATGCAAGTTCACCTTACCATGTTATGCATATTTAATAAGCTATGCATGTTTATGCGAGTTCATTATGACATGATTTGCAAGTTTAACATGTATGCATGTTTATTATGATATGTGAAGTTCATCATGTATGTTATGCCAAGTTACCTTTTTATACCCTTATGCGTTATGACGAATATGTAAGCGAGACAATGACGTTGGGAGGGTTTGGGTAAACTTAAAAATACATGAAACTAAAAGATTGGGAATTTACCTATTAAGTTAGGTCTACCCCTTGGGAATTTACCTATTAAGTTAGGTCTACCCAAGTATATGTTAACTTGTAAATATGTTCTAAAGTGGACATGACATTAGATAACATGATATGGCCAACTCGAGGTTAGACCTAGTTGTGGTGTAAATCTTCCCAGGTAACCACAACGTGGGGTCTAATGTGGGTAGTTGGTCATGTTGCACCATAAGACCCGAGGTTAGACCTAGACGTGGTGTAAATCTTCCCAGGTAACCACGGATGTCTAATGTGAGAGGTTGGGTGCGTTAAGTAATTAATGCCTCATGATTAGGGTTAAGTCATGGCCCACTAATACTTAACCAATAATGGGGAAGCGAGGATTAGATGGGGTTAAGTGGTTACACTTAACTAATTTAATCCAGGATTAGTGAGGGGTTAAAACCACACATAACCCTCTTAGAAACCCTAGCAGCGTGGTCTGTTCCAGCAGTAATCCCAGTTTGGTATCATTCACAACCCTAGAGGCTAGGCTAGGGCGGGGCACGATTACTGGACTGATGTAAGCGACCAAAGCGACGACTGAGTGGTACAGCGGTGCGGGTCCGACGGGCTACGGACGTGCACGTAGTCCGATGTTGGACAAACTCGAGGCACGGGTACTAGTAGGCTTAGACTGTGCATTATTGCTTAGGTGTCTGGGGTTGACACCTTAGGGCTTGATACACCCGAAGGTGGACCCAGCACAGTCTGACTACATCCATGTGGGCCGTATGGACACCAACACTTGACGTGTTAGGTTTATAGGGAGCCGATCGACTAGACCGTTGGGCTGGACCTTATACTAAGGTCACTTCATGTTATTGGGCCAAAGTTTGGGCGAAGGGATCAAGATCTGTTTTGTGGGTTTGCTAGTACACTGTGGTGCAAAGTTTAATCTCGTCTATGTGATGTCACCTTTATCTGTTGCCAGTATGTTCACCTCAGTTTCCATCATACTGTTAACTTTATTAGTTTATAGATTGATCGTAGTAGGGCTTACCAGTCTTTTTGACTGACCTGTTTTCTTTCGCTTCTTTTCTTCCGTTCCCCCCCCCCCCCCCCCACAGGTTCTCAGGGAGGGGCTACATCTGCTTAGTGGATCTTTGGCTTGCTTGTTGGATAGCTCATGTATGGATCTGAGCTAGCTGTGGCTTATCTTTTATTTCTGGGGATTAGTACTGATGTTATACCATGTATTTTGTTATCACGTATCTAGACTTATGTTGTATTTTGGATCATGACATTTTGATAGTATGTACTTGACTATGTTGGTTTTCTGAGATGATGATGATGGGTTTTATCTGCTACCGCTGCTTTACTTATATTTATTTTTATATATTCTATCTTGTGATATCTCTGTGCAAGTTTACCTTCACAATAACGCCCCTCCAAAGCTAGTACATTCTAAGGAGTGATCCTAGTGGAGGTGGGGTGTTACACTTGTCCTTAATCATATGACCCATAATAACGACACTTCCTCTTGTCTTAGATTTTTCTATCCTTTCCTCCTTCGTGAACCAAGTCCCTATCCATGAGTTTCTCATCCTTGGGTTATGTTCCTTAGCCAAACTCCCTCATTCTCATCTTTGCCATCCTTGTGTAACTTGTTGACAAGTCTCTTGAATGCTGCCTCCATCGTATGGAAATCCCTACAAAGCTTGAAAGAAAATTAGCCGTAGGTGAAACTATTGCGGCTATAGATGGAAGTTGGACACTTCTTTGCCCTTTGACAGATGTCGTAGTCTCATCAAGCCTATGGAACCATGCCGCGATGAGGTTACCTCCTAGAAAGCCAGGAGCCCCGTGGACTCAGGAAATAAGGATTCAAATAGAGGATCAAATGATAGTGCATATGGCTTTGGGGAATATGCCTTTAAAACAAAAAAAAATTCTTTAGAAAATTCTTCTTTTAAAACCGTTGAAAATAATTTTTCAAATCTTTTATCTGATCCGGTAACCTTCAGCTCTGATACCAAGTGTAACACACACCTCCGTTAAGGTCACTCACAAAGGGAATGCCTTAACTTCGATGGAGCGTTTTAGGTAAAATATGCAGATAAATTACAAGACAGACAAATAAAGCAGTGGAAAATAAAGTCATTTTATAAACAATGTGGTTTAGTCAAACTTTTACAACAATTGTCTCAATCATACTTAAAAGTAATACATAGAACTTCTGTCTTGATTCAAAAACTTCTAAGTATAAAAGAAGCATAAAAATAACAATGATATTCCCCAATAAATCATGAACCAGCCATAGCAGTGGAAGAGAGAGTCCAAAGCAATACATCGACTATCTCCGTCCTTGGAAAGAAAACTGAGCTTAAGTGGTAACATTTCCTCCCTGAGAACCTGGGAGTAGGGGGGAACGGAAGAGAAGAGGTGAAACAAACTAGGTCAGACATAAGTCTTGTAAGTCCAGTGACTTTCAACATATAAACAGGAAAAAGCATCATGACATGAATAAACAGAATATCAGACAATACCGTGAGAACAAGGATAACAACATAAGATTAGCACAAGATATGACAAGGCAAGATAAACTAAATGCGCTTCTACTCTTTCTCTGCTTCGCTACTACCCTGTTATTCTGATTTCTATATCTCTGCACCCCCTAACTAGTGTCCCAACTAGTAATCTGTGTAAAATGATAATATGATAACGTGATCCCAATTCCAGCAATTATGGTAGCCTTCAGGTGCACATCTAGTATGAGGATCTTACCTCAATCAGCCAAATTTCCATGAAGATGTTAGATGTACCCTTACTACCCTATCGATCGGCTCCTTACTCGTATTAACTTTCCTAGTGTCTATGTCAATTGGCCCTCTCATGCGTGTAGATACCCTGTGCTAGTCCCACCATAAGGTGTATCAATCCTTATGATAGCAACCCAACACGATTCAGGATGCACAGTGTATAACTACTAGTATCCAATGCCTGCTTTTTCCCACTCCGAAGTACATGCACACACGTAATCCGTCAGAACCTACGCTGACGTACCCCCTGCCGCTGTTTTAGATCGCTTATAATCAGCCCAGTAATCGTGCCCCACCCTGCCTAGTTTCAGGGTACCTTGATACATCTATGTGGGTTACTATTGAAATGGGTCCCTGTTACTAGGGTTTCTTATTGGTTAAGTTTGTGGGCCTATATATACGAATATTACCCACCTACATGAGATGTACTTAACCCACCCACACATTATGTCATATTGGTTAAGTGTTGTCCATTCATGTTAACTTAACCCACCCACTCATCATGTCATGTTGGTTAAGTGTTTCTTATTAACCCTTCTCACTCGTCATGTTGGATTGGTTAAGTGTTTCCTATTAACTTAACCCCGTTCATTCATCATATTATATTGGTTAAGTATTTCCCATTAACTTAACTTCATTCGTTCATCAAGTTACATTGGTTAAGTGTTTCTTATTAACTTAACCCCACACGTTCATCATGCTGTATTGGTTAAGTGTAATCAATCAATTGAGGTTAATTTAACCCTTCTACGCATCCGGTTATATTGGTTAAGTGTTGCTCTCTTGTTTTAACTTAACCCTACCCATTCATCATGTCATATTAAATATTTCTTATTAACTTAACCCTTCTCATTCATCATGTTGTACTGGTTAACTTAACCCTGCTCACTTATCTAATTAACATGTTATAACGGTTAAGTGTTCTAAATTTACTTAACCTCATCTTCTTGTCTAATTAACTTGTTATAACGGTTAAGTGTTCTAAATTTACTTAACCCCATCTTCTTGTCTAATCAACATGTTGTAACGGTTAAGTGTTGCCTTAGTTAACTTAACCCTACCATTCTTAACATGTCTTATTCATTAGCATTAATTGATTTATTAATGCACCAACCTCTCACATTAGATCTATGTTATTGCGGTTACTGGATGTGTCGGGCGGTTCCGGGCAGTTTTACACCACAACTCAATCTAACCTCGGGTGTTTGTTAGACATGATGCACTAACCTCTCACATTAGATAGGTGTTGTTGCGGTTACTGGATGTACAGGGCGGTTCCGGGCAGTTTTACACTGCAACTCAATCTAACCCCGGGTTAGGCACGTCTATCTTTTAGCATATTTACCATACATGTCCAAGTCTAGATTTTATATGCTAATCATCCCAAATTCACTAAACTAGCCATGTTCCAATTCTCAAGTTATACCCCCAACAAAACCGATTGCAAGTTATGCTCCACAAATTCAAATTCAAGTTATTACTCAAAATAAGTTACACCCAATTTTCCCAAATTTGCAATAATAGTCATTCCCCAAAAATCGCGATATAACACATGCCCTAAGGTTTAGTCATATTGCACCGTACAAGATATTCTCCAAAAACCCCCAATCATGATTCACAGTATAAACTATGCCAAATTATAGCCTTTAATTACAGTGCATGCCAATTACCCAAATTCCCAATTTAGGCGTGTTCACATTTAACAGTTATCCCTATCTTACTGTAGGTTTTCATGCCTAAGCCATATATCACTATACACAATAATCTACTTCTTCCAGGTCATGAACTATCATATATAGTATGCCCCAATTTTAGGTCTTAAACCACATCATGTACTATGCCATACATGTTTACAATTCAATTTACGCCCCCAAATCCCAAGTCATACGTCCAATATACTTTATGCCTCAAATCTCAAGTCATATGTTCGATACACTTTATATTTTGAATACAACATGTGTTATGTCCTCAAATCCATTACAAATAAGTTAAGCCCAATTATACATAATTTAATACTTTTTCCAATTTTAGCGTTGGTCATGTCCAAATCATATATTATGCCCAATTTTAGCGCTGGCCATGTTCAAATCATATATTATGCCCAATTTTAACGCTGGCCATATTCAAATCATATATTATGCCCAATTTTATTTCCAACGTACGTTCATCTCTTATGAGATTTGGCTCTGGCTCGCAGTAGCCTGGCTATAAAAACAAATAAAGGGAAGAAGGAAAGAAGAGACAAAGAGTGGACATAATATTATCAATGAGATAGATCAAATGGATATAGAAATACAGATAGAAATAACATGAACTTACAAAACGGTCTTGAATTCTGGGATCTGATTTAGATTTATTACAATGTCAGAATCACAATTAACTTTAATTTCTGAAAATAACATGAACTTACAAATTACAAAACGGTCTTGAATTCTGGGATCTGATTTCTGAAACTGTAAAGCTATCCCTTGACGTAGACAATCGATTCTCTAATTTAGATTTGATTCGTAGCTTCTAACTTGTTTTCTAGTTTGCTTCCTAGTTGGAGAAGAAATGGTGGCTATGTTAGGCTAACCATGGACAGTATGGTGGCTCCTTGGAATGAAATTGTTAGATTTAGGGTTGAGGGTTGAGGGTTGGGGTTGCTTTTATAGAGGTTTTGATTTATGTGAGCCGTTAGATCAACCTAGGAGCAATAAGAACCGTCCAGACTAGATAGAGCTATCCAAAATGGCCACCTATGCCCTAGTGACTTAGCAACATGTCAGAAAATCGTCACTGTTTGGATCTGGGCAAGGGGGTCGACTTCTATAGGGGGATCGACACCCCTCTTGGGGGTTCGATACCTAATTCGACCCCCCCCCCCAGGGGGAGTTGACCCCTATGGGTGGGAATCTGCCCCCCTAGCTGATTCACGTGATTTTTTAAAATTCAAACTGTTTTTGTTTTATTTAATTATTTAATTTTCTGTTTAAACATGAAATCTTCTGAACTCCATAACTTCTTCATACAGAGTCTGATTCATGCAAACTCGGACTCTATCTCAAGCAGAATTCTGAGATGAACGCAATGATGTAACCTGTTTTATATAATTCTTCTTTTAATAATTAATTATTCTTTAATGGTCTCTTATGTCCCGTTTTAAAATTATGGGGTGTTACAGCAGAGTCCATGACAATACCATTCTCTGAAACAACATGGCCTAAGAATCTCACTTCCCTCCTCCAGAAGTGACACTTAGAGAACTTTGCTTTCAATTGGTGTTTTCTCAATACCTCCATCACTATCCTCAGATGTTCCTTGTGTTCTTCCTTTATCCTCGAATAAACCAAGACATCGTCTACGAACACAAGAACAAACTTATTCAATTAATCCCTGAATACCCTATTCATAAGATCCAAAAAATATGCTGGTGCGTTGGTCAAACCAAATGGCATGACCAACCACTCATAGAATCCAGACGGCGTCCGAAAGGCCGTTTTAGCTATACTCTCAGCTTCCACCCTAAGCTGATGAAAACCTGTCGCGAGATCCAACTGGGAGAACAATCTCGCGCCACTCAACTGATCAAAGAAATCATCTATCTACGGTAGAGGATACTTGTTCTTCCTCGTCACCTTATTCAACTCGCGGTAGTCCACACACAATCGAAGGGAACCATTTGCCTTGGTAGAAAACACAACTGGTGCTCCCCACTTAGAAACACTTCTTCTGATAAATCCCTTCTTCAAAAGATCGTTTACTTGCACCCCGAGCTCTCGCTGCCCCCTTGGTGCCATACGACGAAGTGGCATCACTATAGGTCTGGAATCTTTCACTAAATCAATACGGAACTCAATCTTTCGGTGTGGTGGAAGTCCGGTCACTTACTCGAAGACGTCCGGAAACTGGCCAGCCACGGGCACATCTGACAACTCATCATGCGGGATGTCGAGGGAATTTTGAAAACTAGACATTACCCCATCACTATGTATACCACCAAACACTACCCTCCGCCCATCATCCACTCTAACTGTCACCAAAAAGCCCTCACACTCTACCACCACCCTGTACCTTTGGAGCCAATCGACTCCCAAAATAATGCCAAACCCAGTAAATCCCAAAACAAAGCAATCACAAGAAAACATGCATCCATGACTCGATATGACCACATTACGACAAATCACGCTAAGGCTAGTTGAACCACCAATCGGGTTCGTCAGCGCTAAAGGTCTATCGACTATCTCGGGTTCCAATCCTAACCTATCTACTTGGTCACTAGATATAAAGGAACAGGAAGCTCCGGTTTCAAACAATACTCGAACAGGAACATCATAAACAGAAAGCATACCTTGAATGACGACATTCTTTCCTTTCTCCGCTGCAGTTGGGGCATTCAACGAAGAAGGAACAACATAAAGAGCATATGCTTTCACAATCTGCTTCTCTTTAGGGGGTTGCAGACATTTATCCTTGTGAAGTCCCACTTGGCCACAGTTGAAGCACTTCTTGTCCGCTGGCTTTGTTCGGCATTCTTTAGCATAATGGCCCTTCTAGCCGCAGCTAAAGCACTCAACATCTTTCTTATTCTTCTTCTTCTGGCCATCCTTGGTTTGATTCTGCTTTCTCTTATTCTGAGAACCATTCTTGCCTCCACCGCTTGCTTGTGGGTTTGGCTCTTCTGCAGATGCAATCTCAGTCTTCGACTTAGGGTATAGACTCTCTGATCTCAAAGCTTTTCCCACAATAGATTCAAACGTCTCATCGATGTGGTTAATAAGTCTTTCCCCCACATACTAATCTAAGCATGTTATGAACTTCTCATTCTTCTTCTCGGGAGTGTCAATAAGAGATAATCCATACTTCGATAAAGTATCGAACTCAGCAATATACTCTGAGACTGTTGTACCATTATGCTTAAGCTCCAACAACTTCCTAAATGACTCTGACTTCTGAGCAGCTGGGATAAACTTTTCACCGAATCGGGCCTTAAACTGATCCCATGCAACTTGATCCTCTGGAGTAGCTGCCTTAATAGCATTCCACCAATTCATCGCCCGTCCTTGCAGCTGGCGGGATGTTAGCTTTCTCTTCGTCGCATCCTCGATACCCAAGTCTTCAAAGATACACTCACAGCTATCCAACCAATCCTGAACTTCTGTAGCCGATTCCGTTCCTTGGAACGACTTTCCACCAAGATTAGTGTAATCCTTACATAGCTTGGAGAAATCGGCCCTAGGCGCCTGCACCGCTGCACCACCACCATTTGCAGCATTAGGAACTGCTCCTTGCACATTTCTAAGCATCTTTCTCATGAAATCAGTGAACACCGCCCTCATATCAGAAGCATTCCCATTATTAGCTCCTCTACCAGTACTCCTAGTATATCGGCTCATCGTTCAATCTGTAAGGAGAAACGATTAACCATCTCTTCAGTGGTGCCAGTGCAATGCGACTTCATCCCTAAATACACTAATAGTATATATATAACTTTTGAAAACCAAAATATAACAAATACGCGCTCTCATATACGTACTATCTCTCCCTGGTGTCTTTCCCTAGGTTAACTACGCAACCTAAAGCTCTGATACCAAATGTGATGGCCCGCCCCGCACCAGCCGACATTTTCAATGAAAGTGCGTTGTGCCAATGTCCAACCAACACGGGATGTACGTCAAAGAAAGGAAAGAAGGGAATTTGAACTAACAAGGATCCTGTAGAATGTCTCACAGCGCATGGAATAAAATATAATAACAACATATTTGACATCAAACAGGTGAGACAATGCATAAGCTGAAAACTAAACCATCATAGCAGCGGAAAATCCAAAATACAGCTTATGTTCCACATCATCATTATTACAACTTTTAAAATTGTCTCCAAAGAAAAATAAGAAAGGTACACTACTAATGCCCAAAGTAGTGACCAGCAGCGACACAGGGAGAATATATATATATATATATATATATATATATCATACGTGGAAGCCTCTTGCTCGTCTTCGGTACAGCTACTCGTGCATACCACCTAAACTGTATTTAGTCTGCACGTTTAAGAGCACCCAAAGTAATAAGAAGATACATAAAACTCTGGGTCAGACAAAAGTCTGGTATGAGCAATAAGCAGCAAAAACAGAACAATAACAGGTATACTAAACCATACCTGAACCTGGACCTGCAACCAAAGAGTTAGCACAACAAGATGTACAATACTCTAAGGTGACACTAACATATGGTGTAAAGATAACAGGGGTGGGGGTGTGCATGTCAAAATGATGGCAACAATCAAGTATAGCAACCATCCTCACATCTCTCACTCAGTGCGTACAGCATATGATATCCATTACTTTGACCACCCAAATCTTTGCTATGATCACTCTGCCCCATGGAGTCATGACGATTCCACTGCACTGATCCATAGCCAATTATCCTTGCTATGTCCACTCTGCCCCATGAAGTCATGACGACTCCAATGCACTCGCTCATAGCCATGCTACGATCACTCTGCCCCATGGAGTAATAACTACCCTACTACACTGATACGTAGCCTAACATCCGTCTCGGTGGTGAATCAAAGCTATATACGTCGATAACCCCTTTGCACACGTCCCACAGCAAAGCCCAACTCATGAAGTTAACTCGTTGGTTCCCATCTGGATCTTGAGTTCTACTTCCTATTTGGACTTCCTTTGCATATCGGGTTTTGGTCGAATTGGAGTTGGCCTTCAGGAGAGTCGTCACGTATAAGCAGAAGTACACATCCGGTTCGGTTTGACTTGTCACCCTGGTTCAGTTCAGATCATCGTTGGGTCACCTCCTCGGTTCGGTTCGGGTCCTTGGCCATTGCCTCGGTTTGGTCGTGAAGCTCCATGGTGCAGTTCAGTTCGGTGCCCATCTTCTGGATCGGTTCGATGCTCCTTAGGCGGTTCGGTTCGGTCTTTCAAGCTCCCTCGGTTCGGTTTGAAATCCCCAATTCCCACTCACTCGATCCTACTTGTTTCACCCCAATTCAATCCGGTCCAGGCCTTCCTTGTTTCCCTTTCCATTTTACGCTACTGAAGATGCCATCACCTTGGTTCGGTTCGGCTAATCGACCCGATCCTCTCATCCAATCTGATTCAGATCCCTGTAGCATTTCCAACAACTTTTCCAGCAATTGTTTTACACCATACGACGACGTTTTCCACCATTCTAACTTTTCTAATCAATCACAAAGCATACCATACAGTCATAGCAACATATATAATCATCCACAAACATCAAAACAACAATTTAACATGTTTATACAGATCAACCATACCTAAAACCCATATTTTCCCCTCAATCATGTTTAAGCACAACTAACGGTAGGATTAACAAAACTTAACCAAATTAACCCAAATTTCTAACGGAGGCATAAAATGATGTTTTAGAATATTACAATTTTTTCCAGATTTTTCTAACCCATAATATCGCTAATTAACTCTAATTAACTCTAATTACCCATAATCAAACGTAATTAGTGAGAAACTATGCAAATCACCCACCTTAGCCACAAATTAACTTTAGATCTAAAATTATCTCTGATTTGGGTTGAATCTCTATACAATACAGCAGCTCCAACTCTGATTTGGTGCCATTTCTCCTTGATTTGATGTAGATTAGGCTAAAACTTGATTAGAGAGCGATTTGGGATGAAATTAGAAGGTGGAGGCCATAGCTAGGGTTAGAGAAATATTTTAGGCAGCTGAAAAATGAAATAAAATTCGTTTTCCTACTGTTCTCAACCTCCCCATAACCCTAATCCCGAAATGGGTTATGGACCCTCATGCTAATCACCCTAATTAGGCCCGGTTAAGTTGTTTTTCACTTTCTAAACCTTGTTTCAGCCATATCTCCCAAACGGTGAGTCCGTTGGGCTAATGTGACCACTCTATGGAAGGGTAAACCATCATTTGGATCTAATGGAAGTGGTTTCAGGTCAAAAATCTTTACCAATCAAAAGTTATGGCCGAAACAAGATCAGCTAGGGGCAAAACGATCATTTAAAAATCAGCAAAAATCATGAACATGAGAAATGACCCCAATAGTCGTCTTCCAAAGTTACATGACCATATGATTTCGGATGTGAAAGAAATAAATATTCTACGATCCTTCGAAACGTAGAATGCGGATCGTTACAGGCTTATCCAACAAAAGTAAGAATATATAATCCACATTAAAAGAAGCTTGATCCAAGAACAGTCGGTGGATTCTTCAATGGCTATCCTGAAAAATCGAAGGGGTATATTTTGTTGTCCTAACAATATTACAAGAATCGTGGAGACGGATAATGTTAGGTTCATCAAAATGGTAAAACTAGTGGGAGTGGTGAATCACGAGAGGTGGACATTTAAGAAATTCAGGTCAAGATTCTTTCACCTACTATTTCACCTAAAGTGATAGTACCAGTTGTTGTATAGCAATCACACGACACATTGGAACAACAAGTTAATGTCCAAAACCCACAATATGAAAATATTGTAGACGAACCACTCCCAATACAAGAAGAGATAAACGAACCGTGTGAACCATTAATTAGGACGGTCTGTAAGGGAACGAAGACCTGCTATCTCGGATGATTACGTGGTTTATGCTGATGAAAATGAATGTGACTTAAGCATGGGTGAAGACCCCGTCACTTTCAAAATGCCATGGAAAGTAAGAATTCTAATAAATGGTTAATTTCCATGAAAGAAGAAATTAAGTCAATGGGTGACAACAAAGTTCAGGACTTAGTTGAGTTGCCTAATGGTTCTAAAACAGTCAGATCTAAATGGGTCTTTAAGACTAAATGAGGCTTAGAAGGCAACATTGAAAGGTATAAAGCTAAACTTGCTGCTAAAGATTTTAACCAAAAGAATGGCATTGATTACAAGGAAACCTTTGCTCCAATATCAAAGAAGGACTCTTTAAGAATTGCTTTGGCTTTGGTGTCTCATTACGATCTTGAGCTTCACCAAATGGATGTGAAAACCGCCTTTCTGAGTGGTGAATTAGAGGAGGAAGTATTTGTGGATCAACCTGAAGGATTCTTAGCCACATAAAAAGAACACATGGTGTGTAAGTTGAAGAAGTAAACAATATATAGACTAAACAAGCTTCCCGACAATCATATCTTGAGTTTAACGATATCATAACGTCATATAGAGATAACCGTTGATCGATGTATTTATATAAAGGCCAGTGGGAACAAATTTGTAATTTTAGTTTTGTATGTTGATGATATTTTGCTTGCTGCAAATAACATGGACATGTTACATGACCTAAAGAAGTATCCCTCTAAGAACTTTGAAATGTAGGATAAATGGGATGCATCATATGTGAATGGAATAGAAATACTTCGAAATAGATCATAGGGATTGCTAGGATTATCTCAAAAAGGTTATATTTATAAGATCTTAAAGAGATATAGAAAGGATGAATGCTCTGCAGGAATAGCTCCAATATAGAAAGGGGACAAGTTTAGTAAAATGCACTGTCCTAGAAATGAATTAGAGCAAAAGGTAATGGAAAGAATTCCATATGCATCAGTGGTTAGGAGTTTGAACTATGTTCAAACTTGTACTCGGCCTGATATCAGCTTTGCTGTAGAAATGTTGGGTCGATATCAAAGTAATCCCAAAATAGATCGCTAGAAAGATGATAAGAAGGTTCTTAGGTATTTGCAAGGTACCAAAGAGCATATGCATCTATAGGTCGCTGGATATTCAGATTCAGATTATGCCTAACGCGTCGATAGTAGATATTAATATCTGGTTATCTGTTCCTGTTAGCTGGAGGAGCAGTGTCATAGAAGAGTGGAAAACAGTCTGTCATTGTTACTTCTACCACGGACGCTGAATTTGTGACATGCTTTGAGGCCACTATTCATGCATTGTGGATGCGGAACTACATCTCACGACTTAGGATTTTCGATAGTATAGCTAGACCATTGAAAATTTATTGTGATAATTCCGCAGCCGTTTTCTTCTCGAAGAATGAAAAGTTTTATAAAGGTGCTAAACATATGGAATTGAAGTACTTGTCAGTTAAAGAAGAAGTGCAGAACAAAGTATATTTTGAGCATATTAGAACTGACATGATGATAGTGGATCCGTCCGTTGGCTAAAAGATTACCGCCCAAAGCGTTCAATGGCCATGTAGAGCACATGGGTATTATGGATAAAGCCTTGCTATTTTAAATGTTGTTTGCTTGTTTAGTTTGTGACACTTTGAATTCATTTATGTTTCTGTTTTGCTAATATAAGTTATCATTATAGTGTATATGTGTACACTTACTGTACTTTTGATAACAAGTAAACTTGAGACCTATGGTGTTCCTCAATCTGAAATTAACATTAAGTTAGAATTGATTTGTGATACATGGAAGAGATCTTATTGACTAATAATAGGTGACCGCCATGATTCAACCCATTTCTGATTTGCATAAGGTGGTATGATAATTATTGGACTTAATATAAAAGTATGCATTTACAATTGTTAAACCATGAGGTTTTGACACAGGTCAAGTGGGAGAATGTTATAATATTTACAAATATTCTATGTGGCCTGTATATATTTTATTTTGATTATAGGGTAGGTCTACATCCTATAATATAATATTTAATATGAAAGACAGTACTATGATGGATTGGTATTGATTTCGTATGGTTAAAATCTAGGAATATAACTATTCCCTCCTTTCTGGCCTGATAAGTTTGAATTGTATTAGTTTCTTCTTAAAGTCATTCACTACATACATGAATAAAATAAATGCAGTTACTCATTTGACTAGTGCATGTATGACAAACGTCTAATGAACTCAACTAATCATTTGAAACTTATATATAAATAACACAGTTTTCACATAAAAAATATAATAAAAAAACTGAAAGAAAGAACTAAAAGAAGAATTCTCATCCATTAGAGAATCAATTGCAGTAAAGGCACAGAAAGAATAATCAACATATGCTACCCAAGTGGTTGTTAATGGATTCCTGTTATTTTATAAGTTTTGTTTATACAATAATTGATGCATAAATTATGTTAAGTTAGATCTTATTTTGAACTGATTTCATAAACTTGAAATCATGTAAAGAATTTGGCTTACACAATATATATATATATATATTTCAATATATATATATATATATTTCAATATATATATATATATATAGTGATAACTACTACATTATCTGATATAGTGAAAAATGGCGACTTAAACTATTAAATGTTTTAGGCCTTTTATCCATCTATACAGATTGTTAGAAATCAAAGAAGATGAATGAAATTTACTTTAGTCCCACATCGGCAAAATGAAGAAAAGATTTAAGGATATATACCTATTCCTCACTCCCTATATTGGCCCTTAGGGTCAGGTAATTTTGTGCGAGGGGGAGGACTTAGATCATGTGAACCAAACACACACGCCTCGTCCCGTACCGAACCGAACCGGGTCGGGTCGGGTTTGGGTTTGGTCAGAAATCTTATTTTTGCTATAAAAAACATCACCATTTTTCTGGTTTGTTTTTTGAATGAATGCGGCAATAAAATGGGTGCGACCCAACAAGAGAAGCAAACAGGTGCGACCCAGATAAATTGAACGGATACAACCCGTTACTACTCTTGCCATTTAAATTCAAACAGTAACGGGTATATTCCAAACGGGCGCGATACAGAAAGATGCATCTGTTCAAACAGACGCGAGTAGGATTATATAAAACAATCGATCCTGATCAAATCGAAACAGTTTTACAATTCATTACCTTCTCATCTCCGTCTGTTTTCTGCTCTTTCTCTGCCGCCATTAACGAGAAATACTGACTGACATACTCCTCACAATTCCGTGCAGCAACGTCTGTTGTATCCTGGGAGGCTGAAAATAAAGTCTTAAGGAAACTGTATTCACAGGCCTCAAACGAACTCGGTTAGACTTCATGTTTGTGGTTTAACTTTCTTTCTACAAACTTGCGATAGAAGTTTGTGTAGTTGCGAATTCTATTTTGCTATATTAAGTTTAACATCTTAAGACTTTCCTATTTTTGGCAAAACAGAAATGGCAGCAGAGTAATTGTCAATAAAAACTGGCAATTTGAACAAGCCAGACTTGTTCAAAGGCGAAGGTGATGATTTTATGACATGGCAGAGTCAGATGTTGTCCTATCTCACCACCCTTGGTTTACAGAAGTATTTTGAAGAAGATGAACCGGTGCCGCCTACACCAGGAAACGCCAAGGATGCAAATAAGCATGATGGTCATTCTATTGATGCGTGGAGGCATTCAGACTTTTTTTGAAGAAACTACATTCTCAACTGCCTAGACAAGGCTACAAAGTGTACCAGCCCATAATGACTGCAAAAGCTCTTTGGAATGCACTGGCTACAAAGTACAAGATGCAGAACGTGAGTTTGAAAAAGTTCATCGTTGACAAGTTTATGGACTATAAAATGGTCGACTCAAAGTCGGTGACCTCTCAAGTGAAAGAGTTGCAAATTATTATGCATGAAATGGAAGCATAAGGCTACAAAGTTAGTGGATCATTTCTGGTTGAAGCAATTACTGGAAAATTACCACCATCTTGGAGGGACTACCGCAACTACTTGAAGCACAAAAGGAAGGAGATATCCTTACAAGACCTCATCGTTAGATTAAAGATAGACGCAGATAATCGCTGAGTCACTCAACCTAAAAGTGAAGAGGCGCTTGTTGCTGAAGGGTCAGAGAAGAAAGGACACTTCAAAAACAAAAACAAGAAAAGAAAGGCGCTAGAAAATAAGCAGAATAACCAAAAGAAATCCAAGATATTCAATGGTGAATGTTGGGTTTATGGCAAGACTGGCCATCAAGCAAAAGAGTGCAGACACAAGAAACGGAAAAATTCGGAAGCAAATGTGGTGGATAACATGGACATCGATGAATCGAATTTTTCAGGAGTTGTGTCCGAATGCAACTTGATTCAGAATTCTGCACAATGATGGTTGGACACGGGTGCTACTAGGCATATATGCTCTGATAAGTCCGTTTTTTCAACCTACACCAAATCGAATCAAGATGAGAAACTCTATATAGGCAATTCATCGGTTTCAATGGTTGAAGGCAAAGGAACAGTCACCCTCAAATTCACTTCTGGGAAGACTATTAGACTGAATGATGTCCTTCATGTTCCAGAGATCCGCAAGAATCTCATTTCTGGGTCCATGCTTTCGAAGAAGGGATTCAAGATGGTCTTCGAGTCAGACAAGATGGTTCTGTCCAAGGCAGGAATCTACATAGGAAGGGGTTACTTATGTGATGGTCTATTTAAGGCAAATGTAGCCGTGATCGGCAATAATACATATTCTGATAATGCTATGAATAAAAAAGAAGTTTCTTATATCGTTGAGCATGAAACTTTATTATGGCATGATAGATTAGGACACATAAATTTCTGAAAGATGAATAAAATTGCAAATTTACGATTAATTCCTAAATTTCAAGTGGATAAAAACTACAAATGTGAGACATGCTTAAGCAAAAATGGTTAAGAAACCTTTTCATACTAATGATAGAAGTACTGAACCATTGGGAATGATTCATACTGACTTATGTGATTTCAAAAACTTGCCTACAAGAGATGGGAAAAAGTATTTTATCACATTTATTGATGATTATACACGATATTGCTACGTATATCTTTTAAACGGTAAAGATGAAGCAATCACATTGTTTAAAAAATATAAAGCTGAAGTAGAAAATCAGCTTAATAAAAAGATCAAGATATTGAGATCCGATCGAGGTAGAGAATATGAATCGCCGTTTGAACAATTCTGTGTAGAAAATGGAATAATTCATCAAACAACAACATCATATTCGCCATAACAAAATGGCATAGCCGAGAGGAAAAACAAAACGTTAAAAGATATGATTAATGCAATGCTTTTAAACTCTGGTTTACTGACGAACTTGTGGGGGGAAGCCTTGAATATGTCGAATCACAAATTAAATAAGGTTCCTCACAGTAAAACGGGAAAAATTCCACATGAGCTATGGAAAGGACACTTACCAAGCTTCAAATACCTCAAAGTGTGGGGATGCTTGGCAAAAGTTGCAATGCCGCCTCTCAAGAAGGTCAAACTTGGACCAAAAACAATAGATTGTTACTACCTAGGGCCTGCCCAGAATAGTAGTGCATATAGATTTTTGGTATTCAAGTCTGATATAGATGATATCCATGTAAATACAATCATAGAATCAAGAGATGCTTAATTATTTGAAGATGTGTTTCCACACAAGAGAAATGATGGAAATAATGTCCCCAAAAGGACACGAGAAGAATCAAGTAGCCCACATGAAGATGAAACTCATCGTGAAGTCAGTGAATTCGAACCAAGAAGAAGCGCAAGGCCAGAACTTCCAAGTCTTTTGGCTCGGAATTCCTCACTTACGTACTTGAACATGAACCTCAAACAGAGGCAATGTCGTCTTCTGAATCTTTGTGTTGGAAAGAAGCAATCAAAAGTGAGATTGATTCAATTCTAAGTAATAAAACTTGGGAAATTGTTGATATTCCACTTGGAATAAAACCAATTGGCTGCAAATGGATTTTCAAGAAGAAAATGAAATCCGATGGCTCTATCGATAAATATAAAGCCAGATTAGTAGCCAAAGGGTATTGTCAAAAAAAAGGAATAGACTTCTTTGATACATATTCACCCGTTACATGAATAACCTCAATAAGAATGTTAATAGCAATTGCATCCATCTATAATCTAGAGATTCATCAGATGGACGTAAAGACGGCGTTCTTGAATGGAGATCTCGATGAGGAAATCTACATGGAGCAACCCGAAGGTTTTATATCCAAGGGAAATGAAAATAAAGTCTGTAAATTGGTAAAATCATTATACGGACTCAAACAAGCTCCAAAATAATGGCACGAAAAACTTGATAGTGTCATGATGCAAAATGGTTTTCGTATAAACGAATGTGATAAATGTGTTTATTACAAACAAAATGGACAGTCATATGTTATGATTTGCTTATATGTGGACGATATGTTAATCTTTGGTCATAACGTAAAAGTTATAGAGGCCATAAAGAAAATGCTGATCAACAATTTAGATATGAAAGATTTAGGAGTTGCAGATGTTATTATGGGAATCAAAATAATAAGGACCCCTAATGGAATTGAATTATCTCAGTCACATTATGTAGACAAAGTGATTGAAAGATTCCAAAATCTTGGGATTAAAGGAGTAAGAACACCTTTTAATCCGTCAGAAGTACTGCATAAAAACACTAATGAGAGTGTAATGCAACTGGAATACTCTCGCGTAATAGGATGTCTAATGTATCTTATGAACTGCACGAGACCAGATATAGCCTATACAGTAAGTCGACTAAGCAGGTATACAAGTAATCCAGGAAAGGAACACTAGAAAGCACTAATGAGAGTGTTTGGATATTTAAAGAATACCACAAATTATTCTTTGTATTACGGAAAATATCCAGCCGTATTAGAAGGATATAGTGATGCAAACTGGATTGCCGATTCAGAGGAATCAAAATCCACAAGTGGTTATGTTTTACTCTAGCAGGAGCAGCAGTGTCATGGAAATCTACTAAGCAAACATGCATAACTCGATCAACGATGGAATCTGAGTTTATTGCTTTAGATAAAGCAGGAGAAGAAGCAGAATGGCTTCGTCACTTCTTAGAAGATATTCCACTTTGGCCTAAACTTGTAATGGCCATATGTATTCACTGCGAAAATCAAGCAGCGCTAAGTAGAGCGAAAAACTTTGTGTACAATGGCAAATCTCGACACATTCATCGACGCCATAACACAGTTAGGCAGTTACTCTCAAATGGAACTATCTCCATTGATTATGTAAGAACCAATGATAATCTAGCGAATCCATTTACAAAAGGGTTATCATGAGAGAAAATTGACTGTGCAATTAGGGGAATGGGTTTGAAAGCCTAAACCAACAAGAGTTATCTTATACGGAAACCTATCCTAGCGACTGAAGATCCCACGGACTAGAATCAATAGGCAAACCAGTTCTGAATAACTCAAGACGTAATGCATTTGTTAGGACATAGTCCTATTACATTCATATGGTGCACAATATAAAATGCATGCCTATAGAAGTTTCACAGGTTAAAGTTATGCTTTTTAATTAATGATGACCATATCTAGTAAAATAACAAGTGGGGTATATGTAGGATACTCCTAATGGTAGCGATCACCTATGTTAGTGTGAGCTGGGTCGGCTCTATGAGAATATTAAAGGCTTATATTCTCTACATACACTCGCAGAACCAGAAATTGTTTCGAACCAAAATAAACACAACTAAGAAATTGGATGAGGAGGGAAATAATGTTTTGTTAAACTTATTGTCTGGTTATACAATAACGACAGACGGTTCAAGATGAAATAATTCACCGATTAGCCAAGTATATCCGATAAGTTTTAACTAAGGAAAGTTCAAAGCGAAATATCTACTTATCCTAAATAAAGCATTATTCCATATGTAGTCGGTTATATTTCAATTTATGTGGAAGAAAAGTATATTATCATTCATGTGGGGGATTGTTAGAAATCAAAGAAAATGAACGAAATTTACTTTAGTCCCACATCGGCAAAATGAAGAAAAGATTTAAGGATATATACTTATTCCTCACTCCTTATATTGGCCCTTAGGGTCAGGTAATTTTATGCGAAGGGGGGGCCTTAGATCATGTGACCCAAACGCGCGCGCGCTGCCCGCCCGTCCCGTACCGAGCCGAACCGGGTCGGGTTTGGGTTTGGTTAGAAATCTTATTTTTGCTACAAAAAACGTCACCATTTTTCTGGTTTGTTTTTTGAATGAATGCGGCAATAAAATGGGTGCGACCCAACAAGAGAAGCAAATGGGTGCGACCCAGATAAATTGAACGGACGCAACTCGTTAATACTCGTTGTAGATGACTGGAAATAGAAAGTAGATGACTGGAAATGAAACTCAAGATTTGCGAGAAAACAAAAGAATTACTAATGGTAGGAATCAGTAACTAGAAGTAACTGCAGGAAGAAAGACACTGAAATGGTAAAGTAGTCAGCAGGAATAAGAAATTGATAGCAAATGCTAGAAAGAAGGAAATGGAATGCAATACAAAATCGTAATATCAAGTAGCAGGAATAAAATACATGAATAGCAAGAACGAAATGTAGAATAGAACTTATAACTAAAAATGAATATGAAAATGAAGTGCAGATTTCTCAATTGACACCCACATTATAATGCCTGAACAAACATATGTATATACAACTCCATGCATTAAACCCATGCATTAAACCTCTTGACTAAACCATGTGCTTAACCAGACTTAACTCACACCAAATTGCAATGCAATCAGGGCCTTCAAACCTAAATGAAGAGCCTGTACCAGTGTGCATGTACACAACATGCATGCAAAATGCACACACTGATACATAATAATTTCTCTTCAGGCCATGCTTAAGGTCGTGGTTGGTACAAAAGTGATTTACTTGTCATGCTTGTTCAAATGGTGTCTGCGGTCAGTTGCCTTATGCTCTAGATCATAGCCTTGTTCCAATGAATGTGGCCAAGTGTTTGATGAAATGCCATAGCCACTTTTATCTTGTTTCAACTTTCAACCTGTTCATGTTACGTTCCATTGAATAAGGCCAAGTGTTTGATGAAATGCCATAGCCACTTTTAACATGTTTCAACCTGTTCATCTTATATTTGAAGGCCTGACACCAAGAAAGTAGATTGTTCGTTTATCTCAATGCAATTCACAGCAAGATTTGAGCTTCTGGCCGATATACACTGGAATTCCATCCATTCCATCTCAGATCTGGTGCTGATTGAGCCAGAATTAGAGGAAATTTCCATTCCGGACGTTGACCTAAAAGTATTCAAAAAAAAAAAAAAAAAAAAGGCTTGTTATTACTTCCAATTTTCTTTGCTGTGCGCTTTAAAAGATAACACCCATTTCATATCTGTTATGTTTTTTTCAGTGTGCGTAGAACTCAAATTTGAGGTTATTTGAACTAGGGCTCTTACGGTAACGGTTACCGTTACCGCTATGCAAATACCATTACCATATCGTTTTTTACGGTAAATCGAACGTCGGTAATGATTTTGTCGGTTACCGTTATGCAAATACCGTTATCGCTACCGACATTGTCGGTATATCGAATGTCGGTAATGATTTTGTCGGTAACGGTGAATTACTGTTACCGTTACCAAAAAACATAAGAAATATTGCATTTATTTTACATCAAAGACACAATCACTTACAATACACTTAACAAGATTGGTAATCTGACAATCACATAATTAAAAACGCAACACTTAACAACTTTACAGGCCAGGCCAATATCTTTAACTGTTGCATCATCACATTAATGCAATCGACGCACAAATACAAAAGTAAATTTTTACAGAAACCATGTCAGCAAAATAAACGATTTAATTATATAACAACCACATCCTGTCAGGTTAGATTAAATATCAGTAGTAACCAATGGGCTAAAACACCATAAACTATTAAAACATGGAAATAAAAAGAGAACATACCGACTGCTGAGTCCAGTAAAAGTCATGAACGTAGTTTCGTGGTTAAAAGATTACACACATATACTTGATACATATTATCGGTCAGTCATCAACTGAATCACAACATTTTTCGCACCAAAAAACTAAAACATCAATTCTAATTTCTAGCATAAAGCAACATTTTGCTGAAATCTTAATCATATCAGGTTATTTGTAGTAGCCACTTCACCCAACAGTGGAGTCAACTAAGCTAGCTTGACAACCATTCAAGTTGCTTTACATCAAATATTAGAGCGAGTAGAGAAGTAACATTCGGTAATTACCGATACCGTCCGCTTAAAGAAAAATTTACCTATGTTTTTACCCTCCAATGGATAAAATTACATCGTACCGATTGTACCGATATACCATTTTGTTGTGTGACCGGTTACTAATTGATCTGTAACGGTAAATTTACCGTTACTCCTAATTTGAAGTGGGAGAAGGGAAGCAACCGTAGAACGATATCATTCTTTTGCCAGCTGGACTGAATCTTTGAGTTGAGAAAAAGAAAGCGAAATGACCTAAACTAGGACACATCGGACTTGATGAAGTATGGAAGTTACAGTATAGGCATGCAAGCATTGCTTAAAAAAAAAGGAAAAATAAAAAATGAGGCATGGGCTAAATGGATATAAAGAAAGGGAATAATGAGGTATTTATTAAAACCATATAAAATGATCAGTGGAAACTGGTGTAATATTAAAATATTCTGGTTACAACTGAATATTTCTAGCACACTTAAATTATTAAAGATAAAAAAAGAACCAGAATTTGAATGGTATTTTTAAAACTTTCAAAGTGGAACTGAAATATTGGAAATTATAAATAACTAATACGAAATTGAAAAACTAAATTTTAAATAATGATTCAAGATACAATGATAACTTTAATTAGATATAATCGCAAGTAACTTCATCATATGAAAAAAATTCAGTCATACGAATCAATGTTTCGAGTCAAAAAGGAACAAGAACAAATAAAGTGGTTGCATTGAATTTTGACACTTCTGTACATCTCCGCTTCATTGTGTGTGATGACCCCACATAACATAACGGACTTTCAACGTGTCACCGTTATGATTGAATATCCCTTCATACCTCTCAATGAGCACACGGTCTTAGTCCTCCGACCTAGCAGTCAATTGCCTCTCCGACCTAGCTCAGGTCGACTAGTTGTACAGGAGTAACGACCTGAATTTTAGTAAGAAATATTTAATCGATATTAAATATTTGAAATAATTTAAAATGATTTATTTTAAAGAATAACGACTTGAAATATATTTAAAAAAAGGGTTGAACAAAAATTTTATAATATAATTAAAAACGAGCTGTAACGACGCGGCAGTTCGTAATACTATGTTTTAAATTTTAAACGACTATACAGAATTCAGATATAAGTCAGAAATTGTTGAAACAAGAAACATTAGAATCTATTTAACTATATTTTTCTAATGAATGTGAAAAATTAAGATTTCGTCGTATAAATTGTAAGTTATGTCCAAATAAAATTTCCAAATAGTCGTTATGCAATCGTTAATAAACAATAACGATATATATATATATATATATATATATATATATATATATATATAATAAAAATGATTTATATATAATGTGAATGTCTTTTAACTCAAAATTAGTAAATATTGAGTTGGAAGTTATATACTATCACATTAGGACATATATACGATAAGAATTAGTTTATTGTTAATTTGAATAGTTTCGGAATTTAATAAATTACATAGGCCTTAAAAATAATTATTTTGCAAATGACCTCCGTTTTCGACGAAACCAGTTTTGTTGGATCCGAAATAGTAAATTATTGTAAGATTCCAAATTTCGCGCCCATCGAAGTTGCTTTGTGGTTGTGCGTAATTAAAAAGTGCACCGATGAATAATTTAAACCCAAACTAGAGCTTTTTGAGCAAACATATTCGGAATTCGACGAAACGAGTTTCATTAGGACCATAATGACAAACCATACTTGAATATCAATTTTCACCCCGAACGGAGTTCGTATATGCTCGTGCGAAATTTTAAACAAGGAAAATAGGTAGCTTTACAATATAATTTATAAACTAATGCACGAGGCTTACCGTACAAGCTAAATCCTACTCCTATAAGTAAATCCCATCTCCACCATCAAATCCAAACCCACAATAGCAAACGGTATTTTGCAATTTAGTCCCTCCTTTCATATTTTTTATCTTCCAAACCATTAGGAATCAGTCTAAGGCCCCAACATGAAAGTTGTAGTGTACGTTGAGGGCTACTTGCTGTAAAAATTTGCAGACGAACGGATGTCGAAGTTCGCCGGAATCTCAGATCGATGGTCAATGTAGCATTTTTGGTGATATTGTGGCCAAATCGTAGAGAGTTAGACGAAGTGCCCAATTAGGAAGTTGGAGCGGGGGACAGGTCTACAATATTTAATGGATATTCGAGAAGGTTATCAAACTTTCTCCACATACAGAAATCAAGTTTTGTACGACATAGTGGAAGATGGCAGGGCGATAGTGATGCTTTTGAGCAGGATGATTAATGGGAGTCATTAGAATTAGATTTGCAAGCGGACCTATTAGGACGAGCATTCATTTATACAAGTATTTTGATGTAGTGAGTCCCTAACCATGAAGGTGGGTATGTCCCTTAGATTGTGTGTCAATTACTGTAAGTTTAATAATGTTATGAGAAAGAAAAAGTGTACACCTATTCATATAACTGCATCTTTAGGTATTAGCATATTTTCTCAATTGGACTTTGCGACGAGATTTCACCGATCGAAAGTCGCGAAGAAGAGTGTGCCAATTACAGTATTTTGAATATCGTTTGATTTCTACGAGTGGTTGGTTATATTGTTTGGGTTAACCGATGTGTCAGCATGCTTTGTTTTTATCATGTCTACATGGGCCGGTTAAGTAAATTGGCAGTTATGTTCATCACTGGTACTCATCTTTACTCTTGGACAAAGAAAGAACATAGGACACATTCAAGGATCATGCTTGACATTTTGAGAAAGCATCGACCAAATGCTAAAAAAAAATTCTAAAAGAGGAAAATGAGATTACTGGTTCATGTTGTCCTAGGCAAGGCATTATAGTGGATCTTGCAAAAACTACAGTAGCTTAAGATTGAACTAGAGTAAAAAAGGCTATGGATATTCAATTTTTTTAGGGATTAGCTGGATATTATAAATGATTAATCTACGATTTCTTCAAAATAGTTGCATCACTCACTCATTTGATGAAAAAACTCAGGCCTCTATTTAAGATATAAAATGTGAATATAGATTCGTAAGTCTAAAAAGGTTGACAAATTCACCAGTGTTGACCATGCTATGCAGGAATAAAGAGAGGATGTTATATACGGATGCTTGTGGTGTTGAACTAAGGAAAGTATTGATGCAAATGGACAAAGTTGTTACGAAGCTAGTTAATAGCTGAAGTCACATGAGAAGAAATACCCAATCCTCAATTGAAATTAACACTAATCATGTTTACGATGAAGATTTAGAGGCGTTATCATTTAGGATAAAGGTTTGACTTGCTAGAAGTCCATTAATCAATAAAATACCTCTTTTCATAAAAGGAACTTAACTTTTAACAACATCAATGGTTAGAATTCCTAGCTTCCTATGACTTTGATATTGCTTGTACTCTACGGAAAGAGAATCTAATTTATAACGCATTAAGTAAAAGACATGACAATTTAGGAGTTATACTCCTAAAGTTAACGCAGTTGTGGTGTATTGATGATTTCCAATCGAGATGCAAAATAGAGCCAAAGATGTTGGCAAATTTTACTATCAGTCTTACTCTAAATGAGTGCATCGGTACTAGTTAAAGGAAATATGTTAGAATAGCTAGATTACTGCTGGGATTAAAGCTAGGGTGGAGTATAAAGAGATGAAACTACACAAACTTGATTAAGAAAGACGTCTCCAAAAAATGGAAGACTGTTTATTTCAAATGTTGATTGGTTAAGGAATGAGATTCCACGAGAATGATATAATTTGAGATTGAGTATTCGTCCCAAGTGATATAAGATGTACTATTATATAAAGCAGACTTATTATTAGGAAAATGTAAAGAAGAACGTTGGGACATTCGTCTCAATGTGCGTGAACTACTATTGGTTAAGGCAGAAAAGAAGAAGCCCAATAATTTAATGCATCTAAGTTCCCAAATGGAAATATAAATAAGTATCAATGGATTTCATTGATGGATTGCCAAAGATTGGACTAGAGTATGATAGCAATTAGGTCATGCGTTAATCGACTGACCAAAAGTGGTAAATTTATGTCTGTCGATACAAGTAAAATGATAGTTAAATTAGTCGAATTGTATGTGAAATAGATTGTATGATCCCATGGTGCGTTAGAGAGCACTGTGAGCGTATGAGATTCATTGTTCACCAGTGGATTTTAAAAGAGCTTAAAAAGGCACTAGGGATGATCCTGCATTCAAGTATGATTTATCATCCTCAAACTAACGATCAAGCCAAGAGAGAAAATCATATCTTACAAAATCTTTTAGGGCATGTATACTCAACTTTATAGGCTTATGAGATAATCACTTACATCTTGCTGAATTCACATACAATCTTTATTAGTCCAGCACCAATATAGCATCAATCAAAGTATTGTATAGCCGACTGCGTATTGCTCCTTCATGTTATTCAGAAATAAGTGAGAAATTGGTACTAGGATTATATTTAGTTAGATAAGCCTTTGAAAAAAATTGAGAACATTTGACAACGAATGAAAACTACTCAAGACAGACAGAAGAGCTATGCTCATAAACGATGTAAAGATCTTGGATTCTCTATAAGGGATTTAGTATTTGTTAAGAACTCTCAACTAGAAAATGTAATTTAATTCGATAATAAAAGGAAGGGGATAACGAGATTTATAGGTCTTTTTACTATGCTAGTTTTAGACTATGCTTATCGGGTCAACTTACGCTAAAGATTCGTGGGAAAGCACAATATATCCTATGTTTTTGACTTAGGAAAATTTGTGCATGATTTTGCCGTGAATATCACATCAAATCAACTGAATGATATTGAGATTGAACCGAAAGCTTTGAGACCTTGAAACCCTATTCACATTGTTGTATGTGACATAGATCATCCTAAAAGGAAGACAATGAAGTAAGCGAATGTTCAGTGTACCGAAAGCGAAGACGATTACACTTGGGATACCAATGAGAGCGTGAGGAGAATCCATCCAACCAAAGATTTTCTATTTTCGTTTTACTTTCACTTACAATATCATGAAATTTATTCTATTCTAGTAGCATGCATGCAAGGATATGCTTGGATGTTATCTTTATCATTTGTTGTTGGGTATGCATGTTCGATGTGCGATGGTTTTCTATATTTATATATGATTGTTAGGCATGCTTGATAAAGTTATTGGGTTTTTTTTTCAGTGATGAAATTCCTGAAGTGGAAGAGAATGCAACAACCCCTATTTAATGTATTAAAGGATCCTAAATATTCAAATATTTTTATCTAGGCTTCTATAATTTTATAACTTTAGGAAATGACAATCAGAGACATTTTCCATCCTTAAAAATTAATTGAAACTATTTTCACCTTGAAAATCTTGTATGGCCTATAAATTTTGATAAGAGTCTATTCGAGATTGTAATCATTTCCATTAGGTTGGTATGATGGTTATTTTTTCCTTGGATTGGTCATAACAGGAAAACAAACTTATCATTTGGAGGTTAGGGTTGTTTAAAGTTCTACTTGATTTTGAATAGCTTACTGTGTAATTAGTTAGTTGATGACTAGGCTCAAAAGCCATTTTGGGATTAACATCATGATGGGTCTGATGGGCTTCTCTTCATCATTTCATAATTTCAAAAGTAAAAAAAAAAAAAAAAAAAAAAAAAAAAAAAAAAAAAAACTCCATTTTTCACTTATAAGTCAAAATGTCGCCATCAGTTCTAATTTATTTAACCAAAACTTGTCATTAGAACAAAGATTATCATGATTAGCCCCTGGTTTTGAACCAATCCTATTGGAGATCACTTAGAGTTACTGTTTGTTAAACAAAAATATTCTTTAGGATAAAAGGTATGAAAGAAGGCGAATAAAAGCCTAAGATCAGGCTTCTGGGAGAGTCAAAAGTAGCATTCAACAATGTCAAAAGACACCCATAGAAAGCCATAGAGGACGTCTAGAACCAGAATCATCCAAAGGAAAGATAAGTCTTTCAACTTAGCACATTCGACGCCAAAATTCGTTAAAATTGTGTCAAAGGCCATGCATCACGAAAGAAAAGCGGAGGACACCGAGGCAAACTCTTCGACAAGGATAAAAGGGTCCATTCAGGAATATACAAAATGCAACAAGCCTTTCCAGTATATAAAGGGAGACACAGTCAAGCCTCTTCCAAGAAGTCGGAATGGGCATCTCCGAATATATTAAAGCAAAAGCTTTCGAGATGTCGAGTTTCATACCCTTCGAATTGGAAAAGCCCTCGAATGTATTTAAGGAAGATTCATTTGCCTTGTCTTGATGTGTGTGTATGTGTGTGTGTGTGTGTGTGGGGGGGGGGGGGGGGGGGGGGGGTAGGGTAAAGGCAACCCTTCAAAAATGGTTGATCATGTAACAATCAACCCTTCAGAGGGACCAATAACCTACCAACAACATATTGTTCCTGAACTAATATATTCACAACTATTTAATAAAGGCTTCGAACAAGTCGTCCTTCCATGAACTGTCAGCCTCCTTTTGACTATATCCAACTACTTTAGAAGTGAAAAGTCACCTTTTGTAAGGAACAAAGGTTCATATCAAAGCTCGTCTTCGAAGCTATCAGTTGGAATCATTGCTGCCATAGTCTCATTTATTAAACCAGTAACTATAAACAAGAATGCAAGAACTATCGCGGTCGACATTCCACTTAAAATTCATCGAAAGTGCACAAACCAAGGCACTAGAAGCGAAAGGGGATCATCCTGTAACTATAAATAGGACTATAGCCTATAGGGGCTCGAGATCGAGATAGATTTTTCTCAATCCACGATCTGTAATCATAATTACGGAATGAAAACCGTAAATCAAAAATCGAATTGGGGATTTCTATTTCTTGTAATCTTATTTGGCAATAAATAATCCATAAAAGACAATTGATTATCACTGGTTTAAGAATACTAATTTCAAGGAGAAGGAGATCAATCATCACGGTCTTTAGCTAGCTTAATAGATAATTTCACATGATTCTAGCTTCGATTTTTTTTTTATATACGTTTGAGTTATGTCATAAAGTTTCCTAAAAATAAAATAGGTCAATAAGCATACTTCGGCCACCGAAGGCTGAAAAGTATGCCTATCATAACAGATTGAATCCTACATCTGAAGGGGTATGAGTGACTAATAGACTTTACAATATGAGAAATATTAATGATCTTTACATACTTAAATGCTCCTAGGATTTAACTTGTTCAAAGAAAAATGAATCTTCGAACCGGTACATCTTGAATAATCCCTCCATCAGGGATCTAATTCATAATGCTTTCGATGACTATACTTTCGACTAGGTCGAAAGTCGAATTCGCATTGGAAGTAATGTTATGTGCTTCCGTTTCCTTTCTATCATAGCCTCCGATTTTTCGAAAGCTAAAGGAATGAATCCAAATCAATTCATTCTGGCTAAACCAAAATGAACCTTTTAACCGGTCGAAAGGAGTCCTTTTATTACTCTTTAATGGAGACTTTCAACATGATAAATATTATATGGGACTAACCATTAAAAATGAATATAAGCACTTTGTTTTGAAAGCATATGTCTAGCAGATCCCCTGTCGACTCTATCGAATGGCACATTTCTTTCAAAACCATGGAATTGGAGTGGGTTGAAGGCATTTAACCTTTCTTTTTACCTTCCATTTACATAATTTTGGGTGGTAGCGGATTTTATCGCTAACACTGTTCATCTCAGATTTCGTACCTACTTTCAATTGAGGTAAATAATCACAGCTTCTCACTAACTAATTAGTCATTATACACTTTATGGTAATGTCTTAAAATGAATTTTGGATCCTAAGAAATGTTTTAAGAATAATCACATATGTTAATTTCAAATGGTTTGGAAAAGATTCAGAAAAATCGTCTTCTTATGGATCTCCCTTATTCCTGCAATTTGTACATTTATATTTAGGCTTAATTTTTATAGGAATGGACGTAGCTTGTTTGGATATATTGTGTATGATGATTGTGTGAATTTATAATGTTTGGTTGATTGAAAATGTCGATAGAATGGCAATATAATTCAAGGAACAAAGACTGGATTGGTGATATCTTAAAGCTCTAGTTGCTCAAATGACTTGTGAACCATACGGTAGGTTAAGGAGAGCATAAAGGTACATTTCAATTTTCAAATCGAGTGGAGTTTCTTTGTTCAAGTTATAATTGATCGAAGATTCTTTGGTATTGATGATTCAATAAAAGAGTACTTTGAGTCTTAGGTGAACTCGCTTTGAATTCTAGGGGTTTGCTTCGAGCCACGAGTGGAAATGTATAGGTCAAGTGATAGATATAAGAAAATTTAAAGCAAGGGATTGATTGCAAGTTTTTCATTTCGCTTGAAGGGGAATTACTTCCTCGTTTGCTTCTACTGATGAGTGTGTTGCTTAGGTATGGGTTGGTGGAAGAAGATGGAAAATTTCACAAAGGTGGGATCGATGTCACATGGATAGGTACTAATCTATAGCAAGATTACTTGGTGTAGTAAAAGGATGACTCGAGTGTGGAGCATGGCTTAATTTCATGATACACCAAGTAATCTTGCTATACCAAGTAATCTTTCTATAAGGCTAAAAAATATTTCTTTTTGTTATATAAGGCTAATAAAATCCAATCCACACTCGTTTTGTTATATAAGGCTAAAAAATATTTCTTTTTCATATGCAAATTATGTGAGAATGATAGTTTGAGTTAACTTTAAATATTTGAGTTCATAACTAAAAAGAATTTTACATCCTCGTTATTTTCCGTTGTATCTCAGATATATCTCTGTTATAACATTTTGCACCTCCATCGATATAAAGTCGCCAAGTGCTTTAAATACATAGGTTCGAGGTTGCATGGTTCAATGATGGGGATTTGCAAGGTAATTTCAGGTCTTCATGCACTTGCTTCAAGACACATGGACAAATGCTTTGTGACTTCACATTTACATTTACTTCAATCCCCGAGTGACTCTATTTTGGGCTTAGATTATGGCAATACCTGACCAAAAGGTTTGAAGATGATTTTTATAATGATGACATGCGATTTGATGATGACGATGATCATTGATAGGAAGTGATTGATTCAACGATGGATGGTTGTACTTCAAGACATAGAGTAGAGGACTACTTGTCAGTTTAAATGGATTATTAAAGTAAGGTTAAGAGACAAAGGACGATATCCTATGATTAATGATAGCCACCTAAAATAGTTTCCAACCATGATGACTTTAGACGAGAGTTGTAAGGACAGTTCCAAGATGTGCTCTGTTATGGATGATGTTCATAAACAAATCATTTGTATTCATATGTTTTCGAAGTGTACTTGTAAAGTAGGGGTACGCAATGATGATCACTTGGAAGTGTGTCGTATGCCGATGTCACATGAAGTTTTGATATATTTTATCATGGAATGAGTGCAATGACACTTTAATTCCTTGTCTACTGAATGGTATGGATTCGAGTGGATGTTGAGTAGTTCTTGACTATGTGATGGGGATATACGAGTATCATACATTCAACACACTGAATGAGTGAATGTAAGGATGTATGTTTACCTAATTATTGTCACTTTATGCATGTCGCAGGATGTAGATATTACCGATATAGATATCTAGACACTCTTTAGTACTTTGGTGCATAGTACGCCTATGATGATTATGGTATACGAGCATATATCTTGTGTATATGCTAACTATGTGAATGTTAGGACATTTTAAGTATGATTCTCTATACCATTTGTCCTAGTATATTGACTTTATAACATTTGAGAATTTTTACCATTCACACCAAATTGTAGTTTTACTCGAGAATTTATGCTTTACTTCATATTATTCATATTACTCTTAAATGAATAGTTTAGTGATATTAGGTTCGAAGAGCACGTGCAGTGGGATATAAAATGGCCAGGAGGTCATACAATCGTATTACTACAATTACTTATTATTATATGTTATTAGGCTGCACAACACAATGAATTTCACAAGTGCTTTTATTATTCAGAGATAGTTTATTTGTGAGTTATTATTTGATGATAGCTCCATTACTTATATTGTATACCGTATAGGTATGTGTATTCTAATTTATGTGCTTCATTCTGTTATTATAGTGTCACATGTTCTATATTTGATATGTTTGCGTTATATTGTATTTGATGCAAAGTTGTACATACGATATGTTCTATGTGATTGGTTTATTTTTCTTTATAACTCTTTTAATGATTGTCGTTCATCGATCAGACATCGTTAGAACGTGCTCAATTGCCGGTTATTGCTAATTGAGTGCCAGTGGTGCATAGTAGTCGCCACAACTTCCAAGGCATTTGCGTTGACATTGAAATTTCAATTGCGCTTACTCCGGTGATCACATTGCTCGTCCATCAACACATCAGACATGTCTGGCATCCGATGTCCAATGTTATCGAACATTTGACACGAGAAGGAGAAAAGTCTCAAAATTCGATTTTAAATGCTACCAAAATAACTAAAGGAAGCCTTATGCACTTATTCTTTGATATCCAATGACTGAGCAAATAATAGAAGTAGTAATAAATGACCTTCCCCCTCTGAACATTGAGCAAATAACAATAATAGACGTAGCGAACTTCCACCCATCATAGATGGTGCATGCAAGGTTCAATCCTTAATCTACTCTAGTCACTCTATGAAGGGTCTCTTACTCTTCTCTTATAGCATCTCCAAGCATCACTTACAAATTATATTTTAAATATTATGCACCAAGGACCATCTCCAACAGAGTAAAGATATATGATTCGGTTACATTTACGATAATTTAGGTTACATATTTGAAATATCCTCGAGTGCTTTTTGAATAAACGTCCAAATTTCAGACGCTTATTTCAAATGTGTCTAAATTTAGGGCGCTTCTTGAGCGGACTTATAATGTTTTGGCAGCTTGTTCAATAAGAGCTAAAAATAATGAAATAATTTTAATTCTTAGAAGCTTGTTGAATTAGCTTTTAATGTCAATTCAACAAGCGCCTACTTTTAAAACTATCGGAGAAAATGTTGATTTACATTTCAAAATGGGACAAAATGTAATTTTTCATGGGAAAACCATACCCTTTCTAACTTCACAATTAGATGGACAAATTATGCAATATATGACATGAGTATTGCCTGTACCAGCTTGTGTTTAGTCCAGTTTCAATTAAAAGCAATAGCTACAGAGGAGTCGCCTGCAGTCAAAAAATTTCGTCCTATTGTTTTCAGACGCGTCTGACATTTTAAAGCGGGAACGTGTCAAATTTGAATTTTAAACATTCATTGAGAAAGTTGGGAAATGGATCGTTGTTGTCGGAAGCGTCTAACATCCAGTTGTTTCACCAAACGATCTACTCATTTCTCGTCTATTCACTTCTATATTGGATTGGATGTGAAAATTTAGTAATTGCAGTATTTAATGAAAAATCTAGTAATTTGAAAATTATTATTTGCGAGTATCAAACACATATTATACAATAAAATAAACAAATAATTAAAATATAAAACCACTAAATTTAAATTCACAAATGAAATATCACGTCCAAATGTTTTGCTCAATACCGTGTTCATAGCTATAAACGCGTAGTTCATTCACTAACCTACCATACTCAATTACTTCGCTCAATACCCTGCTTACGTTGGCCGCAAAAGCCACATGAACATGAAAATTAGACACTTGGATTATTTATTATTTCATACAGTTGACTAAAGCTGTTTCATAAAGATGACTTGGCTTCTTCTATTTATCTGTAACATAAAATTTGATATTTTTTTTCTTTGAATTAGTTCTTAATCTTGCTTCTAACTTCTTTCAACATTCAGATATCGTAACCTGAGTTAGACCTTTATTTCGTTCATAAACCGTTGAGACTTAATGAATGCAATGGAAAAGTACTCATTACTGCATTCCATGTTCTTGCGTTTTTAGGCTAACAAAACTCATTTGCCCCTCAAAATAATCAATATCCATTTGTTCAGACAACCAATTCAACTAAAAACAACAGGTAGTGTGTGAGTATAATTTAATTTAATCTAGGTGGTATAAAATGTTCTCTTTTGCTTACCATTTCAACCACTGCCCATGTCTGACCAAGCAAGAACCTAACCTCCAATATTTTTATCCATAATGACTTGGTTTCATAACTCTTTGCACATAAATATTTCATGCAAGATACCTAACCTGGAAAATGAACAGAGAGAAAATGTCATCTAAGAATTCCAGTCTCTCTTTTCTGTCAATGTTTTCATTTTTCTTTCTATATGCTAACTCACTTTTCTTCAATTTCTCAACTTTCAACCAGACATCGATATCTCTGATCGAAACACAAGGCGATGCGTTCCTCAACATAGACAGAATCAAACTGACCAAAGACACTTTGGGATCGGTGATCACAAACAGCACTGGCAGAGCTATATACAAGCAAGAACTCATCGTATACAACAAAAAAACAAGACAACTTACCGATTTCACCACGCACTTCTCCTTCATCATCAAAGCGGTAAACGACTCATTTTATGGTGATGGCCTGACCTTCTTCCTTTCAAAGTACACCCCAACTGTCCCTAAGGGTTCAGGAGGCGGCCTCCTAGGCTTATACAATCCAGAAAACACAGATTTTAACAACACCCAAAACGCCTTTGTGGCTATTGAGTTCGACAGCTTCAAGAACCCCTGGGACCCAACCCCAAACCATGTAGGAGTTGATGTTAATTCGATCATTTCAGTAGCTAATGTTTCCTGGAACAGCAGCATCAAAGATGGTCGCATTGCAAATGCATGGGTTACCTACAATTCGAGTACGAAAAACATAACTGTTTTTTTAACTTATGCTAAAGATCCTGTGTTCAGTGGAAATTCTAGCTTGACATATAACATAGATTTAAGAAATGTTTTACCTTCCAAGGTGTCTATTGGCTTTTCAGCTTCTACTGGCCGTGCAGCAGAATTGCATGAGATCATATCATGGAGCTTCAGCTCTACACTCGAAGAAAACGTTAAAAAAAGCAAAACTGGACTAATAATTACAGGACTAGCTTCTTCATTTGGCATTATCATAGCACTATTGTCTATAGCTTGGTTCGTGTATAGATGGAAGAAACCAAAAAAAGAAGATGATGATGAATCTTCTGATGAATCCATTGATGGAGAATTTGAGAGAGATAAAGGGCCAAAAAAATACACATTCAATGAGCTAATGGCAGCAACGAACAATTTTTCAGTGGAAAGAAAGCTAGGAGAAGGAGGATTCGGAGAGGTGTACAAAGGAATTTTAAACAATGAAGAGGTAGCCATCAAAAGAGTTTCTTCAGGGTCTAAACAAGGGAAGAAAGAGTACATATCAGAGGTCAGAATCATAAGCAGATTAAGACACAGAAACTTAGTGCAATTAGTAGGTTGGTGCCACAAACAACGTGAGTTCTTACTCGTTTACAAGTACATGACTAATGGAAGCCTCGACCATCATCTGTATGATAAGGAAAAGGTCTTAACATGGCCTGTAAGGTACAATATAGCTCTAGGCTTAG
The DNA here is from genome assembly GCA_030737875.1 of Allium sativum. Taxonomy (NCBI): domain Eukaryota; kingdom Viridiplantae; phylum Streptophyta; class Magnoliopsida; order Asparagales; family Amaryllidaceae; genus Allium; species Allium sativum. The sequence goes on along the minus strand of CM060912.1, from coordinate 46,923,785 downwards.
CTTCTTCATTACTGTACTTGCATGAAGAATGGGAGCAATGCGTAGTTCATAGAGATGTAAAACCAAGCAACGTTATGCTTGATTCAGAGTTTGAAGCTAAGTTGGGAGATTTCGGGCTAGCAAGGCTAGTTGATCATGAGATAGGGTCACAGACTACTATATTAGCAGGGACTATGGGGTACTTAGCCCCCGAAAGTGTCACTACTGGTAGGGCAAGGAAAGAGTCTGATGTGTATAGCTTTGGGGTAGTGGCCTTAGAAATTGCAAGTGGGAAAAGGCCAGTGGTTGCGAACGTGACCTTAGTGCAGAGGGTATGGGAGCTTTATGGGCAAGGCATGATTTTAGAGGCGGTGGATAGTAGATTAGATAATAAATTTGATAGGGGTGAAGTGGAAAGGTTGATGGTTGTAGGGCTATGGTGTGCACATCCAGATCATGGTATGAGGCCATCAATAAGGCAAGCAATCAGCGCCCTTAAATTTGAAGTGCCAATTCCTAGTCTTCCAGGTAGGATGCCAGTGCCTACGTTTGTGGGGAGTAGAGTTGAGATGATGAGTATATTGTCTATGGATGGGACATTATCTGCTACGACTGTGAATTCGTCGAGTGGTACACAGTCTTCGGGTTCATCGGCCACTTCTTTGCTGAAATCATATAGAACAGAGGTTTAAAAGAGGGCAGTATAGCGATAAAATTGCTACATTATTTGATATAGTGAAAAACTGTTTTGACGACTTAAACTATTAACTATTCTAGGCTTTTTAACCATCTGTACAGATGCTGTTTTGATTGCCAACTTCCATCATTGTAGCCTTGTAGGTGCACATGTATTCATTTGTTCATGCATAAACAAGCATACGTCAACCACTACCAAGAAAATAACAACAATAACTAATAAGAAAGATTAACCTTATCCCGCAAGCATGGGCATTATATATGTCTGAATTCTCTGAGTTTTATGTTCAAACTACCATTCATTTTTGTAGAATATCAACCCTAAAGGTTTAGGTGTGCAATGGGGTTGCAAATAATACAAAGAAAAAAAAGTATATATTAGTATCGTGATTAATTTTCCACAACACATCAAACTGTTATAAGTGGATATACATTTGAATCATCTCCCTGCCTCCTTGATTTCCTTATTGAATTAGTCTCTTGATGAATCCAGCTTGTGTTCGAGTATATTGTCCCAGGGAATTGGTTTTTTTTTTTTTTTTTTTTTTCCTCTTTCTTGAAAATAGTATAAAATGTTTGTAATTTTGTATGGTGGATACATATTTGAACCAGCTTAATAAGATATTATATAACACAATATTTCACAGATAAACTTACAATACAAAATTCAGAGTTTAAAATTGAAGTTACAATGATATGCATGTATAAATTTATAAGTATAGAAAGAAAATTGTGTAGCATATTTTCTATAATCTACCAAAGAGATGGCATGAACAGCCTGCTGTACCAGTGTGTCTACTACAGGCACTAACAGGTTTGGAAAACAGGGCAGTTTCCCGATCGAAGTTTGTCTGATTTTTACTTAATAAGGTAGGAAAAATTATGGTGAATCAAAAAGCAAAGCAACGTCTTCAGTCATAAGCATAGATTATTTTAATTTCAAGGTACAAAACTCAAAAGCACTAAAGGAACCAGCTATGTAGCATCTGTAAAAGAATAATATTACCAGTAACATATGACTATTCCACATTATAGCATAGTTGGTTAGGACATGCTGCGCTCACATATAAGGTTGAAGGCTCAATCCTTGCTAACTGCATTTCTTCATGACTTGAAACTATAAGTTGAAATTATGAAGTAAATTCAATAAGTTAACAATATGATGTATATGCTAAAATTTGATATTGCACCTAAATGTAAGGCTTTTTGGTCTTTGACTTGGTGGTGGGTTAATATGACCAGGATTTGGTGTTGTGGTGTGGGAGATGGTGGCAGTTTTGATGTACAGTTCAAGAAATGAAGCAAGTAATAGAAACTAGATGACTGGGAATGTACAAACTCAACATAATATCTTGTAACAAGGATAAAATGCATGAACAGCAAGAACAAAACGTAGAATCGAGCTTGTAACTGAAAATGAAAATGAACCACAGATTTTTTAATTGATCACCCACATTACGATACCTATACACACATATGTATATAGAAAATTAGAAATCCATGCATTAAACCCACACACTAACTCTGTTGGCTCAACCATGCATTTAACCAAACTCGGTATAATGCAAATAAGGCCTCAAAACCTAAATGCAGTAACTAGTATTGGTGGTTAGTTGCCTTATGCCCTAGATTATCGGCAGTGCTCATGAGGTTATCTTGAATAGAACTGTTTGACAGTGTCTTGTTCTGTTGATTGCCGCCAACTGTTTAATAAAATGCCACGGTCGGTTTTATCTTGTACCAACCTATTCAATGTTATGTTTGCAGGCCTGACACTCTCCACCCTTAAAAATGACCTTATCCTCTAGGTCGGGTGATCGACTAGTCCCGTTTAATAAAAAATTACATGCACCTTTCAATTACAAACACTTCAACTTCACCGCTAATGAACCATCATCGGGATTGAATATGAAAATAGTCTCTATATTATAATGCTTTCTACAACAGAGGCCATTCAAATGCAAGGTGAGCATTGTTCATCCTATTCATGGGTGAATTTGAAGCAAGAATCATGCATCGAATAATTACATCATAAGCCTTTTTGCAAAATGATTCTGCATTTTCCTCAAACAAGGATATGAATATGTGCTCCAATGTAGCACAAGAAGAAGCTTTTACATCGTTAAACCCATTATTTACTCCATAATGTTGATAACTAAAAACATGCTTGCATAAAGCTTGATATGAAGATGTGGTTTTAGTGTCTACCTGTGATTGAAAAGAAACACGAAATGCTTCAATTTTTTTCCTCCATCATTTCAGATTCAGATAACAATATTGTACCTTGGGCTATTTGAATAATAGCAGTGTTTTGGTCTACAGGTAAGCAACAGGCATCAAAAAGTGAGTCATCCTTAGCAATCAGATCTTCAAGAATTTGGGGAATTGGCAGATCATGTTCACGTAGCATTAACGACAAGAATCCACTAGTATTTTATATCAATGAATCAATGATCTTTGGATATTTAAAGAAACTAACCCTAGGTTACCGTCTCAATAAAAATCAGCCAGCACACATTTAGCCGCAACAATACACGGATTCTTTCAAAGTTCATCCAAGATCATAGCGAAGGAACCAGATTTATTAATATATGCATCATAACCTGTAGGATGTTATTTTGTCATTTCAATGCAAATATTCCAAATTTTGTATGGAAGCCCGATGATTTTTGTTCTTTTTTCCCTTAAACTTTGAATGAGATGCTACTAATAGTCTGCTTTGAAGGGAAGTGACTGTACCATCAATCTTTTATTTGATAGATTTAATGAACGTCATTATGGCGCTTAACTTCATTGATTCCAAGATCTTGCTTGAATGCTCCAATTCAAATATTGGTCATGATGGTTATTCAAAACTTGAATCAAATTAGGATCTTTGACATACGAGGGTTAGAAAATTACTCAGTCTTGTTACTCTGACACCGATTTGTAAGGCTCGGGTAGATCTTTGGTCTTTGACATGCCGGTGATGGGTTAATACAACCAGGATTTGGTGTTGCAGAGTGGAAGATGGTGGCAGTTTTGATGTACAGTTCAAGAAATTAAGCAAGAAATAGAAAGTAGACGACTGGAAATGAACAAACTCAAGATTTGCGAGAAAACAAAAGAATTATTAACTGTAGCAATCAGTAACTAGAAGTAAATGCAAGAAGAAAGACATTGAAATGGAAATGTAGTTAGCAGGAATAAGAAACTGATAGCAAATGCAAGAAAGAAGGAAATGAAATGCACTACAAAATCGTAATATCAAGTAGCAGAAATAAAATGCATGAATAGCAAGAACGAAATGCAGAATATAACTTGTAACTAAAAATGGATATGAAAATGAAATGCAGATTTCTCAGTTGATCACCAAACTTATAATGCCTAAACAAACACATGTATATACAAATCCATGCATTAAACCGATGCACTAAACCTCTTGACTAAACCATGTGCTTAACCAGACTTAACTCACACCAAAATGCAATGCAAACAGGGCCTTAAAGCCTAAATGCACAGCCTGTATCAGTGTGCATGTGCACAGCCTGCATGCAAATGCACACACCGATACATAATAATTTTAGTCTTTAGGCCATACCGGAGGTCGTGGTTGGTACAAAAGTGATTTACTTGTCAAGCTTGTTCAACTGGTGTTTGCAGTCAGTTGCCTTATGCTCTAGATCACAGCCTTGTTCCAATGAATGCGGCCAAGTGTTTGATGAAATGCCATAGCCACTTTTATCTTGCTTCAACCTGTTCATGTTACGTTCCATTGAATATGGCCCAAGTGTTTAAAAATTTGAGCTTTTGGCCGATATACACTAGAATTCCGTCCACTCCATCCCAGATATGGTGCTGATTGAGCCACAATTCGGGGAAATTTCCATTCCGGACTTTGCCCTAGAAGTATCGTTGAAACGAAAAAAAAAAAAAAAAACTATAAAAGCTTGTTAGTACTACCAATTTTCTTTGCTGTGCTCTTTAATCGATTACATCCATTTCATATTCGAAATGTTTTTTTAGTGTGCGTTGGACTCAAAATTGAGGTTATTTGAAGTGAGACGAGGGAAGCGAATGATAGCTTTCTTTTGCGAGTTGGACTGAATTTTTGAGTTGAGTAAAAGAATGCGAAATGATCATTGGAAACTGCTGTAATATTAAAATATTTCAGTTACCACCGAACATTTCTCGCACACTTAAATTTTTAAAAATAAAAAAAGAACCAGAATTTAAATGGTATTTTTGGAGCTTCCCGAAGGGGACTAAAATATTGAAAAATAAATAACTGAAATGTAATTGAAAGTTGAAAATTGAAATTTTAAATAATGATTCAAGGTAAAAATGATAATTTTAAATCGATAAAATCGCAAGTAATCATACGAAAGAAAAAAAAACCAGTCATGCTAACCATTGTTTTGAGTCAAAGAGGAACAAAAACAAATAAAGTGTTTGTACCGAGTTTTGACACTCCTATAAGTCCTCGCTTCATTGTGTGCGATGACGCCACATAACCTAACTTTCACAATGTGCCACCGTTATGATTGATTATCCCTTTACACATCCAAATGAGCACGGACTTAGCCCTCCTACCTAGCAATCAACTGCCCTTCTGGCCTAACAGTCGACCGTCCGACCGACCAATCCCAGGCTCAAGTCGATCGATTCTACTGGGAAGAAGTTGTGGTGGCTAGAGTTTCTTTAGGGTAAATGTTAGTGTTTAACGAACTGAATTTTATCTTGAAAATTTGATGGTTCTCATTAGTTTAAGCAATTATAAATAAGATCCTAGACCCCACATTCTCACTCATAATTCCTGAAGCAAACGCTACTCCAACTCCATTTCTTTCTTTCAGATCCAGAATTAGGGATTAAAGTTAGTTTTCATATTCTTTTCTTCTTCGTCCAAATTATTCTTCTTTCTGTATTTGTTTTCTGAATTCGACACACATATGTATATGTATACAATATTCTTTTGTATACATACATACATACACACACAAACATGTGTGTGTGTGTAATATTGATTAACATGTAAAAGTGTTTATTTTTATGCTCTATCTTATCTTTATTGTAAATAAATAAATTTTACATTGGGTGTTTTTCTTATATTTTCACAGGTCGTTCATAAATCCTCATGCACCCCTAAAAGCAAGATATTACACAAGAAAAAGATCAACTTCGAAGATTTTATCTCATGTGCTTTTGGAGTCTAATAAGAGTCCATGTTTGGAAGAATTAATCACATACAATCTGATTACCAATCAATTAGCCACATGGAAGATATGGAAGATTTGAAGATTTTATCTTATGCACTTTTGGGGTCTAATAAGAGTCCATGTTTGGAAAAATTAATCACATGCAAATCTTTTGTCAATCAATTAGTCACATGGAAGATTTGGAAAATATGGAAGATATTCACCATGACATTCTTAAAGATTATTTCCAAACAAGCTTGGTCAGGAAAGGCATGAGATATGATAATAATTCTTAGGAAAAGAGGCCCATTTATTCATATATCTTATTAGGGTTTGGCCTATCCCACCTATAAATATACGTTGTACTCATTATAAATGTTCATGCCATTTTTTTAATTATGTATTCTCGTTTATGAATAACAAAGTTCTTCTTCATTTTAGTTGATTGTCTTTTTCTTTCATAACAATTTGTGTGTCTATGCAATTAGTTTTGGTAGAACACATATTGTTATTTTCTTTTATTACTGCATGTTAGCGATTGGTCGTTGATTAGATTCTACGGCAGTCCTACTTTTAATTTTTTGTTATTGTTCTAGTTGTTATTTTCTTTTTCTAATTGGTTCTTTTTCTATTCAGTTGTTGAATTTGATATTGATCTGATTAGATTCAGATCAATAGTAAATTCAATACATTAATTCAAAAACATCTCCAGATTTTGCCTAACTCGCCTAAGAATAGATAAATAATAAGATTTAAAACACCTCCCTGTGATTCGACCTGCATACTACATGATCTTTGCGCTTGCAGAATTTAATTTAAATATCGCGCTTTTCTAGTTCTTAGAAAGCGACGATCAAGTTTTTAGCGCCATTGCCGGGAGGTAGCAATTAAATTTTATTATTTATTTAATTTCCGATTCGTGTTAGTTTTATTTTATTTTGTTCCTTTCGTTTTGTTGTATATATTGAAAAAAGAATCTCTGTTAGTAGATTTAGTATTGATCGTTGATACTGTAATCATCTAAACAAGAGAAGATTTTTTTTTTTCATTTTTCTTTATTTCTTTCCTGTTTTCAACTTCTTTTTACTTTCTTCTTTTTTTCATTTATTTGTTTCCATCTTACAATTTCTTTTCCACTTTTCCATTTATTTCTTTCCATCTTACGACTTCTTTCCTTTTTCTCAACAAATAAAAAAAATTGTTTGTTTTTTTTCCTTTTTCCCTTTTGTTTGTCACCAATTTTCTTCCAATTTCTTACATCCCTTCTCCTCCCTTTATTTACAATTCCTTTCCATTTTATTAAAAAAAAAACTTAGTTCTTTTGATTTTTTTTCTTTTTCCTAGCTTGGTTTAGTTTCGTTCTAAAGTTGAGTTTTAGTTGTTCATTTATGTTATTTTGTCTAATCGGTTTTAAGTTTAGTTTTTGTTTTAGCTTTATTTCAGTTTTTTTTTTTCTTTTCCTTTGTTTGTTTATTTCTTCTCTTCTCTAGAAAAAAAACTTCAAAACAAATTAAAGGTCAAAAGAAGAAACAGATTCAAGCAAGCGACAAAGGATTCAGAAGTCAACCGATTTGCAAACGGTGGGATTTGAATAACTAGCACTATTCATTTGCTCTGGAAGGACTGCCATACCCCGCTGTAATATTTTCTTAACTCTATAGGTGCTCTGCTGCAAAGAAAAAAAATAGACATTGCTTGTAAAAAAATTCTGCAGGGCAGCGGCTTGCTTGTACATTTTTTTTTTAATTTCTGCAATTATTTGTGTTTGGTTGTTGTTTTGGCGGCATTCTGAAATAAATCTAGTTACGAGAAAAACCCTAACAAACATAAGTTGAGGAAGTCATTACCTTTCCTTGGCTCCAAAACAATTAAACTCTATCATTTGCATACTCCTTGGACTTAAATAAAAATTGTTAGACGTTGGCCTTAGGAGCAAAAACTCAAGCTCAATAGGACAAACAAATTGGGTTAAATATCTTAGATTTGGAAATTTATTTTGCTGTGTGGAATTCATTTTATTCCTCTTGTAAAGGACGATGATACGTATTACATCAGAAATTTTTCGACAATCTAGCAACTTTTCTGATCTATTTATTTAATTTGATTTGCAAAATATTTAACTACAAGAGTGTATTTTGTAAAATTGATTTTCTTAAGGGTTTGATCGCGGATATATATTAGTTCAATTTATCGAACTTTTAGCAAAAGAGGTTGCATACTACCTGTAAAACATTGGTCGTATCCCTTAATATTTATACTATACGTGAATGGCCATAAGACCCTCTTCCCCCCTTCAAATCGAGATTATCGACTAATAATATACACTTGTGTTCGTTATTTGTTTTGATTAGGAGCTTCTTGTGTCAACCTTAAGTCTAGGATTTTTCCGTGTGTGCATTTAACAACAATGAGTGAAAAAAGTGTTAGCCAACAAAATTCTCCTAGGGGTTCTCGAATAAACCAAAATTTTCCAAATGAGTTGGATCAAAATCGAGTAGATCAAAACTTTCCAAACTTTGGGGACCAAAATCGAGTAAATTAAAATTTTCAAAATCTCAATATCGAAATGGATAGACCCTTATCTCTTCGTGATCGATGTTATCCAATTAGGACCGTTCAACCCTCTGTCATCGTGTTTCCACCAGCTGAAGGAAACAATTTTGAGCTTAAACATTCTTTTATTCAAGAGGTACCAAAATTCAATGGGTCTAAAAATGCTTATGAATTTCTAAGTGAATTTGAATTGTATGTGTTCACAACAAAAATGCAACAATTGTCTAATGAATCGATCAAGCTGAGGCTATTTCCATTTGCACTACTTGAAAGCGCTACAAGATGGCAAAATTCTCTTCCAAAACATTCCATAAGAAGTTGGGATGAATTTGTCACAACATTCTTAAAAAAGTTTTTCTCTTTCCATAAAACTCTCAAAATTCGAACCGAGATAAATCAATTTTGTCAAAATGAAGGGGAAACTTTTTCAAAATACTTTGAAAGATTCAACCAACTATTATATAGTTGTCCTCATCATGGAATTCTAAAAGACCACTTATGTCAAATTGCACATGAAGGGCTAAACTATCAGACTAGAACTCAACTAGAATCAATGTGTGGAGGAGACTTTATGTCTAAGATGGCCGATGAAGCTTGGCAATTCTTAGAAGATTATTCAGAAAAGAACATGCAATGGGAATCAATTCGTGTTCCCATTCATACTTCTACTAGAGGAGTGCATGTCGTGGACCTAAGTCAAATTTCCTTAGAAAATCAAACTCCTCAAGCCGGAGAAGGGCTACCCCACTATAACTCTCAGGACCAAGCTAATGCTATAGCTCAAAATAATCCTTACTCATCCACGTACAATCCTGGTTGGAGGAACCACCCAAATTTTTCTTGTTCAAACCCCAATAATTCGGCTAATCCATCTCACGTGCAGCCCTTTATTCCAAATCCGAATTATCAAGCTCCACCTTCCAATTCTCAAACCTCTCAATCCAAACAGCCTTATAAGCACCCCAACTTTCAATCATCAAACCAATCCTCTCAACCTTCTCAATCGTCACAAGAAATTGTGCGTTTAGAGAAATAGTTGAACTCTCACGAAGCTAAAATGAACTCACACGACGCTAAACTCGACCAAATGATGAATATGATGAAGGAACTAATGAAAAATAATGAGAAAGGAAAGTTGCCTAGTCAACCCGAGGTGAATCCAAAATATAACTCTCGTGCTGTAAATTCCTGTGAGGACGAAAACCAAAATCTGGTCAATGCTATTACAACCCTTCGACCTGGAAAGAGGATTGATAATAATGTGGGCAACCCTGGGGAGCCTTCGAACTCGACCCCAATGCCAAATCTTGATGATCACCTATTGGCTACGAACGCCAATTCTTCTAAACCTCCATTTTCCTCAAATGTTGGCAATCCCAACAGTTCTTCTCCCAGTGTCGGCAAACCCGACCCACCTTCGAAAATCGATGTTAGCAATACCAACATTCCATCTTCTACAACCTTACCACCTTCTTTTTCCGTGGATAAACCTTCTTCTTCGAATGATGAAACTGGTCACAGAGTCGAAAAACCAATAGCTCCATTTCCCCATAGACTCAATAACAAGAAGAAGAAGAAGGCAAATTTCGAAAAAAAAATTAAAAATTTTCAAACAAGACTGTGTGAACATTCCTCTTTTAGACACCATTGAACAAATTCCTCAATATGCTAAATGTCTTAAGGAATTGTGCACAAAAAAATGTGCGACTAATGTCCCAAAAACCGCCTTTCTAACTGCGAATACAAGCTCTATTCTTTTGAGTATTGTCTCAGTCAAGTACAAAGACCCTGGCTGCCCTACGATTGATTGTAAAATAGGAAACACTCACATCTCTCGTGCCCTACTTGATCTTGGTGCCAGTGTCAATCTTCTTCCTTACACTATTTACCATCAACTTGGACTAGGGGAGATTAAACCAACAAACATCACTCTTCAGTTAGCTGATCGATCTGTCAAAAAGCCATTGGGAATAATCGAAGACGTCTTAATATAGATCGAACAGTTTTACTTCCCTGTCGATTTCATAGTTCTAGAAACCGAGCCTGTCTCAAATCCCAATGTTCAAATACCATTAATATCAGGATGCCCTTTCTTGGCAACCTCTAATGTTGTCATTAATTGTAGGAACGGTCAACTCCGACTTTCCTTCGGGCACCTAACCATTGAGCTAAACATCTTTAATCTCAACAAACAACCTAGGGATTTTGAGACTGATGAAATCGACATGATTCAAACCATAGTTGATGAAACCTCTAATGACACTTTTGAAGCCTTGAAAATGTGTCTTGACCATTTCGACTCCAATTTCGATGAACTCGAATACATTTCTGAACTGAATGAATTTCTTGACTTCAATCCTTGGTCATCTGAATCTAACCAAGGAATGTTAACCAATGTTAACACTCAAGAACATCCTAAGTTAGACCTCAAACCCTTGCCACAAGACCATAGGTACGCATACTTAGACTCCTCAGAAACTTTTCCCGTAATCTTGGCCTCTGATCTTATCGAGGACCAAGAAGAAAAACTATTAGAAATTTTGTGGGAAAATAAAGATGCTTTGGGGTGGGAATTGAGCGATATAAAAGGAATTAGCTCATCAATTGTGGAACATCACATACATTTAGTTGATGAGGCTAAACCTACCCGTGAGGCTCAAAGGCGATTAAACCCAAACATGAGAGAAGTGGTCAAGGAGGAGATAATCAAATGTATGGACAATAACATCATCTATCCCATCTCTGATAGTACTTGGGTGAGTCCGGTACAAGTTGTACCAAAGAAGTCGGGAGTCACAGTGATCAAAAATGAAAGTAATGAGCTCGTCCCAACAAAAATCAAAACAAAATGGCGTGTGTGTATCGACTATCGAAAGCTCAACTCAGCCACACGAAAAGACCATTTTCCCTTGCCTTTTATTGACTAAATGCTCGAACGCTTAGCGGGTCATGAGTACTATTGTTTTCTCGACGGATACTCTGGCTATAACCAAATCCCTGTTGCTTTAGAGGATCAACATAATACCACCTTTACATGTCCCTTTGGAACCTTTGCTTCTCGTCGCATGCCTTTTGGTCTTTGTAATGCCGCCGCGACTTTCCAAAGATGTATGATGAGTATTTTCTCTGATATGGTGGAAGAATTCTTGGAAATATTTATGGATGATTTTTTAATCTACGGATCATCTTTTTCCCAATGTCTCACTCATTTAGAACTTGTCCTAAAACGTTTTAAGGAGAAATCACTCGTGCTTAATTGGCAAAAATGTCATTTCATGGTAAAAGGGGGATAGTTCTAGGTCTTGTCGTCTCAAAAGATGGCCTTGAAGTCAATAAATCCAAAATCGATTTGATTGCTAATCTACCTCTTCCTAAGTTTGTTAAGGATGTTCGTTCATTTCTTGGCCATGCGGGATTCTATAGAAGATTCATTAAGGATTTCTTGAAAATTTCAAAACCTCCCTCGAATTACTTGCCAAAGACGTCAAGTTTGAATTTTCCAATGACTGCAAAACATTTTTTGAAACTCTTAAGTCAATCTTAACCACAACTCCCATCATTCAACCCCCTGATTGGACTCAGCCCTTCGAGCTTATGTGTAACACTTCTGATTTTGCGATTGGGGCCATCTTGGGCCAACGAATTGATAAACTCCCTTAAGTTATTTATTATGCTAGCAAAACCTTAAGCGAGGCCCAACTGAATTACTCAACTACTGAAAAGGAATTTTTGGCAGTTGTCTTCGCTCTTGAGAAATTCAGATCATATCTCATAGGATCCAAAGTCATAATTTACACTGACCATGCTGCATTACGATATTTGTTCTCTAAAAAGGATGCCAAGTCCCGGTTGATTCGTTGGATCCTTCTCCTTCAAGAATTTGACATAGAAATACGAGATAAAAAGGGCTCTGAGAATGTTGTAGCTGATCATCTCTCTCGAATTGTGCACGAAAATGTTGATGACACCCAAATCGATGACTACTTTCCTGACGAACAAATCATTTCCATCTCTAACACCCTTTGGTACGCTGACATTGTGAATTATCTTGTCATGCAACAAACACACGCTGAATGGTCGAAACAAGATAGGCAAAAATTTCTCTCTAAGGTTCGAAACTTCTATTGGGATGACCCATATCTTTTCAAATATTGCCCAGACCAAATCATTCGAAGGTGTGTACCCGATCATGAACACCAAAGTATTCTCTCTTTCTCAGATGACCATGCTTGTGGCGGTCATTTTGGAGCAAGAAAAACTGCTGCAAAAGTATTGCAAAGTGGTTTTTATTGGCCCACGCTCTTCCGTGACGCTTTCGAATTTTGCTCTAAATGCGATCGATGTCAAAGAACAGGTCGAATCACTAAGCGAAACATGATGCCTCTCAACCCCGTTTTAGTGATTGAGTTATTCGATGTTTGGGGCATCGATTTCATGGGACCATTCCCTAACTTGTTTGGGAATCTTTTCATCTTGCTTGCGGTAGACTATGTCTCAAAATGGGTTGAAGCCATCCCGACCAAAACCAATGATAACAAGGTTGTTATCAAATTCCTCAAAGAAAACATCTTTTCACGCTTTAGTACACCTCGAGCTATCATTAGCGATAATGGCACTCACTTCTGTAATCGTGCTTTTGAGTCCTTGCTCAAGAAATACTCAATCACACACAAGCGGTCGACCCCTTACCATCCGCAAACTAGTGGACAAGTAGAAGTTTCCAATAGACAAATCAAACAAATTCTTGAGAAAACCATGAATTCCAATAGAAAAGATTGGTCCTTAAAACTGACTGATGCACTTTGGGCATTTCGCACTGCTTACAAAACCAATTTAGGAATGTCACCATATCAGTTAGTCTTTTAGAAGGCCTGTCACTTACCTCTTGAATTAGAGCATCGTGCTCTTTGGGCAATTAAACTTTTGAATTTTGACTTAGAGAAGGCCGGCTTACATAGGAAGTTACAGATCTCAGAACTAGAGGAATTAAGAAATGAAGCATATGAAAATACGAAAATCCTTAAAGAAAAAACCAAAGCCCAACACGACAAGAACATACTTCGTAAGGAATTCAATGTAGGACAAAAAGTTCTTTTATACGACTCTAGACTTCACTTATATCCAGGAAAGCTCAGATCTCGATGGATTGGACCTTATGTTGTGAAAACAGTATATCCTCGTGGAGCAGTTGAAATTGAAAATCCTAAGGATGGAAAAGTCTTCAAAGTAAATGGTCAACGACTGAAACCATTTTTGGAATTCGAGCAATACGAAGACGATGACCTTATTAATCATCATGAGCCTAATCATCCACCATAAAATCAGGTGGTACATGTTTTTTTCTTTTATTTTTCATTTTTTTCCTTCCATTTTGGTCTGCATACCTTAGACAATTGGAACACTGTCTCAATCTAGTGTGGGGGAGTCAAGTCTGCATCACATCATCTCAAAAAAAAAAAAAAAAAACATTTTAACTACATGTTTTTCGCCGTTTAAAAAAAACACAAACACGACTCATTTTAGAGTGATACCATGAAATAAGTTTATAATTTTTAGTCAGTTGATAGTATTTTTTTCTCTCAACTTAGATCGAATAAGAAATGTAATGAAAAGTTTAATTTTGAGGGATAATAGTATAACCAGTACATAGGGAGATTCTTATGTGATAGCCATGAAATCTATTCTATATTGTAGTCTCTGTTTAAACAAGTGGAGGACTTAAAATAATTATATTGGCTTTTTGAATCTTTAAAACTAATTTGTGTTAAGTTGAATTCGCGTAACTCTCTTTTGTGCTTATATTCTCAATAATAATAATAGTAATCCAAGGGTATCCAACATTGCTTGTATATCTAGCGTTGGTGTGCAAACCCGCCAAGCTCTATCTAACATGTTGTTGACAAAATCAGCGTTGGAATATCTTGGTCTCATTTTATGAGATTGGACACCTAAGGATTACCGACATGTTGTTGACAAAGTCAGCGTCGGTCTGCACAATCCGCCAAGCTCTGTCCTAACTCTCCGTCAGTCCGCAAGGCAGTGTATGGGTGGTATACCTTGGTCTTTTAAATTAGGTGTATGTAATTAATCATAAATTTTAAAATTTTATAGAATAGAGAATAAGCGATGATGCCTAAACACTTCTTGACCTTATTGATTTGACTAGCCATACACAAGGAAATAATAATACCACTTTACACACTATGCCAAGCAAACTAAGAATCTATTTCATGGCTGCACTATGTTATCGACCGAACTAACTGGCCAAATTGGAATTTAACATTTAAAAACTTGATTTATATTGGAAATTTGTGACAAGTTGAGGTATCTAAAATAAAATCAACTGATTAGAAATTGTTAACTTAATTTGTTGTACCACTTTTCTGAAACAAGTCGTGTTGTCATTTTTTTTGTTTTTTTTTTTTTGTTTTTTATATATCCATTGCATTCATGTAGTTACATTAGATCCACACATACTGCATTTGGATTTTGTGGGTAGTATCCGCTGAAAACCCTCACGAGACACCACTCGTCCTACTAGGGACACCTAGAGGTTTAACGGCTTGTTGCATACGCTCAATGCAATCGTGTTTCTTACGAAAGTGTGATCTATCTAGTTTAGCTTTTCATTTTTCTTTCTTTCTTTTCACTCGAGGACGAGTAAAAGATAAGTGTGGGGGTATTTGATTAACATGTAAAAGTGTTTATTTTTATGCTCTATCTTATCTTTATTGTAAATAAATAAATTTTACATTGGGTGTTTTCGTATATTTTCACAGGTCGTTCATAAATCCTCATGCACCCCTAAAAGCAAGATATTACATAAGAAAAAGATCAACTTCGAAGATTTTATCTCTTGTGCTTTTAGAGTCTAATAAGAGTCCATGTTTGGAAGAATTAATCACATACAATTTGATTACCATTCAATTAGCCACATGGAAGATATTCACCATGACATTCTTAAAGATTATTTCCAAACAAGCTTGGTCAGGAAAGACATGAGATATGATAATAATTCTTAGGAAAAGAGGCCCATTTATTCATATATCTGATTAGGGTTTGGCCAATCCCACCTATAAATATACGTTGTACTCATTGTAAATGTTCATACCATTTTTTTAATTTTGTATTCTCATTTATGAATTAAAAAGTTCTTCTTCATTTTAGTTGATTGTCTTTTTCTTTCATAACAATTTGTGTGTCTACGCAATTAGTTTTGGTAGAACACATATTGTTATTTTCTTTTATTACTGCATGTTAGCGATTGATTGTAGATTAGATTCTACGGCAATCCTACTTTTAATTTTTTGTTATTGTTCTAGTTGTTATTTCCTTTTTCTAATTGGTTCTTTTCTTTTCAGTTATTGAATTTGATACTGATCTAATTAGATTCAGATCAAAAGTAAATTCAATACATTAATTCAAAAACATCTCCAGATTTTGCATAACTCGCCTAAGAATTGATAAATAATAAGATTTAAAGCACCTCCCTATGATTCGACGTACATACTACATGATCTGTGCGCTTGTAGAATTTAATTTAAATATCGCGCTTTTCTAGTTCTTAGAAAGCAACGATCAAATATATATATATATAGTATGTATGTATGTATGTATGTATGTATGTATGAAAGAAAAAGGTTTTGGAGACGACCTTGCCAAAAAAGTAAATGGTTTTGGAGACGATTAATGAGGAAAACCAAATCCATTACAGAACGATGTTAGGAACATGATTTATCTCATGTTAGCATATCTGTGAGTGGGATATCGTGCTTTCTTTTATTTCTAAATTATTTAGTTTGAATTGTTGGACTCGGATGTGCTTAAATATTTTGGGATTGTAAAAATAAAACCTCGCTAAAATTCTATTATAATTATGGAGAGGTCAGTCATGTTTGTTGAATTTCAATTATGTATATAAAATACAATGGCGTCGTATAATTTTTTGAAGTTTTGTTAATATCTTAGTTTACTTCTTTGTCCTTATTCCTCTTTGAATCTTGTGTTTTTCACTAAAAAAGGGTTTGAGGATGGAAAATTACGCGTAACTCAAATCCTTTATTTCTATAAAAGGTTTTCAATATTAGAAGGAAAGTGGAATAAACTAGGAACAAAAATTGTAAGTCCAATTGTTGAGTATTCGATCTAAATTATAAAATTAATTTGGAATTCAGGTTACAATATTAGTATTTGGCAAATGTTTTAAACTCTTATTGCTAGGAATGACTCTTACGTGAGAAAATGACTTGTAATTCTAGATTATGTGAGAATTGATATTTCTTATGAATAATTTAGGATATGATTCCAATGTTCAATATTTACTCTTATTATATAATGTATTAAACATACAATTAATACAAATAAATGCATAATTAATTAAGAGCTTTTATTCTGAACTTAATGTCATAATTTATTGTTAATTAAGGAAGGTTTCCTTATACTTACACTTTGTTTGCTACAGTGAGGTGTGTGAATAAAATAGCTAATTTATACGTATAATTTCCTATAATAAGTAGCATGAGGGTACAAGGTTAGTTCCCTTTTTGAAAAAAAAGCCTGTCAAGTTACTCTATCTACCATCATCTACAAAAGGTGGATTAATGTGAGACATTCTAATACTGTAGGCTATTTAGAGGTGCAAAGACCTGCTTTAGGCGTAACATATTAAGTGGTTAGATCCATCTATGAATATATTAAGTAATTTGTGACTCGCCCCTTTCCTTATGAATTTATTCTAAGGAGTATGGGTAGTAATCAAAGGATCCGTCTCTACAAGGTATTAAGGGATCATCAGGTCTTCTTTTCCTCAATATGAAGTATTGAATGGTCAAGAAAAGGGATTTTTTGAAGGGTATCTCTAGAAGCATCCACTTCCTAAAATTATTAAGTGACCAGTTTAGAGTTTGAATAGGGATAAAGTATTAAATGACCAAAAAATCTACCTATAAAGGGAAGTATTAAGTGGCTATGAAATTATCTAATCATGTTGGCTAGACAGTAGCAGAGGGTCGCATTAGGGAAATGTCTTAAATACGGGATTACTTATTATAAAAGTAATAAGCGAGTGCTTGCTATCTCTTGCATTATTCAGTTGAATAGGTTTTGTGAATGGGTTGTAAATGTTTACTTGGGATAGGTATTGAGTGGTTGGATCCACCGTTGAATATTAAGTGATCATTGGATCCGATTTGGTATTAAGAGGTCATAGGACCCTCATTTTCCTATATTTTTGTAGCAAACCATCATGTACATGTAGTTATTTTATAGACATGTGCTTATTTAAAATTACACTGCCCAAGTATAGATAATAGGTCATGCTTAAAATTTTATTCATAAGGTATTATTGTTCTTACTCCTTCTCCTGACAACGTAGGTTAGAATATAGCATGAAAGCATGGAGCATGAAGACAGGAGGCGATAATACTAGAGGCAGTTGTTATATGATTATTGCTTTGATTATGTACCCTGAAATAATTGTGAGAAGTTAGATTGTTATGAAAGATTTTTGTAATGTGGAATTTTTATCGATTATGAATAAAGGATATTTTTGTTTATATTATATTGTATTCCTTTCGCTGTGATTTACCAAAAAATATTATATATAATGCTATGTGATGTTTTACATTTCCAACCAATGACTTATGTAGCAGCCCGCCTTTTTGAGATGGTTCAAGCCGACAATAAATTATACATGTCCAACTCAAACCATTCGAAAATAAAAGATTATGATTGGATTTAATATAAGAAGAGAAAATAAGGAGGAAAGGAACCAAACAATACACATAATCTCACAGTAGAACGATAAAATACAATAATAACATAAATAGTTCATGAAATTGTTAAATAGTACATATTTGATTTCAGTTTAACAACATATTAGAGTTGTACATTCATGATATACCAAATAAGAAGCGAAATAAAAGGTAATATATACGATCTTCAACTCCATCTTTGCCCCCAAAAACAAAGGTCTTCAAAATACTGGAATACTCGGTCTGACCTAAGCATAAAGTAAAACAAAACATTCGAATCAGGATGAACATTCTTATGCAGTTAAATTAACCAAGTGAAATGTACAAATAACTCAAAAAGTGGAACACTCAGATTTAAATAAACATCGTATTTGATGTTATAAGTGATTCAGTTCAAACATTGATTTTCATTATCGTTTCTCACAGATTAATTCAATATTGAATTAAATTTTTAGAATTAGATTTCCGTGCCATAAAATAGTTTATTCTCCAAACTACTAATTTAACTTTATATTTCCAAGTCATAATTAATCTCAATGAAATATTTATATCAAAAAATTTGAACTTAGATGATTCGGATCGAAATAGAATTTTTATTAAAACTAGTTATATAAATATAATAGTCAAATCTGATATATAACAGTTAATTAAAATAGTTATAAAATCGACATAGTTAAATTTAATATAAAATAGTAATAAAATATAAATCGTTAAATTTAATATAAAATAGTTAATTTAAAATAGTTATAAAATAGAAATAGTTAAAACTTTATAAAAATAGTTAATTGCATATAGTTATAGATATGGTAGTATTAAAATAATAGTAGAAGAGATATTCGTTTAATTAAAATAATTAATATAAAATAATACTAATTTAGAACAATTTTTAATTTAATATTTTTGAATAAAATTTTTTATTTTATATTACGATTCGAATTCAAATTTGCGTTTCAAGTTCCAAGTTCCAATCCAAACTACGTATCAAACAATTTTTAAATTTTGACTTAAAATAAATTCAGATTCCAAATTTAAATATAAAATCACGTAAAGCTTAATGGTTTAAATTTCTAATTTAAACATAGTGTCCAAACTAGTTAAAACTTAATTTCTAACTCAATTACATAATGGTTTTATATGTAGTTTTAAAATATCAAAACTGGCAATGAGATAATAGGGATGATGTCAAAGAAAATGGAAAATTCATACAAACACACAAACATGACAAGTATTACAATAACAAATCAATCATTATTATTTCATTTACAACTATTATTTTATGTAAATCAACACATTATTATTTCATGTAAAATTGATTGCATGCAATGAACTGGCAATTCACTTAAATCAATTTCTGTCCAACATAATGATTTTAATTCGATTTAAATCGAGCAATCAAATATATGTCAACAACCAATCAACCAACAATTAATTTAATTCAATTCTAATGTCGGGTGTCAACTAGCAATAGTGCAGTGGTGTCAAAATGTCGGTGTTAATTTAAATTCCTAACCTAACATCTAATGATTTAATTTGTATAAAATACATATGTCAGGAAATCAATAAATTTATTGCACAAAAAAACGTAAGTCGTGAGAAACTCACTTGATTTTGTTATTGCCAAAGCGATGTGATTTAAACTAAAATAGAACACGTTTTATTTTAGCGTAGATTCTAAAATTTCGCCAATCTAATTTTGGAATGTTGAAAATGGTGATGCAAGTTCACTGGATTTGATGGCGTTCGATTCCGACCTCGCATAAGTTATCTATTAAAATTATAAGTAATCAATTTAATTAAAATAATTAAAACTCTAAACACTTTTGTTAAAAGCTTAATTACCCAAAATAAAGCCTCTTCCCCTTCAAAACAAACATGCTCTAATAAAATTACGAACCCATCAGTGTCGCCCACTTCCATCCCCTACATCTCCCTCACCACTCCACCATCCAAGAAAACGTCACTACAACACCCCACCCCGGGACTTTTTTTTCTTACCTCAAGTGGACTGATATACGTAATCTTATCTAATACAACACTATATAAAATCAACCCATAACCGAATGAAATTATAACAAATAAACACATGTCATAAAATAGCGAACATAGCTATATATATATATATATATATATATATATACACACACAATCTACAATACAGTACACAGTGTCACAAAATAGCGGTTATACAAACCATAATATATATATATAATAAGTCAAATTGAATATAATACATTAGGCGGAGTATATGGATCATCACTAAACAATTACTCAAAACATGCTAACTACAACATCCAAAAAGATGATAAGGATCCACAAACAGTAGCTAGAAGAGCAGTTATCTACACAGAAACTAATCTGAAATTTACTCGGTCTGACCCAAGTAATTAAATATATAGGCTAGTCTAGTTTAAAATGTGATTAGATGATAATAATATACATTTTCATAATGGATCTTTCTCCAATAAAAAGAGAAAATTTCTACTAAGTTTATCATGGGGGTAATAAGGTAAATTACAACTATCATCATATAGGGTCTCATGAACAACATAAATAAATAACAACAAGAGAAGGTATACTTCCACAATTGGTGCTAAGCATCTAGCTAAGCACATGTATGAAATCATCAAAGCTCCAAAGAACAGCAAAGGAATTTTTGCCAAATATCGACATATGAAACTCATGTGAGAGTTGTTCAACATGTAAGTGGTCACCAGATATATATATATATATATATATATATAAGCCTCAAGACAGATTTCAGCTGTATAAGCCTCAATATAGCTCGCAGCTTTAGGAAGAACTTCAACAATCTCAAATTCTCAAAAATTGGATCCAAAGCAGGAAAGAAAGATAAAATCATTAAAATCATCATAAATTGTATCAAAAAACAAATTACACGTGCATAAATATATAGCCTCCTGAGCTTTTCCTAGTATAGTACACGTATTCAGGTGCGCGACACTACGATCCCCTGCCCAGTACAGCCTGTTCCCTGACCAAGTAAATATGTATATGAGACCCACCTTGTAACTGTTGGATCAAGATTAACCATAGAGGGGGGTGAATAGGGTTTATTACACTTTATCGCTGAGTTGTTAAAGTTAACAGGATATTAAAAATAATCACATATCACAGAATATAGTAGAAATAAAAATGCAGAAAATAGATGACACAAGATATACCCAGCTTCGGCAAAACCCTGCCTACTGCTGCATTCCTAAGGTTTCTACTAGGTAAAAGAACAAATCACACATACAAGACCATGTACACTTGCGAACCCCTCGCTCCTATTCTGATCCTACGCTCAAAACCCTAGATTGGTCTATATCTATAAACCAGATTTTCCCCTAGTTTTACAGACACTAGTAAATGTCAGTTAACCCCTAACTGAATCCTCTAGAATTTTACAGACTCTAGAAAAAAATACTTGGACGATTTATAAAAGAATTGAAAACAATACAGAAATTAAACAAAAAGAAAAAAAAAACCTATCATTATCAAATTAAATTAAAACACATAGGCTTAGCCCCTTTTCGCATGGCCGACCCATTTGCATTTTTTGGGTCTGATCTCCCTTTTGCTCTGAAGAAAAGCATATGGCAGCCGAAGATTTGAGATATTTCTAGGGTTTCTGAATCTTTCTCAAATCGATTCAATATCTTGATGAAATGACGAAATTTGATTCTCAAGATGCTTCAATCTCTGGCGCCTTGCTTCTTCAATTGATTGTTCTTTGATTTCAGAAATATGGCGATCGAAACTCTTGAAGAAAAAATGTGAGTTATCTGATTTTTCTTGCTTTGAATTGCTTGCGAGTTGTTTTTGGTTTCAATGCTCATACCTATGATGAAACTGGTGCATATATAGGGTTAACTAGAAACTCTAAAAATGATTCTCTGATTTCAATAAAAAGATTCGATCTGATTGCTTGGTTTCCCTTTTCGATATCATGATATTCTTCGACTTTGAACTGAATTCCTTGGCAAAAGAAAATTGCGTGAGTAGTTTAATGCTTCCTGGGCTTTCCCTCTTTATTTCCCTGAATAAATTAATTTCTTTTGGCATGATAAACTTAATTGATTCAGATGCAAAATTATGGAAACAAAATAAATGTTTGCCAATGTCCTTTGCATGATTATATTGTGTGATTGTTTGTACACATAAATTCCCTGATATTTGCCATTTCAGAAATGATACTTGTCCCTTAAACTTGACAATTTTCAGGAAATATTGAATTGTTTGTTATCAAGGTTACTTTGTCCAGAACTGGAAATAAATTGAAATTGTTTTCTAAAAGACTCTCCTCAAATTTGCTGATAGAAACATCCCATGCATGATTTGTTGATATTTGGAAATGTATTAAACACTTGCCAGAAATGTGGTTCACTAATTTGATTTCTTTTCCGTATCTGGAAACAAAAAAACTTTTGCACTTAAACTGTCGCCATTACTGTCTTGAGCAATTTCTGGAATTTAACATATGCCATTTCCTGATTTCAGTATGTTGTTTTTGCTTTGCCATATCTTGACCAACTTTTTGATAAGAACAGATCAACCTTTAGTTCTTTGTTGAGCTTCACTTGAGAATTATTTGCTTTAGTATACACTATCACTGCTGTGTCACCATTTCAGTTCATTTGTGATTGTTCCATGTATGAAAATCTTTGCTTGCTGGTTGCTACTTTCTCCTTTTGCTGTGATTTATGACTGTCCATATCTTTGCTACTTGATCCTGAAACAATTTCATGCCTGAAATGAATTTAGATTTCTGGGGCCTTTATGAAATGAGTATTCCTTGAACTTGATCATCATCACTGCATGTTTACATGGATCCATTCTCACTTGTAAATGCTTGACCATGTATTACTGGGCTGTGCCATTTACACTTTCTCGACCACTTTTCACCACTATCTTTTTTACATGTACAATTCACTGTGCAGGTTGCACTTGTGCACTTTGAAAAACCAGGTTTAGTTGTTGTTGCATGTATGTTCATACACATGCATGATTATTGATGATCACACCTGTTTGCATCATGCCTTGAACAACTCAGTGTCCATATATACATGCTGAAATGTATCACTTTCATTATCCATGAATATGATTGGAACCATGTTTGGGCTGTAACCTTCGAAAGTTGTGCACATTGAACTTAAAAAAAATTTAGCCTTGTATATGAATGAGAATGCTGAAGTACAGTTTGTCCCACCAATTTTCTCTTGCTGACCATATTCAAATGCACTTGAACAATGAAGACTCGACCACTTGACTTTTATGGCTTTGTATGTTGCTTCCCATGATTGAGTTGGCATGTATGATGACCCATGCTGATGCTCACTGTCTTCATGCTTAACTGTTGTTATTTGCTCGACCTTTGGTTGCTTGCTTCATTTGCTCCATTTCACTGCTATGTTGACCATGTTGACCTATATGTATACATATATGTATATATACACATATGTGTATATATATACAAGTGTGGATATATGTGTGTGTGTATTCGAATATATATCAGTATACCGCTACACTGTGTTGTAGCTATTCAGTATCAATTGGTTCTGATCAGCAAACCGATGTAGTGTGCTGAGGCTAATCAGTGGGCACTAGAAATATACACATATCAGATCAAGTCATGAAAAATGATGAGAAAACACACCAGAAAATTAAGGCAAATAAAATTTTGAAATTAAAATTTATATTCGCTAGAATTTAGAATATTATTTCTGTTCCATATACTGTGTGTGTGTTTCTGTATATGACAGGTATGAAGACTGGATTGCCTGAAAGCTGTGAAGACAGAACATTGAAGACAAGAAAAAACGGTGAATGAGAGTGTCAGTGTGTGTCTGTATATATGAAATGTAATTGTGTCAAAGAATGTACTGAGCGATGAGTGATGTAGTGAGGAACTGTGTATGAAAAAAATATATGAATCGAATTGTATATCGATGATGTATTCAAATAGTGGAGTTATAAATAGATGTATTGTTTGACTGTTTGAAATATAATATTCAATTTAAATAAAATATTGTATAAATATATGAATGTCTGTACAGTCGTATTCTATTTAAATATAAATATTATTTTCCTGTCTGTGATGAATACATGAAACAATACAATAACAAATACATTTATAATAATATATATTTGGCTGTTATCATCAAACAAAAATCATATAATTGTGTATACAACTGTGTTATATACAACAATCTCCCTTTTTTGATGATGACAAACAAATATGAAGATTTTGAACATAATAAATGTGTTTGACAGTGAATATTGAACTCCCCCTATTTATTTGCTCCCCCTACAACCGAAAACTCCCCCTATAACTATGCATGAGTGAAATGAACTGAATAATAATGAATTTTCAAAATTAAAAATATTTATAAAATATTCACTCATAAATCAAAATCTCAACCCATTCTCCCCCTTTTGTTATCATCAAAAGGATTCATAATTTAAAATATAGATGAAAAAACTAGAAAATATAATTTCAGCTTAAGAGGAAGAACAGTCATTATAAATCTCAATCAGTCAAAAAAAATCGTAGTAAACTAAGAACATGTTGTGTATTTCACATTATAGAACGATGGATTTATAATGAATTTTATAAAAATGAGGAGAGTTATAAAAATATGAATTTCAATTATTTTCAAAAGATTTTATAAAAACGAAGTTCAAAAACAATGACGGATTTGGACTATAATTAATAATTCAATTTAAGTGACAAAAACAAATACTCTCAAATCCCAATAGCTATCAATCAACAAATCATAATACATCATAAAATAATAACACATTTCACAGATTAGAAGATGGATTGATAGACTAGCTTTTAAACACTAAGGAGAATTTCAGATTTATTTCAATTTATAACACATTATTTTCTTTTCATTTATTTTTTATTTAAGAGCACACTGACCACGCATAACCAGAGCTTGGATTTTTAAATGAGGTCAGTCGCAGCTTAAATTATAAGTTGTCTCTTAACCATGCGTCACCAGAGCTTGGATTTTTAAATGAGATTAGAGACACACTTATATTTATTAATTATATATATATTAATCATTTCAACTTTAAAAGGAAAAACTCGTTGGTATATAAAACCAATATATGGATGATAGAAAATGGGGTCGGTACAGAAATGAACTGTAAAATAAATTTCTAAATTAATTGTATTATGAAATATGCTCGACTATACCGGGATCATTGAAAACTTTCAATTATCACTAATTCTGAATAATAATATAATCCAATTTCTATCACAAATATTTCCACTGTTTATTCAAGAAGGTTTTTAAAAAAAATTAAACTCTCCACATTAAATTAAAAATACGATGAGTGATAGAATAATGGTAGATAAAGAAGAAGGTCATGAAATAATTTCCAATTCAAAGATATTATAATAATTGTTCAACTATCATGAAAAATCTAAATAAAATCTCCTCTTGTTGTGAAATACATTGCAGTCACAATTCATCACAATTTCAAATTCTGATAATAATTTTAATGAATTATAAATATAGTTCAATTTGAATATTGATTTCAATTTCTTAATGAGTAATCAATAAATAATTTTAAAATTGAAAATCAATTACAAGAGGAATTTAGAGAGATATGAAGATCTATACATGCCAAGAGGGATAAAAAATATATATACATAAAAAATATTCAGTACTTCTAAACTGATACCACTTGGTGTCTCTATTCATGAGGATTTTAAAAAAGACACTGGAGGAGAACAGAGATATCTCAGACAACAAAATCTTAATCACAAAGCATAAGCAGACATGATTAACAAATCAAGCAAATTAATTTCATCTATCAGAGCATGGTATATATATGATACCAAAACACGCAGTCACCAAAAAATACTTTCAAAAAATAATATCTGAGCAGCACAGAAATCAGTTTCAAATCAAACTTTCCAAGAAGGTGTTTTAAAGATATTTCAGACAGTCAAAGAATGGTTCATGATCCAAGATTAAATATATGGTTTATTTTAAATCATTTGAAGGGATATGAAAAGATCGAGATTCAATGAATCAACCACACCAGATTATAAATTTTAAATTCACGATGTGTGTGAGATTCAAGAAATTAATAATTTCAAATGATTTTAAACAAACAAATATAAAAAAAATCATGAAATAACAGTGAGTTTCAAGACCGGATATTCAAAGAATTTTCAAAATTATCTCTGGCAAGTATAAGAGAAATTTCAGATCATTTACATCAAATTTGAGAGGTATTCATGATCCATAAAATTAAAAATAATTCATTTGAAATCACTTGAATCAGTGTCAAGTTTGAGATATAATGAATCATTCACACAAGATGATAATTTCAGGATTAAGAGGTGTGTGATATTCAAAATATCAAGAATTTCAGATGATTTCGAACAAGCAAATTTCAACCATAATAATCATGAATAAATGTGAAATTCAAGATGTATCACTGATTCAATACAATTCAAAATATCAAAGCTAATCTGAAAAAAATAAGGAAATTATCACAACTGATGAATAACAGAGTGCTAAATGAGTACAATATTTCAATCTTTTTTAAAATGGATTAGAAGAAACTCAAAACAGCAGAGTTGTGTGAAATTTCATTAAATATTCATATCTTCAAAAATTTAGAATTCAAATCAACAGTGTTCAGGATACGACAAGAATACATCAACACTGTTATGAATTCAGAAAATAGAAATAAACTTCAAAACAATTGCAGATATTTACAACTTTAAATATAAGATCTGGAAATGATTAAAACATCAGAGTTTTATACAAATGAAGTGAATTTCCAGAACATATGAATTCTACAATTGGAAGTTGATGAAGCCCAAAAAGAAACAAAAAATATGGCAGTGACAAATCAAAAGAAAACAAAAAAAGAAGAAGTAGAAGGAGAAATAAACAGAAAAAAATATTTACAAAGATGAGTTCAGAGATCATACCTAAAATCAATGTAAACAAGAATCTCTAACTCAACCTATCTTGGCTAAGGAACTCTGAATGATATAGAAATATGGAATAGCTTAAATTCAATTTCCTTTTAGCAAAGCAGTTCCTCAGCCTCCTCCGGTACCTAACAGTTGAGGGGATCGAGTGGTCTAACAAAATTGGTGAAACCACCCATATATGTATTTGTATGTTTTGGTACCCAGATCTGTTTGTACAATAGACCATTAGAATTAACTTTTGTACCCTTAGGAACCCAAATCTGTTTAAATTTAACGAAACCCATTTTATTTCCCTTTGGGATCCACGATTGTTTAAAAGGTTTGTTCTAAAACAAATTCTCATCTCGGTTGTGATTCAAAAATCTTTTCAAATTTTTAGAAATTAAATTTCCAAGACGATCCTTTTTAGAACAATTTGAGGGATTTTTGAAAACACAAGAATTTAGATTTTAAAAAACGTTTGTTTTCCCAAAACCGAGACAATCCTTATTTCCAAGAGAAAATTGGTTTTTCAGAAGCATATTCAAAGATTTTTCCCCCGGATGAAAAATGTTTCAAACTCATCTAAAGATCATTTATTTTATATTTCAACAAATCATTCTTGTTTAGAAGCATCTCAGTTTTGGCATTAGACTCAGAAATCTCAGTGTCAAATTGTTTTTGTTTTTCAATCTCAAAATCTTGAAATCCTCAATTTCTTTTTCAAGTTCATTTAGAATTGCTTCTGTTTTCAACAAATTCTCTTGTTCAAAAATTTTATGTTTAGAATTAAACTTACCCAACTCTACTTGTAAAGCATCGTTCTTACAAATTAGCCTATCCTTGTTTTGTTTTAAAACCAAAATTTCTTTTTCAATCTTTTCAAAGTTTTCACTTAGATGGGCTACATCAATTTTCATATTTTTACAATCAGAGTTTTTAAGTTTTAATTCCAACATATTATTTTTGCATTGCAACTCAAAATTTTCAGATTTTAGAAGTTTATTTTTCCTTTGGAGATGATCAACAGTTCTTGTTACACCCCGTAATTTTATAACATTAAAATTCATAAATTAAAGTATACTTAATTTTTAGAAGAAGAATTAAGTGAAATGGGTTGCGCTATTATGTTCATCTCAAAATTTTGGGTCAAGATAGACATTTATTTGCATAAAACGGATAACTTATGAAGAAGTTATTAAGCCTTGAAGTTTGTATGCATATGAGAGAAGTGTATATATATATATATATATATAAAATTCAAAAAAATGTTCAAAACAACGAATCGGGAGGGGGAATAGCCGAACCGCACCATTTTTGGAGTCGACCCAAGCCCCACTGGGTCGACTAGAGGTCGATCCAGGGTGTTTGGCTGTCAACCTGTGGCCCGATTCGCCCTAAGGGCTGATGTGGCATCTGAGTGGTCCTGATGGTTATGGTTATCCCTAGGTTAATCCGACGGCTCTTATTAAATTAAACTTCTATAAAAACACTCCTAAACCCCTAACCCTAATCACATTAATTCATAACAAGAGCTGCCATGCCATCAATGGAGAACCTAGAGTAGTCGCCTTACACTTTCAACCCTAAAGCAAGATAAAAGCTTGAATCAAAATCAAATCAAATCTAAATAACGATTAGTCTACATCAAAGACGAGCAATTCAGTTTCAGAATACAGATCCCAGAAAGACAAGACTATTCTTTTTAATTGTGAGTATGATAGCTTTCACAAATTAATTAATTAATTTAATTATGATAAGATATAATTGGGATTATGAGAATATGATTTTGAATCATGTGATGTAAATTATATGTATGTTTGTGGTGTTGAATCATATGTTAGTCTTATGCAAGTTGGATCATATGTTAGTTCTTATGTGAATCTTATGCAAGTTGAATCATATATCTTATGCAAGTTTGTGATGATTGGATCATATATTCATGTATGAATCTTATGCAAGTTTGGGTTGTTAAAATATATGTGAGACATGTATATGCATATGCTAGTTTATGTGACATTAACCTTTATGTCTAGATCCATATGTAAGTTTACATCTTTATGTTTAGACCCATATGCAAGTTTACAT
Source organism: Allium sativum (assembly GCA_030737875.1). Classification (NCBI taxonomy): domain Eukaryota; kingdom Viridiplantae; phylum Streptophyta; class Magnoliopsida; order Asparagales; family Amaryllidaceae; genus Allium; species Allium sativum. Next base: position 46,894,593 of record CM060912.1, on the reverse strand, counting down.
CTGTATGTTTAGATCTATATGCAAGTTTACATCTTTATGTTTAGATCTATATGCAAGTTTACATCTTTATGTTTAGATCCATATGCAAGTTCACACCTTTATGTTTGGATCTATAGCAGTACATAAGTTATGCAAGTTTATGCCCATTACCTATGCTAGTTTTGTATCATATGCTAGTTTGAATGAAATTCATATGCAAGTTATTGGCTATGTAATTTTATGTCATGATCCTTAGATCTATTTTATGTGTTATGTGATGTTGTTTTTCTTTTTATAAGTTAGACTATTTGCGAGTCTAACATATGTCATATGAAAACGTACAAATAGCATGGGGATGATGAGATAATATTGAATATACATAAATTGTGAATTGGCATAAAATGGCCTTAAAAGGCATATAATTAATTTGAGACATTAACTGGCATAATTGGTATTTATGGACATAATTTTAAGAGACAATTATGGATATAAATAAATTTGGAATTTATTAACAAATTTGAATAGGGATATTAATCCAATTTGGAGTTAAATAAAGATGTGCAATAATTAACCGCCTAAGACACGAGGTTAGACTCTTTTGTGGTGTAAGACTGCCTGAACCCGCCCGACAAATCCAGCAGCCACAAATGTCAGTCTAATGTGAGAGGTCAAAGCCACAAATTAAATGCGTAACAATTGTAAAGACACGAGGTTAGGCTCGTTTGCGGTATAAGATTGCCCGGACCCGCCCGGCAAATCCAGCAACCGCAAATGTTAGCCTAATGTGGGAGATCTTTACAAGGTTACGGCTTTAATAACTTAAGTAACACTTAACCATATAAACATGTGGTGGGACATGGGGGGTTAAGTGGGTGCCTTGGGTGGCATGCGAAATACGATTAGATGCACTTAACCAAGATTGAAACACGTAAGAAGACATGAATTTCGACCCAAGTCGAGGACGGGACACGCTTACTGGATTTGATTGTAAGAGGTCAAAAAGGGTTAGCGGTGGCAACGCAAGTCTAACAGGGTCATGTGCGTGCGTGGGCCCGGGCTGGTAGGTAAGACGTTGTTGCATTGTGTAGATATAAGTTGTGCATCTTTGGTGGTATCGGGTTGCCACTTTGGGGAGTGATACACCCCACTGTGGAGCCAACATGGATATCTACGAGTTAGGGAGCCAATCGAATGAGGGTAGTGGGTACAACTAGTGGAGATAGGGGCAGACGACTCCTATGAAGGCAGCTAGGGGTACACGAAACTACCACTATCATTATTAAGTTCTTTAGGCGGGATCAACTTTTAGTGTGACTAGTGGTGATGCAGTATAGTAATTATCCTATAGTGATTAGGAACGAGATTAACGCCAGAATATTCCTCTTATTTGCTTTGTCATGCCCACTTGTTTCATGGTCATATCTTATCTTACCAGTTTATTCCTTATCCTAGTTACTTTAATAATTATATTGTTAAAGTTATTATACTCGCCAGACTTTATGTCTGACCCCCTTATTTTCGCCTCTTTTCTTCCTCCCCCCCAGGTTCTCAGGATGGGACTAGTACTAGTGGAGCTTGATCTCGGATCTCTTTCTCCCTCTTTTGGAAGTGCTTGGATTGCTGAAAATAAAGTTCAGCTCATCTCTTTTATGGTTACTTGTGTTGGGGTTTATGCTTTTTATTTTATGTACTCTGAAACAATTTATCAAGATGGATATTAAGTGTACTTGGTTTATGAAGTTGTTGTAATCAAACTATTTCTCCGTTGCAATAAAAGTTGTTTTAAAATTTTCAAGTATCATTATTTATATCTGTCTTGTTATATTCTATTCTATACACTAAATACGCTCCAAGGAAGTTAATGCATTCCCTTTGTGAGTGACATTAATGGATGTTGGGTGTTACACGTGGTATCAGAGCTGAAGGTTACCAGACCAGATATGAATTTTGAAAAGCTAATTTTCAAAAAGCATTTTATAAAGAAATACTTTCAAAAGTATGTTTTAAGGAAAGTATTTTCAAGAGAAAAGTTTGTTTTAAAAACATAACCCTCAAGAGCCATATATCTTTCTTTCGAATTATCCATTTTGAATCTCTTCATTTTCTTTTCAGTATGTCTGAAATTCTCGAGATAACCAAGGGGATATGGATACCAGGATGGTTGAGAAGGTATCTGGAAGCTAGGGCTAATGTCACAGGCCCAGCAAATGCTCCTCCTCCCCGTGTTGATACTTTTGCAAAGATATGAAAAGATTTTAGGGCAATGGGCGGGAAACCTTTTCACATATCAGAGACGTTTGTTGAAGCTCGAAATTGGCTTAAGAAGGTGGAAGATCTATTTGGTATTTTTGAAGCAGAAATTGGAAGGAAGATCCAATTGGCTGCTTGGTTAATGAAAGACGAAGCCTCGTTTTGGTGGAAGGTCACGAATGGAGAGCGTCCGGTGGAGACATGGATGGATTTCAAGCGTAGGTTCAAAATGAAGTTTCTCTCATGAGCAGAAGAGAATTTATATATGGAAAGATTCTTGGCGTTGAAGCAAGGGGATTTATCAGTAAAGGAGTATGTCAACAAGTTCAATCAGTTGCCGAGAGGGCAGATTCAGGCTCTCATGGCACCAGGACAGGAGAGAGATAGAAACATTTTCATTGAAAGTTTAGTTTTTTCTGTTTGATCATCCTGTTCGTACTTTATTGGACTCTGGCGCTTCACACTCGTTTGTATCTGCTTCGTTAGTTGAAACACTGCACCTAAATACTAGTATAGTTACGGATCCCATAGTAGTCTCAAATCCTATTGGTGGTTCAGCTCATCTTTCTATGATTTGTCGGGATTTGAGAGTGTCTATCTTGGGCGTTGGGTTTGAATGCAACGCCTTTGTTCTTGGCTTCATGGGCTACGACTTGATTCTAGGTATGGATTGGCTAACTAGATACGGTGCCATCCTAGATTGTGAAAGAAGGGTAGTTAGATTGTTGACTCGTTGTGGAAAGACCCTTGATATTTCTTGTGACCCTAGAGGTCCGGTAATGCTTAGCTACCTAGAATCCCTAGACGCATCCAATGATGATTTGAAATCTGTTCGTGTGGTCCGTGAATATAGTGACGTCTTCGATGAAGTTCGAGGTTTATCCCCGAGGTACGAGATAGACTTTCGAATATATCTAGTAGATAATGCAAAGCTGGTTGCATTACCAGTGTGCCACATGGCTCCGAGAGAGAGAAGAGAACTCAGTCAGAAAGTGAAAGAATTGCTTGAGAAGGGGTTCATAAGAAGAAGTATTTCGAAGTGGGGTGCTCCAGTTGTTTTTGCTTCAAAAGCTGATGGTTCACTTAGATTGTGCGTGGACTACAGAGAGCTGCATAAGCTAACGAAGAAGAACAGGCACCCATTGCCGAGGATAGATGATTTATTCGATCAGTTGGTGGGTGCTTCAGTTTTCTCACAACTAGATTTATCTACAGGGTTTCATCAGCTAAGGGTGGTTGAAGATAGCATCGATATGACTGCCTTTAGAACTCCTGACTGTTTCTTTGAGTGGCTCGTCATGCCTTTTGGTCTGACGAATGCACCCGCATACTTTGTTGACTTAATGAGTAGGGTGTTTAGGGAGTTTCTAAACAAGTTTGTGGTAGTCTTTGTAGACGATATTCTGGTTTTCTCTAAAAATGAAGAAGAGTATGCCCTACATCTTAGGGAAGTCTTAGAGACCCTACGAGCGCATCAGCTAAAAGCTAGGTTTTCCAAGTGTCATTTTTGGAGAAAAGAAGTGAGGTTCTTAGGACACGTGGTCTCTAAGGAAGGGATAGCTGTGGATCCTGCCAAGGTCTTAGAGACCCTACGAGCGCATCAGCTAAAAGCTAAGTTTTCCAAGTGCCATTTTTGGAGAAAAGAAGTGAGGTTCTTAGGACACGTGTTCTCTAAGGAAGGGATAACTGTGGATCCTGCCAAGGTGGTGGCAATCCAAGATTGGAAAACTCCTAAGAATGCAACAGAAGTAAGAAGCTTTTTAGCGCTGACCGGCTATTATCCGCTAAGGTGGTGGCAATCCAAGATTGGAAAACTCCTAAGAATGCAACAAAAGTAAGAAGCTTTTTAGCGCTGACTGGCTATTATAGGATGTTCTTTAAGGACTTCGCGAAGATATCAGCCCCTCTCACTCGATTAACGAAGAAGAATTTGACTTTTACTTAGGACGTTGACTGTGATGATGCTTTCCAACGTATGAAGAGGGCTTTGATGACAACTCCAGTTTTAGTTTTGCCAGACAGGAGTAAGACATTCACTGTATATACTGATGCTTGCGGGACAGGCTTGGCGTAGTTTTAATGCAAGGGGGAAGGGTGATATGCTATGATGGAAGACAGTTGAAAGCCCACGAAAAAAATTACCGTACCCATGACTTAGAGTTGGCGGCCATAGTTTTTGCGCTTAATTCATGGCGTCATTATTTGCTTGGCGAGAGGTTTGAGTTGTATACAGACCATAAATCGCTAAAGTACTTATTCTATCAGAAGGACCTAAACTTGAGGCAACAGTAATGGATGGAGTTTTTGGCATCCTACGATTTTGAGATCGCATATACCCCTGGCAAGGGTAGCGCTGTAGCCGACGCCTTAAGTAGAAATAAGTTAACTTTAAGTCCTTTGTTCGTAGAGCGGCAGAGTTTGGAGTATATTTCTTCCTTTGACTTCAGACCCTCTGTCGACTATGTACCTGGATTATTGGCATCATAAGAGGTGCAACCTACACTTTTGGGTCGAGTTGGAGAGGCACAACAAAATGACCCACGGTTGGTTGAGATAGTAGATAAGCTTATATGAGGGGAGTCCTCAAGTCATCTTGATAGATATGCTATAGATAAGAGAGGTTGGGTACATAGAGATGGAAGACTTTGTGTACCATAAGACGAGAGTTTGAACAAGGCAATTCTTAAAGACTCACATTGCTTTAAGATGACCATACATCCCTGTGGTGATAAGATGTATAGGGATATGAAGTGAGTTTTCTTTTGGGCCGGAATGAAGAAGGACATGGCCGAGTTCGTTGCTAGATGCTTAGTGTGCCAACAAGTCAAGGCGGAGCAAAAGAAGCCTGGAGGTTTGCTCCATCCCTTAAAGATTCCGCTTTGGAAATAGGAAAGCGTTTCCATGGATTTTGTAGATGGGTTACCAAGATCAAGGAAGGGTAATACGGGGATTTGGGTAATTGTAGACAAATTTACCAAAAGTGCCCATTTTATTCCCGTTATAAGTAGAAGGACCACCGTGTGGTTAGCATCTGTTTACCTTCGAGAGATAGTTCATTTTCACGGCACACCCTTTAGCATTGTGAGCGATAGAGATCCCATTTTCACAAGCGAAATTTGGAAAAGCTTACAAGAGGCGGTTGGAACGCAATTATGCTTAAGTACCGCTTATCACCCTCAGACGGACGGCCAAACCGAGAGAGTAAATCGGGTTCTAGAAGACCTTCTGAGACTATGCATCCTAGACTTTGGAGGAACATGGGAAGAACACCTTCCACTAGTGGAGTTCGCCTATAATAATAGTTTTCAGGCTAGCATTGGCATGACACCTTTTGAGGCTCTTTATGGACGACCATGCCGATCACCTACATGTTGGTGGGAATTCACTGATAAGGTTTTGCTTGGACCCGACATGATTAGGGAGACTTCGAAGACGATAGACCTGATTCGACAGTGAATGAAGATGGCGCTGGACCGACAGAAGTCATATGCTGATAGGAGACGAACCGATCTTGAATTCAATATTGGGGACATGGTTTTTGTTAATGTGTCACCGTTAAGAAACGTAGTCCGTTTTGGATCAGTAGGGAAGTTGGCACCGAGGTTCGTCGGACCCTTTCCAATTACGGAGAGAATTGGACAGATGGTAAAGTTACCAGAGAAGCTCAGCAGAGTTCATGACGTGTTTCACGTTTCGCATTTGCGTAAGTATTTACATGATATGGCGGGAGTGGTAGAGCCGAGCACGCTCGAAGAAGTGGAAGTAGAGCGCAATTCCACGATCAGACGAACTCCAACGCGCATTCTCGAATCGGAGGTCAAAAAGCTTCACAACAAAGAGGTCAAGTTGGTCAAAGTGCAATGGGGAGATGATCAAAGAGGCGCGACTTGGGAGACGGAAGACAAAATGCGTACGCTGTACCCTTTCCTTTTTGAGGGTATGTTTTAATTTCTCCTTTTTCTACCGCTTTGTTGACACTTGTCCTATCTTTTAGTATTATCTTTGCGATGCATCTTTGATCTTTAGTTAGGAAGAACCCTATGGTTGCAAACATGTGTTTGAGACATGTTATGTTTGGTGGATGCAAATGGATGCAAGTGGTTGCTAGTGGTTGCTCGTGGATGCATGTACACACACATTAGACACTAGATCGGCTCAATCACCTTCATGTTGCATATAAATGCGTGTGCATATCTAAATTAATGGATGTATAATGGTTGTGTTATCATATGGATGATGCATTTTGATGAATGGTCGTGCACACATGTAGAAATAATATGTATCGATAGGATTCTTTCGCATACATAATGAATGCATGGCACTATCATGATTTGCATTAAGGAGGTCAACTGAATCAGTGGACTGCCTGATCTTTGCATTAGATAAGGAACATATACACACATTTTTGCATAAGTTCATATAGCATTAGAAATTTCTTTAAGGACAATGGATGCTTGTGGATGATGGTTGAGTAGATGGATGATTGGTTGGTAGGATACATTCTTCTTAACTTAGAGATTTCAGGGATGAAATCCTTTAAGGAGGGAAGAATGTAACACCCCATAATTTATAACATTAAATTTCACAAATTAAAGTATACTTAATTTTTAGAAGAAGAATTAAGTGAAATGGGTTGTGCTATTATGTTCATCTCAAAATTTTGGGTCAAGATAGACATTCGGTTTGCATAAAACGGATAACTTATGAAGAAGTTATTAAGCCTTGAAGTTTGTATGCATAAGATATATATATATATATATTCAAAAAAAGTTCAGAACAACGAACCGGGAGGGGGAATAGCCGAATCGCACCATTTTTGGAGTCGACCCAAGCCCCGCTGGGTCGACTAGGGGTCGATCCAGGGTGTTTGGCTGTCAACCTGTGGCCCGATTCGCCCTAAGGGCTGATGTGACATCTGAGTGGTCCTGATGGTTATGGTTTTTCCAAGGTTAATCCGACGGATCTTATTAAATTAAGCTTCTATAAAAACATTCCTAAATCCCTAACCCTAATCATATTAATTCATAACAAGAGCCGCCATGCCGTCAATGGAGAATCTAGAGTAGCCTCCATGCACTTTCAACCCTAAAGAAAGATAGAAGCTTGAATCAAAATCAAATCAAATCTAAATAACGATTAGTCTACATCAAAAGCGAGCAATTCAGTTTCAGAATACAGATCCCAGAAAGACTATTCTTTTTAATTGTGAGTATGATATCTTTCACAAAATAATTAATTAATTTAATTATGATAAGACATAATTGGGATTATGAGATATGATTTTGAATCATGTGATGTAAATTATATGTATGTTTGTGGTGTTGAATCATATGTTAGTCTTATGCAAGTTGGATCATATGTTAGTTCTTATGTGAATCTTATGCAAGTTGAATCATATATCTTATGCAAGTTAGTAATGATTGGATCATATATTCATGTATAAATCTTATGCAAGTTTGGGTTGTTAAAATATATGTGAGACATGTATATGCATATGCTAGTTTATGTGACACTAACCTTTATGTTTAGATCCATATGCAAGTTTACATCTTTATGTTTAGACCCATATGCAAGTTTACATCTTTATGTTTAGATCTATATGCAAGTTTACATCTTTATGTTTAGATCTATATGCAAGTTTACATCTTTATGTTTAGATCCATATGCAAGTTCACACCTTTATGTTTGGATCTATAGCAGTACATAAGTTATGCAAGTTTATGCCCATTACCTATGCTAGTTTTGTATCATATGCTAGTTTGAATGAAATTCATATGCAAGTTATTGGCTATGTAATCTTATGTCATGATCCTTAGATCTATTTTATGTGTTATGTGATGTTGTTTTTCTTTTTATAAGTTAAACTATTTGCGAGTCTAACACATGTCATATGAAAAGGTACGAATAGCGTGGGGATGATGGGATAATATTGAATATACATAAATTGTGAATTGGCATAAAATAGCCTTAAAAGGCATATAATTAATTTGAGACATTAATTGGCATAATTGGTATTTATGAACATAATTTTAGGAGACAATTATGGACATAAATAAATTTGGAATTTATTGACAAATTTGAATAGGGATATTAATCCAATTTGGGGTTAAATAAAGAAGTGTAATAATTAACCGCCTAAGACATGAGGTTAGACTCTTTTGTGGTGTAAGACTGTTCGGACCCGCGCGACAAATCCAGCAGCCACAAATGCCAGTCTAATGTGAGAGGTCAAAGGCACAAATTAAATGCGTAACAATTGTAAAGACTCGAGGTTAGGCTCATTTGCGGTATAAGACTGCCCGGACCCGCCCGGCAAATCTAGCAACCGCAAAGCCTAATGTGGGAGGTCTTTACAAGGTTACGGTTCTAATGAATTAAGTAACACTTAACCAAATAAACACGTGGTGGGACATGGGGGGTTAAGTGGGTGCCTTGGGTGGCATGTGAATTAAGTGGGTGCCTTGGGTGGCATGTGAAATACGATTAGATGCACTCGACCAAGATTGAAACATGTAAGAAGACATAAATAAGAATTGGTTTAAGTGGGGAAACCTTAGTGGGGACCAAGCATAGGTGGAAGGCTTGTGTTAAACATGGGGGCCCTTTTCAAACCAGTAACACATTAAGTATCTTTGTGAGCTCGACCCAAGTCGAGGACGGGACACGCTTACTGGATTTGATTGTAAGAGGTCAAACCGGGTTAGCGGTGGCAACGCAAGTCCAACGGGGTCATGTGCGTACGTGGGCCCGGGCTGGTAGGTAAGACGTTGTTGCATCGTGTAGATATAAGCCGTGCATCTTTGGTGGTATCTGAAAAGGTCGGTTGTGCACGACTTATGTAGGATCTATAATATGGCTATGCGGAATATGATAACAAACTTTAAATGCAGTAAAGTAAAGTAGAGTAACAACACCATGATTTTTATACTGGTTCGGACCTCCAGTCCTACGTCCAGTCCCGAAGCTCCTCTTCGGCTTTTCACTAAACAACACCCTCGCTTCACCCGGAGGAACAGGTTCACAACTACTTGATTTACGGGCTACAAGTTTACCCACTTGATTTCACGGGCTACAAGCTTACCCACTTGATTTACGGGCCACAAGCTTACCCACTTGATTTCACGGGCTACAAGCTTACCCACACAGGACAATTACAAGAGTTTGACTTCTGATTGTGTTCTTCTTTCAACACTGATTTGCCAACGATTGAGTACACCCTTCCTATAATCTTATCCTCAAGTATATGATTTGAATGCAAAGATTTAAGGAAGAAAGATTGCTTGTTGAATCAAATGATATAAAACTGATTCAAGGATTCAACAAGTATTGAATATTTGAGAGAGCTTTTAGAATGCAAGAGAATATAGAGTTAAGATCAGAAAATAGAAGAAGATTCGGTGATTTGAAAGTATGATTTCAAGTCTATTTATAGTGTAGAATAGTTGCATTCCTTCATGAAGAGTTTCTATAAAGAGTTGTGTCCATTTCTCTTGAAATTGAATAGAAATCTCTTCACAAAAAGAAGCATCCTTTCAGAAAAAATTACAGCAAGAAAAAAGGTCGACAGGTCGAAATTAACAGGTCGACAGGTATTTGAAAAAAATAGCCGTTATGTGAAAAAAACAGCAGGACCGGTCGACAGGTCCTTTTTGGGCGGTCGACCGTTTTCTTGCTGTGGACCGGAAGATCTCGGTCCACAGTCTATATCACTCTGCACTCTTTCCCGGTCGAAGCCTGGACCGTTTGGGCTTTTTCTGTGACTTTTCAATTCCTCAAATATACAGATTTTAGCCCCAGCTAATTTCAGTTTCTAAATTGTTTTGTGCATTCGTGTTATACTTTGAGGATAGATTTTAACATAAATCTAACACGACTCCATACCTACATATATATAATCTTAGCTCCATGTCATGATTTACATTGATCTTCACTATGATCTTTATTGATTTCCACTTTGATAAATGTGAATTCAGCTCGTCAATGATCTCTATTTCTATGTTGTCATTAATCAAAATCTTGTGTATCAACATTCTCCCCCTTTTTGATTGATGACAACATCTTGCATATATTTTTGAGATACTGAGTAGCTCCCCCTGGATATATGCTTATATATTTCTATCTCCCCCTGTCCAAAAGCTTTCTTCGGGAGATATTGGATCATGTGCAATTTGATAAACTGTATTTTGTTTTCAGAGACATTTGGAGAAATCAAAATCGCCTTCCTTTTATTGTGGTGTACCTGCAAAAAAGTAGAATATATATACTTTGGTACCCACTTGCTTTGTTTGGGTCCATGGGTTAGATGGAAGGTAGCCATACCCAAGAGGGTTTAATGGAACCTTTAAAGATAAAATTTTCATTATTAATTACTGAATCAAAATAATCATCAATATATTTTTCTCTGTTTTTCCAACTTACAGGAACCCAAATACTTAAGTAATCTCTATTGATATTCCTTTTCATACTTCTAGATCTATTATACAGATCTCTAGTCATAGAAGTATTCGAATTTCTATAATAATTGGATCTAGGATGAGCATTAGTACTAGCAGTAATATTTTTATTGTACATTAAAGCATATCTAGTACTATTTCTAAGATTAGTATTATTTCCAAAGTCGCTATTGACATTTTTCTTTTGAGATTTCACAACAGGTTTTGGTTTGGAAGATAAACTAAGATTTTTCTTAGCTTTGTTCTTTTGCATTATTTTCTTCTTTCCATAACCAAGATGCTTCTTAATTTCTTGGTTTTTATATCCCAAACCTTTCTTATTTGAAGTTGATTGTGAATTCTCAATAAGTTTTGTCAAATTTTCTCGACCTTTGTTAAAATTAGAAACATTTTTTGTAATGTCATCTAATTTTGATTGTAGACTAGCTTTTTCAAGGTCTAGAATCTTGAATTTTGTTTTAAGCTCATGATTTTCAGTAATAAGAACATCATTCTTCTCTTTTTGAACTTCAATTTCTTGAGTTAAAAGAGATAGTTGAGAATTAGAATTAGAAAACGATTCTTGAGCCTTTTCAAGTTCTTCTTCTAATATTTTCTTCTCATCTTTTAACATATCTCGTTCTAATTCGGATCTATTCAACATTGTCTTGACTTCTTTTAACTGATATTTTGTATCTTTAAGTTTAATCATTACTTTATCATAAATATCAAGCATATCCTCAAGAGTAGGAATTCGTACCTCATCCTCTGTTGTCATAAAACATACATTTGCTTGTTCAGTGTCTGAGTCACTTTCGCTATCAGATGAAGATGAGTCTGAATCATCCCAGGTTACTGAGAAAGCTCTCTTTTTTTATTTGTCCTTCTTGAATTTTTCAGAATTCTTCTTTTTATCCGGACAATCTTTATGCACATGTCCCTTTTTGTGACAATTGAAACATTCCATATTTGAAGATGATGGTTTATTTGATCCAAACTTCCTTTTGTCGTATCGACTAGCTTTTCTTTGCTTCAAAAACTTCTTAAAGCCTTTTGCAATAAGTGCTAAGTCTTCATCTTCAGAATCTGAAATGTCTTCATCTTTTTCGGCATGAAAAGCAACATTTTTCTTTTCTTCTTTTTGTTCTCTTCTAGCCTGTAAACTTGCTTCATAGGACATTAGATTTCCTATCAACTCATCTGGCTTCATGGTAGAAAGATCATTAGCTTCTTCTATAGCTAATACTTTTCCTTCCCATTCATTAGTCAGTGAGTGTAGGATTGTTGAAACTACATCAAAGTCAGAATATTTTTGTCCTAACCCAATAAGAGCATGATGAATAGTTTGAAACCTTGAATACATCTCATTGATCGTTTCATTTGGCTTCATTTTGAAATTTTGGAATTGACTTTTCAACAAAGCTATTTTTGCTTGTTTAACCTTGTTAGTACCTTCATGAGTTGTTTTTAGCGTTTGCCAAATTTGATAAGCAGTGGTACAGATACTAACACGGTTATACTCATTTTGGTCTAATGCACAAAACAACATATTTATTGCATTTACATTTACTGCTGCTGCTGTTTTCTCAGCAGGAGTCCATTCTGCATACTCAGTAGTTGGATTAACTATTTCTTTCTGAGTAGCATTCCAAGCATCATAACTTGTTGATTGCATATAGAAAGCCATACGTGTTGCCCAATAACTATAGTTTAGGCCATTAAAGAAAGGAGGTCTTTGTGTAGATTGACCTTCAGTGTAAGTGCTAGTGCTTGCGTTATTTGCCATATTAATCGAATATATCAAATAACTGTGTTACGGTTATAAGATAACCTTGCTCTGATACCAATTGAAAAGGTCGGTTGTGCACGACTTATGCAGGATCTATAATATGGCTATGCGGAATATGATAACAAACTTAAAATGCAGTAAAGTAAAGTAAAGTAGAGTAACGACACCAGGATTTTTATACTGGTTCGGACCTCCAGTCCTACGTCCAGTCCCGAAGCTCCTCTTCGGCTTTTCACTAAACAACACCCTCGCTTCACCCGGAGGAACAGGTTCACAACTACTTGATTTACGGGCTACAAGTTTACCCACTTGATTTCACGGGCTACAAGCTTACCCACTTGATTTACGGGCCACAAGCTTACCCACTTGATTTCATGGGCTACAAGCTTACCCACACAGGACAATTACAAGAGTTTGACTTCTGATTGTGTTCTTCTTTCAACACTGATTTGCCAACGATTGAGTACACCCTTCCTATAATCTTATCCTCAAGTATATGATTTGAATGCAAAGATTTAAGGAAGAAAGATTGCTTGTTGAATCAAATGATATAAAACTGATTAAAGGATTCAACAAGTATTGAATATTTGAGAGAGCTTTTAGAATGCAAGAGAATATAGAGTTAAGATCAGAAAATAGAAGAAGATTCGGTGATTTGAAAGTATGATTTCAAGTCTATTTATAGTGTAGAATAGTTGCATTCCTTCATGAAGAGTTTCTATAAAGAGTTGTGTCCATTTCTCTTGAAATTGAATAGAAATCTCTTCACAAAAAGAAGCATCCTTTCAGAAAAAATTACAGCAAGAAAAAAGGTCGACAGGTCGAAATTAACAGGTCGACAGGTATTTGAAAAAAATAGCCGTTATGTGAAAAAAACAGCAGGACCGGTCGACAGGTCCTTTTTGGGCGGTCGACCGTTTTCTTGCTGTGGACCGGAAGATCTCGGTCCACAGTCTATATCACTCTGCACTCTTTCCCGGTCGAAGCCTGGACCGTTTGGGCTTTTTCTGTGACTTTTCAATTCCTCAAATATACAGATTTTAGCCCCAGCTAATTTCAGTTTCTAAATTGTTTTGTGCATTCGTGTTATACTTTGAGGATAGATTTTAACATAAATCTAACAAGACTCCATACCTACATATATATAATCTTAGCTCCATGTCATGATTTCCATTGATCTTCACTATGATCTTTATTGATTTCCACTTTGATAAATGTGAATTCAGCTCGTCAATGATCTCTATTTCTATGTTGTCATTAATCAAAATCTTGTGTATCAACAATATCAGGTTGCCACTTTGGGGAGTGATACACCCCACTATGGGACCAACACAGGTATCTACGAATTAGGGAGCCGATCAAATGGGGGTAGTGGGTACATCTAGTGGAGATAGGGACAGAAAACACCTATGAAGGCAGCTAGGGGTACACGAAACTACCATTATCATTATTAAGTTCTGTAGGCGGGATCAACTTTAAGTGTGACTAGTGGTGGTGTAGTATAGTAATTATCCTATAGTGATTAGGAACGAGATTAATGCCAGAATATTCCTCTTATTTGCTTTGTCATGCCCACTTGTTTCATGGTCATATCTTATCTTACCAGTTTATGCCTTATCTTACCACTTGTTAAATTTATTATACTCGCCAGACTTTATGTCTGACCCCCTTGTTTTCGCCTCTTTTCTTCCTCCCCCCCCCCCCCCAGGTTCTCAGGGTGGGACTAGTACTAGTGGAGCTTGATCTCGGATCTCTTTCTCTCTCTTTTGGAAGTGCTTGGATTGCTGAAAGTAAAGTTCAGCCCATCTCTTTTATGGCTGCTTGTGTTGGGGTTTATGCCTTTTATTTTATGTACTCTGAAACAATTTAACAAGATGGATATTAAGTGTACTTGGTTTATGAAGTTGTTGTAATCAAACTATTTCTCCGCTGCAATAAAAGTTGTTTTAAAATTTTCAAGTACCATTATTTATATCTGTCTTGTTATATTCTGTTCTATACACTAAATGCGCTCCATGGAAGTAATGCATTCCCTTTGTGAGTGACATTAATGGACGTGGGGTGTTACAGTTCTTGTTAAATCATTACAACGAGAAATCAATTCTTTATAAGAAAAATCTCCATCGCCCGAATAATCATCAATAGCTCCAGTTAAGTACACATCTGAAACTGAGTTGGCAATTTAAGGTTTTGAGTTGTTGTTGTCATTTCCATACAGCGTGTTGAGAGTTTTCCAGATATCCTGCGCCGTTAAACAATGAGAGATAAATTTTAATTGATCATTGCCGAGATAGGAATAAATAATATACATAGCATGAGCATTGAAAACCTTATTCCTCTTATCTAACATATCTCCCAAATTTTCAACAATATTCCAATATTCTAAATTAATAGATTTTAAATAGGATTCCATTTCTGATTTCCAAATTAAAAAATCTGTACCATTAAAAATGACTGAATACGACTGGACTGACTCTTAGAAGGTTGAAAACTAGGAATCACCATGACTCTAGAGTTAATGAAATAACCCGCTCTGATGCCACTTGTTGGATCTAGATTAACCCCAAAGGGGGGTGAATAGGGTTTATTACACTTTATTGCTGAGTTGTTAAAGTTAACGGGATATTAAAAATAATCACAGATCACATAATATAGGAGAAATAGAAATGCAGAAAATAGATGACACAAGATATACCCAGCTTCGGCAAAACCCTGCCTAC
The DNA here is from genome assembly GCA_030737875.1 of Allium sativum. Classification (NCBI taxonomy): domain Eukaryota; kingdom Viridiplantae; phylum Streptophyta; class Magnoliopsida; order Asparagales; family Amaryllidaceae; genus Allium; species Allium sativum. Next base: position 46,879,423 of record CM060912.1, on the reverse strand, counting down.
TGCTGCATTCCTAAGGTTTCTACTATGTAAAAGAACAGATCCCGCATACAAGACCATGTACACTCGCGAACCCCTCGCTCCTATTTTGACCCTACACTCAAAACCCTAGACTGGTCTATATCAACTAGACCAGATTTTCCCTTAGTTTTACAAACAGTAGTAAACTATCAGTAACCCCTAACTGAATCCTCTAGAATTTTATAGACTCTAGAAAAACTGTTTGGACAATTTACAAAAGAATTGAAAACAATACAGAAATTAGACAAAAAGCAAAAAAACCTAGTCCTTGTGAAATTAAATTAAAACACATAGACTTAGCCCCTTTTCACATGGCCGGCCCATTTGCATTTTCTTTGGTCCGATCTCCCTTTTGCTCTGAAGAAAAAAATATGGCGGCAGACGATTTGAGATATTTCTAGGGTTTCTGAATCTTTCTCAAATCGATTCAATATCTTGATGAAATGACGAAATTTGATTCTCAAGTTGCTTCAATCTCTGGTGCCTTTCTTCTTCAATTGATTGTTCTTTGATTTTGAGAAATATGGCGATCGAAACTCTTGAGGAAAAAATGCGAGTTATCTGATTTTTCTTGCTATGAATTGCTTGCGAGTTGTTTTTTGTTTCGATGCTCATGCCTGTGATGAAACTGGTGAATACATAGGGCTAATTAGAAACTCTAAAAATGATTCTCTGATTTCAATAAAAAGATTCGATCTAATTGCTTGGTTTGCCTTTTTGATATCATGATATTCTTCGACTTTGAACTGAATTCCTTAGCAAAAGAAAATTGCATGAGAAATTTAATGCTCCCTGGGCTTTCCCTCTTTGTTTCCCTGAATAAATTTATTTCTTTTGGCATGTTAAACTTAATTGATTGAGATGCAAAATTATGGAAACAAAATAAATGTTTGCCAATATCCTTTGCGTGATTATATTGTGTGATTGTTTATGCACATAAATTCCCTGATATTGTTTCCCATGATTGAAAAGCATGGCCATTTCAGAAAAGATACTTTCCCCTTAAACTTGACAATTTTCAGGAAATATTGAATTGTTTGTTACCGAGGTTACTTTGTCCAGAACTGGAAATAAATTATTATTTTTTCTAAAAGACTCTCTTCGAATTTGCTGATAGAAACATCCCATGCATGATTTATTGATATCTGGAAATGTATTAAACACTTGCCAAAAATGTTGTTCACTAATTTGATTCCTTTTTCCATATCTGGAAACAAAAAAACTTTTGCACTTAAACTGTTGCCATAACTAATTTCTGGAATTTAACATATGCCATTTCCTGATTTCAGTATGTAGTTTTTGCTTTACCATATCTTGACTAACTTTTTGATAAGAACAGATCAACCTTTATTTCTTTGTTGAGCTTCACTTGAGAACTATTTGCGTTAGTATCCACTATCACTGTTGTGTCACCATTTCAGTTCATTTGTGATAGTGCCATGCATGAAAATCTTTGCTTGCTGGTTGCTACTTACTCCTTTTGCTGCGATTTATGACTGTCCATGTCTTTGCTACTTGATCCTGAAACAATTTCATACCTGAAATGAATTTAGATTTCTTGGGCCTTTATGAAATGAGTATCCCTTGAACTTGATTACCATCACTGCATGTTTACATGGATCCATTCTCACTTGTAAATGCTTGACCATATATTACTGGGCTGCGCCATTTACACTATCTCGGCCACTTTTCACCACTGTCTTGTTTACATGTACAATTCACTGTGCAGGTTGCACTTGTGCACTTTGAAAAACCATGTTTAGTTGTTGTTGCATGTATGTTCATACACATGCATGATTATTGATGATCACACCTGTTTGCATCTTGCCTTGAACTACTCTGTGTCCATATATACATGCTGAAATGTATCACTTTCATTATCCATGAATATGATTGGAACTATGTTTGGACTGTAGCCTTTGAAAATTGTGCACATTGAAATTAAAAAAAATTTGGCCTTGTATATGAATGAGAATGCTGAAGTACAGTTTGTCCCACTAATTTTCTCTTGTTGACCATATTCAAATGCACTTGAACAATGAAGACTCGACCACTTGACTTTTATGGCTTTGTATGTTGCTTCCCATAATTGAGTTGGCATGTATGATGACCTATGCTGATGCTCACTGTCTTCATGCTTAACTGTTTATATTTGCTCGACCTTTGGTTGCTTGCTTCATTTGTTCCATTTCACTGCTATGCTGACCATGTTGACCTGTATGTATACATAAATGTATATATACGCATATGTGTATATATATACATGTGTGTATATGTGTGTGTGTATTCGAATATATATTAGCAGACTGCTACACTGTGTTGTGGCTGTTTAGAATCAACTGGTTCTGATCAGCAAACCAGTGTAGTGTGTTGAGGCTGATCAGTGGGTACTTGAAATATATACATATCAGATCAAGTCATGAAAAATGATGAGTAAACACACCAGAAAACTGAGGCAAATAAAATTTTGAAATTAAAATTTATATTCGCTGGAATTTAGAATATTATTTCTGTTCCATATACTGTGTGTTTCTGTATATGACATGCTTGAAGAGTGGACTAACTGAAAGCTGTGAAGACAGAAGATTGAAGACAGTGAATGAGAGTGTCAGTGTGTGTCTGCATTTATGAAATGTAATTGTGTCAAAGAATGTACTGAGTGATGAGTGATGTAGTGAGGAACTGTGTATAAAAAAAATATGAATCGAATTGTATATCAATGATGTATTCAAATAGTGGAGTTATAAATAGATGTATTGTTTAAATGTTTGAAATATAATACTCAATTCAAATAAATCACTGTATGAATATATGAATGTCTGTACAGCCGTATTCTATTTAAATATAAATATTATTTTCCTGTCTGTGATGAATATATGAAACAATACAATAACAAATACATTTATAATAATATATATTTGGTTGTTATCATCTAACGAAAATCATATAATCGTGTATACAACTGTGTTATATACAACAGTAACAGCCCGCATTTCACGTACTGGAGGATCGCAAAATATTTTTTTATTTACTTCCCTGAGGGTTGGATCATTCTCATATTTTGATATGTTGGTTATGGGGATGTGAGACATGTCCATAATTTTTACTAGTTTTATTTATGACCATTTTTCCCGTGTTAGTTTTGTACAGGCACAACTTTTGACGGGGATCGTATCAGGTGCAGAAAGCGATTTCATTGGAAAGGAAATGGTGTTGCCAATTCCGTAGAGTGGTCATACTAAAGATTTGGTTCAGCAGTTTGGGAGGAATCGTTGTTTTAGTTATGCACGATTTCTATTCATGTTTTATAAGCCATTAATGGGCTGATTTGGTGTAGCCCATTAGTGGGCTGGTTGGAGGCTATAAATAGTGGGGGTAAAGGCATGGAGAATAGTTTACTTTCTTTATTCTCTCATTTGGTTGATCTCATGGCCCTCCTTGCTCAATCAAATGCACCTTTCCTTCATTAAATTTCTAGATCTACACAAGAAGATTGAAGATCTACATCAAATAAAGCTAGATCTACATCAAGTAAAGAGTGATCACATCAAATTGAGAGGTTTAGAGATCATTCTTCGCTGTCCGGATTGGGAATTTAGTGATTTCGAGTTAATTTGAAGAATTGGTGAGTGATAATCATCTCTCACGTGGATTCAATTAAGTATATGGGTTGTTTGATCTTATTTTCATCATTTACAAGTTGTTTTCACCTAGGTCTACATCATGGTAAGTATATTTGCATTCGAATCACCATAGGATCTAATCTAGCAACTTAAATTGGTAAATTCATATATTTATATAAGTTTAGATCCATTATTTTGTTTATTCATTGATTTATCGTGATTTGGTGAGTTTTATATGGTTGTATGATGAATGATTATCGTTTAACCGTTGTTGATGGTTTCATAAAGTGTTTGTGATTGAATTGGATAGTTTGGGTGAGTTGTTTGCATTGATGTTGTCATTTGATGATGGATTGGTTGAGATCAGAGATAGATTGGTCAGATCTGGAGTCGAGTCGTTTTTGGATGGGTCGCATGGCTTGTTGCTCAAGAAATGGGATCAATTCGTTGGCTTTAAGTTGTGGTGCTCCGAAAGTTGGTTTTTTGTGGCTTCAATAGGTTGGGTCGTTGGAGATTTGAAGCGTCAGGTCATTGGAGCTTTGATAGGCTTCTGGTTGTTGATATATTGTAACAAGGAGGGTCGTTATGCTTGGAAAAGACAGGTTGCGTGAGTGGATTGGATCTGGCAAAGGCGGGCTGCGTATGCTTGGCTCGCAAGTAGATGGGTCGGTATGCAGGAATGATGAGGGTTGTAGGAAGTCGGGTCGGCTAACACTAATGGACGATGGGTCGTTGGTCAAGAGGGGCGACCTAGAGGGTTGGGTCGTTGGGTCTGTAGCATGACCCAAGCATGGGTCGGTTGCGACTTGGGCATGAACCAATGGATTTAGAGTGGACTTTAATGATGTTATTCTAGTTCGACATTGGATGTGGCTTCACATTGAATTCAAGTTGGAATGATCAGAGTGTTGTGATGAGCTCGTTGATCGATGAAATGCAAGGAATGTGAGTACGACTCAAAGATGTTGAGTTCGTGGATAATGGTTGAGAAGACGTTTGAGCTTATGGATAGTCATTATCGATGACGACTAGAGATACTGAAGGCTGAGAGATTATCGTTAGTCAGAGGTTCTAGCGGGCTCAAAGTAGTACAATAGGGACGCCCAAAAGACTGGACGGGTCGAGTACCCTGGGTAAAAACTTGATGGGCCTAGTTGTCTTCGTCGAGTAAGACAAACATACGAATGCTAGTGGCATATGGAATTTTGCTAGAACTGGGGTTACTATTATCCCTTGACGAATGACCAGATGGGTCGGTCATACAATTAATGATGGTTTCGAAGCAAGATTAGCGGTGATAGCCAGAGCCATGGTTGATGATTGTTTTTCTTGTATCGTCTTATGTGGATTATCCGACGTCGAAGGGGATGTCTCTTGGGTGCTTGTCTGATGTTGGTTTACGCCTTTGGGGCTTGTGCTTGGGAGATGTCGATATCGATTAAGATAGTCTACGCTTGATAACTGATTGCAATGAATGTACTGTTTCTTGAGGCTGTCAATTTTCTACACGATCCGAAACCCGCATGGAAATTATCAAGTTAACCCGACCCGTTTAGTTAGCGGGTCATTCTTGGGTCAACCCGAATTTGACCCAATTATAAATGGGTGGGATTAGTGTTGACCCGCTAACCCGATTTTGACCTACCAAACCCGATTATTATCAGTATGTTCATATATTATTGTGTAACTTGTTATATTTTACTAATTTATTCTTGTATGCTGTTAGTTATATTTTACTTATAACAACTGTTCTCTTCCATACTTTAGTGTTTTTTGTATGTAGTATGCTCATATATTCTTATATATGGAGAATGATTTTTGGATATGGTGATTTCGTGCTTTATATATATGTTGCCTATTGGTGATTTCGTAATTTGCTGTCTGCTGGTGATTTTGTAATTTGTTGTCTGTTGGTGATTTTATAACTTGATCCCCGTTGGTGATTATATAATAGTACTATATGTTGATGATTTGGTTCTTTTGCTGTTTATATTAGTGGGAAATATTTGTTAATGGGATAAACAGGTAAACCCAACACGACCCGACACGACCCGTTTAGTTACATAGGTTGGGTCAAGTTAACCCGTTTATAAACAGGTCCGGTTACGGTTGGGAAAAATGACCCATTTAATAAACGGGTTAACCTGACCCATTTATAAATCAACCGAACCCGACTTGACCCGACCCCAACCCGACCCGACACGACCCATTGTCACCCTACTGTTTGTTTCTACTTGATCGGTGTAAAGGCTATCATTATCGGATGTGGAGGAGACGTGTTGGGTTCTTATCTGATGATATGATTGGTAGATTAGATAATTAATCTGTCTATTCTCATATACTTATATTGATGATGTTAGATATTGTTTTATCGCTCATTAAGACTATTGTCTGACTCAAGGTTTTATGTCTCCCTCTTATTACCTTGGGCTGTTCATCCATGTGTTGGATGGGCACACTGAGTAGTAGGTGATAGGCAGTAGATCTGGATGAGGATGATGCTGCTGAGCGACGACGAGCAGGAGGCTGGCATATTATTTTCTACTATCTGCTATTCTTGATTTCCGCTATTTGATGTATTCTCTAAGTGACTTGTAGTGAGACACATTGTACATAATTTGATGTTGTATCCAGTTTGATATTTGTAATTCATGATGATATGAAAGTTAAAAATTCTGCTTAATTCTGCTTCACTATTATTACCTGTTGTATATGTTCTATTACACTTTATCCTTGCGCTATGAGTTATATGACAGGTTCCACTTATGTTATCCTACCCTGATGATCGTCCATAGATGCTTGGCACTCTTTTAGTGCATTATTTCCCTTGTTAAGTGGGAGTTATGGGCAGTCTTCACAGTTGGTATCAAAGCTCTGGTTATCGATTTTAGCCAAAATTCGAAGACGTAATTGTAAGAGTTTGTGCCCTAGAGGCAATCTGTTTGATGTGAATATTAATAATATTGTTGATATTAAATTTATTTGGAATAAAAAAGATTTTAATATGTTATATTTACTGCATAATATAAATATTGACATAATAGAAGTCCTTTGAATAATAATACGAAATTATATAGTTTCAAGTGAATAACTTGAACATGAGATTATATGATATATTAAGTATTGTAATTCTTAAATGTTCCTTGTCAAGTTTTATTGTTTATATAGGACAACAATAAAACAATGAGACAAGTATGTTGATTGACTGATAATCATATCTCATTAATCATTGATATATGTGATATTAATGTCAACACATAAATACATATTAGAGAATAGCGTATTAGGCTGACCCAACGTGAAAAAACTACGCGGAATATAATTAATAGTATTATAAGTTATTCTCATAATAAAAGTGATGTAATGGTCCTTAGACCCGAAACCATAATAATTTAATTCGAGGATATTTTTGTGTTTTGATATCATCAAAAGTCACTTTTAACCAGGTTGACAATAAAGGCGATTATTGGATACATCTCGAATCGAATGAAAATTATGAATGATCTAGATGGAATTTAATTCTACAATATATAAGTATATATGTAGTGATATCCGTGGGCCTCTTGATTGAGTGAGACTATGAAATGCATGGTCGTGCTCAAATATTGATTTGTTTTATATAGTCTACTCATCGATCAAGATAAATGGATTAAATTATAAAGAGGATGATACTTTCCATGCATCGAGCTCAATCTTGGATATACTGGTTAAAAGGATTAAACTACGTTGAGACCCTAATCACAAAAAGGTTGTATCGAATCATTGATCTTATTATAACTTGGGTAACAACGATGTATTACAAGATATCGCTCACTGTTTATAATTTAAACGTTGTTTAAATTGTTGCCAACGTCATGATAACATACATGGTCACACATAAGGATGTTGAATAAGGTGAGAGCCGTTTAAAATAAAAGGAAATCAATTCATTGGCGGTTTCTTTTATTTAAAAATGGAGAGCGTGTTTATAGGTTCATCTAAAATATCACATTGTATATTATAAAAGAAGACTGCCTCATTCTTTTATTTTTATCACAAAAATGAGATTTAGTAAACCCTAATCCCCAATCGGCTAGTACTGAAACACCACCACCCTCGATTTTGTTTGACGCTATCGAGATCAACGTTCGTGAATTTCCAATAGAGACGCTTCAATTGAATTGTTCGATTCGATTCAATCAAAGAACCAACTTCGTTTAAATTCGTGATTTGATGAAGGGTACACGTTTTAATTCATTTTTGCATTCGAATTTAAATTAGGGTTGATATAAAATCATAATAATCCACTGCAAATCGATCCTTGTTTTCTTTTCAGTGGTATCGGAGCGAGGTTTACAATCGATTCAGTTATTGGTTAGACCATGCAATTGTTATTGTAATAATTTAAGCAGTATTGTGAATACTGATGTATATAGGATCTGGAATTATAGGACATATGATTTAGAATTGAAACTGTTTCATGGTAGACACAATTCTGCTTTATTTCCTGTGTTGAATCTGAATTAATATTCGATATTAATTAGGTTGTGTATGTGTGAAATTCTAGTTTTTATTTATACATGATATGGTTTAATCTATAAACTGTCTCTGTGATTATAATTGGGATCAAATTTCCTTCTTTTGATTAAATGTTTAAGTCCAAATCATATTTGTTTGAATCAGTTTAGAATCTGAATGTTTAAATAACTATATGTTTACTGAACTGTGACCCTATGTATCTAAATAATAAATCATTTCATTCATTAAGATTGTGGCAGAATGATTCAATTTATAGAATCAGGGTCAACATGTTATTGAATAAGATATGCTTAAAACCCTGTTCATCCCAATTCATATGTTCTCTGCCAGACTGAAATTAAGTTGCAGTTGTCTGCATTAAACTCATATAAGTATATATATTGTAAGGAAAGGCTTCTATAATATACATGTTCCTATGTTTACAAACTGGCCATAAAGCTGTGTTAATGAAACACTAAATCATACATGTATCTGTATGTCGTTGTTGTATGTTGCAATATCATAAGTGTGTATAAATGAAATGTTGGTTCTTTGGTGTCTATAAATATCTGCTGCAATATCGTTGTATTAATGAAACTGTAACAGCAGATTTAGTAACATCATGCGAGTGTATAAATGATAAATATTGGTTATTGACATCTTGAATTTATATATACACTGATATTACTAATATTATAGAAATTTTGTAACATCTGGGAATGTTTTACTAAGCATAGGTGCATATGAGATAACATATATTATAAAATGATATGCATTGAAATATGGGTTTTACAAATTCTATGTTTGTATGAAATATGTGTATTTTATATATTCTAGTTGAAATTTGGAAGAGTATATATGTCACACGAGCAGAATATTATATTTGAATGCAATGACCAGTTTTGTTTTACTGGTTTGATTTTGTATTTGCCCAAAATAAAACAGCTAGCATAATAGATTTATTCATTTCTATTTATGTTATTTATGTTAACAAGCCTTGTAAGCGTTTGTGTATATGCCAAGGGCAATTAATATTCTGATGTAGTCTCAGTTTTATATATTTACCTGAATAATTCATTTATACTCGTGTGTGCTGACATGAATTCATTCCAATTGAACAGGAATAATATGATTATATCATGTAAATATTTGAAATTCATGTATGATCTTATAAATTGAAGTTTATGTAGAATTCCGGAAGTTCTTTCGATCTGTAATGGCAAGTTTTGATTTTATTAAATTCTGATGAGTTTGAAAGTCAGTACATATATAATGTATGAGATGATATTCTGATGTATTAGCTAGATTAAAATATATTTAATTATCCTTCGGTTTAGTTTTCATATGTCAGGTGTTTAAAGTTCTACAAAATTTTGTAATTTACCTTGATGTTATCATCTGGGTGGGCCTGACATATATTTTAATATCAGGCTTTAAAGGCATGCTCTTAATTAGTTGATAAAAGGCTAGGCTGCGTCCCTTTTGATTTAGCCAGCTTTATAGAATATTTTATTATACAATAGATATATTATAATTTACAAAATTGTTTTGATTATGGCTTGTCCTATTTTAAGAAAATCTGAAATGTTCAGCAATGTTATATATTTTTGTGATATTAAACACTTAACTTATTATTGCATTAATTTTACCAATATATATAAAATTCGCATATTTAAAATATATAAATAACATTGTTCGCCAATTCGAATTTAAATAACTGGTACAAAACAGAGTATTTACATCCAATATTTTGTATTATTTGCGTCTACTCTAATGTGGATGTAAATGTTAAAATATTTTTGCTTTTGTTGTTCGACAAATGCAAATTTGATATATTTGCGTCTGTTATAATGTATATGGGACGCAAATATCAGTGCATTTGTGTAACGTACATTGGATGCAAATACCAATGCATTTGCATTTATTTTACTACTACAGCAGATGCAAATTGCTATGTATGGTAGTTTTGCTCTTTGGTGCATTTGCGTCTATTTTACTACTACAACACTTATTTATTTATTTTAAATGAGCCTTTTAGGCTTGCCACAACAGATGCATGCTTATCCTTTGCAGTCGCCTCTTTACACAAATGCAATCTTTTCAAACTTCAAACAACCACCAATATCAACTTATTCAACAAAAAAGACATAACATTAAATTATTCATCATAAGTTGTTCAAATATTTCCTTAATATTACAAAATCAAACCAACATCAAACAAGTTCTCACTTAATATCTATGGATACACCTAAAAATAAAAAAAATACCATAATCCTAATCATGGCGACTGTCCCACTCACCATCAAATAGATGTTGAAGCATCTAATGTAGTTATCCGTACTACGTCTTTAGCATTTGAATCTCTTTCTCTTAACGCTCCAACTTCTCTAATTTGCTTCTAGTCAATGTTTCGCTTTTATCGGTGCTACAAGTTATCGTCGTTATACATTTCTGCATTTTACCAAATATCGTATCAATTTATAAATCCTAAACCAACTAGAATAATATTTTACATTGAAATATATGTTTTATAACATAACACTTACCCATCATAAGAAGATAAGTCAGTTAAGACCATTGCTTGGCTGACAACTTTAATGCACAAGTTTTCACAATATTCTCTTCCTCTTTAGCTTACAGCATCTCAGGATCTTAAAACCAGACTGACCTCCATTATCCTTTCTTGATCAACTTCCATGATTGAGACATGAAATAGTCATTTGAACACTGTGAAAAACATACACCAAATACTATGAATTCTCATAAAATGATTTCAAAGAAAAAGATAAAACATTAGTACATACCCTTGGTATCTACCCTTTTATATTTTGATGAGACAACTCTCCTTTAGGAATCTGGGGGGGGGGGGGGGGGGAGGGGGGTTGCAAGGAAATTCAGAGCTTCAAGCGGATTCACCTCTAACATTTGCAAACATGATCCCTGTTTCTTTTGTAACATGGCCCTTTCCTTTGAAGATTCAAGATTGCATTATTTGGAGGTGATCATTGTATTCCTAAGTAGAAAGTGCAGCGAAATCAAAACAACACCATCACATAATATTAAAATGTTAGGCTGACAATAAATCAGTAAAAGGGGGGATATAAGCACAATCCGTCCACAATGTACCTCAAGCTGAACAAAAGTCGTTTGGGTTGGCAACGACATTAAAAGCTTCAAGTGCATTCACCTCTAACTATAATATCACTTGAATGTTAACACTTAAATCTAAGTATAATATACACAAAAGATAACTAATTTTCTATGCATATACCATAAAATGAATCTAAACCATTACTGTGATGTCTAAATTTTGTAACTTCTTTGTTTAGGTAGAGAACAAAGTTACGTACAAATGACAAATCAAAAGCATGCCTTTGAAGAAAAATTCTTTGCCTTGTAAAATTGAGCATAATATCTAATTCCACTAAAATATATCACTAATTGCATATTGTGTAATAATATCAGTATGTGATCACCAAAAGATTCATGCAAACTTTTACATGTAAAGTGAAAATGCACTGCTCCAGATTTGGGAAAAAATGTTTGATCTACAATTACATCATGCATAAATGCTATATTAAAAAAAAAAATTGTTTGAAAATATTGAACATCTGTTAGCAAGACGTCTTAACAAAGCTTCAGGTGAATGGGCAAAGTGGGTCTAGAATATAATAACTATGAGACATGAATGTAACTTGTAGATAAAATACACTAATAGTTGGCACAAAAATGAGAATATATGAAAGGGTCCTATTGCTCCTTTTGCAAGTATAATTTAATTTGCAATCTATCGTTGTCTTTTTAGGAACTATATCTTCATTATATTGATTAGCTTCAGGTAGTCATTGTCCATTTTTGCGAAGTTTCTGCTCGTGTTGTTTCTTGGTATCTAATTAAAAAAGCAATTTCAACCTCTTTAGCCTGTACCTAGTTCATTAATGATAGCATAAAGAAGAATCCATTCTTTTACTGAGAAGATATGTTGAAAATCCTGTTATGCTAAACAACTAGCATGATGATTGAATATCTATACATTTAATAGGCACAAACAAATTATGTTGTGAACTTAAAAAATAGTCTCCTAGACTAAAGCAGGTTGCTCTGTCATATAATATGTCCATACCTAGTAGTTTTGAGAGAAGGCTGAACTATTGAAGTTCAAAGTGCAAAGGGAGGTATCAGTCGAATAAGTGGTCTAGCAACATCATTAGTTGAATAAACACGAATAATAAGCAAAGATAGTTATTTAGCATTTTTCCGCAATTGTCTTGACTACCACATGCCATATTTTGTTACCACCTACTGAAATAGTGTGATTTATATCATATGTTAAACTAAGCATCATTCGTTGCTCAATAGAATCTGACATCACTACGTGTCATCTCCTAGACATGTATATGCAAAAGGTTAATTATACAAAATGCAACATTGTATACATAAGTTAGGCAATTTTACTTAAAATCTAAATGGGGTGCACATATTAAGATATTCTATTATCAAAACAATGCTATTCTATTCACACCATAGTGTTGGTTTTTTGGATATTTTTTCATTATCATAGTAATATCCTGATGATTAAATGGTCAAGGATTTAATTGAAATATACTGATATTTTCAGTTGATCATGCCTATTAGATTTTCCCAACTATGAACTTGCATTTCTAACAGTAGCTGAAGCACATAGATAACATTAAGAGAGAGTATGGCTATTGCTAAAGCAATTGAAAAACTGTTGTCAAATCATACTTTAAAAAAAATCCATTTCAAATAATTATAGCTATTATTAATTTATACTCTGCTATAGTAGTTGGCATATGCTTACGAAACTATACTAATATAAGTACCAGAAAGTAATCTAACCAAGATGCACTGGGATCATATTAAGTGAATATTCAGGTTTAGTATGTTAATAACATGGTCTGTGTTAAATGGTACACGAATTTTCAACTAATTTCACAAATGTAACCTTTTATTACAAGGCACTAGCATATAAACATCTACTTTCAAGATATATTATTGTCAACATCAACATTAACCCACATAGTGTTTATAGAGCAGCATGTGCAGTTTTTTGTTGAAAGAATCATAACCATTATTTTGAAACAATGCAATTGTTAGTAAAACTTTGTTTGGATTATATTGTTTAAATAAATAGATTTGTTTACTACTTAAATATTAGCATGTAAAAATGGAAACAACCTTTTACAAACAAAGAAAAGGCAGCAGAAGGGTACATCAAAGCAGAGAATAAACATATGGTCCAATAAGCCAAAGCGATTACAACTTTTTGTTTGCTTCAGCCCATCAAACAGAACTCATTGTTTTCAAAAACTTTAGGGAAAATTTCAAAATCAGCACAAAACCGTTCCATGTTCCATCTAGCGATTATTCGTAAACTCCACGATATGTATTCATGGCGCATTTTGAACAGACAACATTTTAAAGAAGTATTTACACACATGTGCAGTAGTCGTAAGAAACCCACAATCAAAAAACTGAACAGAATGACAAAAAATTGCCTCTTATCAGATCACTCTATCCCCAAACGTTTCAAATTGGAAGAACTTATGACTCCATGTCTCTTGGACCTTAAAAAAATCGTGTAGTTATTGTCTTGACAACATGACAAACACTGCCAACATGCACAACTAAACATAATAGCATCCACAAAACAATGATTTGTTCATCAACATAATCTGATATAAATTGTAATTTCTCCTTTTACTTTCTACTAATTGAAATATCATAATTGTTCATTCTAGTTTTTGAATCAACAATTTAATATTTTACATGCTTTTTTCATTATTATTAAAATATAAACTTGTCAGACTATAGGATAAGAAAAAAATTATACCTCATGCTTCCCCTGGCATTCCTCAGTTTGTCATTTGCAGCGGCTACTGCTGCTTGAGCATCCTGAGTGAATTAAAAAGAACTGTAAAACTCGCAAAACGGAAAATATAAATAACAAAAAGGATTCAGCTTTTAGTATGAAGGATTACTACATTAAATTTGGATTTAATCATGATTTCTTGTGTCATTCTAACATATGTTTATCATCAATGGTCGCATCTTGAAATAATCTCTCTGTGTTCTCTTTCTTATCTGTATTTCATAAATAAACAAAAAGTTGAGTATATCTTTGCTAGTCGCTTAAAGATAAAGTGTTAACGAGATTGAAAAAGTAAAGGTGATCGAAACATACTAGTTTTCTTATGTTTACTTACACCAAACAACAATGATGATGTTGAAGCCTCAGCAACAATTCAGGTGCAAAAAGGACAGGTTCAGAATATAACAAAAATTAAAAATACTGCTAATTTTAAGCAGGAAGAGAAAAGGAGAGATTCATTACCAATGCTCCGTTCCATATCGCTGTCTCTGACAATAGCGTCTGACATATTTACAAATGGATCCTTTGAAAAGAATTCCTCCAACTTCGAGAAACTGTTTATCTCAACACCATTGGACATGTTATGGTCATGTTCTTATTTAGAGGCTTTCAGACCTTTAATCAGACCACCAAGAATGCCACGTCCTACACCCTAGTTTATGAAAATATATCAAGTTAGTCCAACTAAGAAGAAAAGAGATAACAATATTAAATGCAACACATATAACTAAAAACAAAACCTGATATTTCTTTTGATTAGAACAAGTAATGGTGGTATCAGCAGCGACAACAACGATTTTATCATGGAGGCATGGAAGAGACTGATATCTTATTTACAAAGAAAATAATAGTCTTGATTAAATGTTGAAGAAGCTTGGATCTGAAGTCTGAACTATTAATAAAATCAGAAAGAAAACCGAAGTACCCAATGACATTTTCATACTCCAAATCCAAGTGATAATACTGCAAATTCACTATCAGTAACCTGAATCAATAACATAAAAAACAGTTTACATGAGAACCATCATTCAATATATCAAATAATGCATTTACATGGTAATTATGCAACAAGAAGGTAATGAGATACATCCCTTTGTGCAGTAAGAATTGTATAGAATAAGTATAATATTTGATGACTAAAAAAAAGAATACAACATGGTCAGTTCTGCATAATTTCACTTATGATCATTATTATAGTAACAAATAATTTATAAAGCTTCAATGTTTACGCAACATGAAATAAAAAGCACACAGTACCACAAATCAAAATTTACAATGGAAAATTAATATCACCTTCGTGTCTGGTCTGACCAACTATGTGAATATTTGTTCCTTCAATACTTCCCTGGAGATTATAGATGCGGACCTGTAAAATCGCAAATAATTGTTGATATGCTGCTTTTATAAATTAAGTGTATAGACATAAATATAAAAAAAAGGAAGAAAACCAACCCTACTGCACTCATTTCCAATAGCCAAACCAATGCCACTGGGGCAAAAGTCTAAAGCTGATATTGAAGCACTTTGGTTATTCACCTCAATACCTAGAATTTGAAAAACAAAAAGTATCAAACAACTGTTGCTAGCTGCTAATATCAGCGAAGGCGAAATCCGCGCCGGTTGCTGGTGAAGTGAATAGGTGCAATGGGATGATGGCTGCTAACAGCTGCTGAAATGAATAGAATCGATGCAATGATGGGAATCTATGCGAGAAGGGAATCGAAGCGGTGATGGGGTGAATTGATGTGGTGATGCTGTGAATTAAGATGAGAGGTAAAACGAAAGTGATTGCAGATGTGAAAAGGGACGATGGAAGTAAAGGGAGGGAGATTTTATTTTTCGCGGCCTTTTCCAGTAAAACATGCCACCTTTGTTTGGGCTCCCCCACTTGTCGCTCTGATTTATCCATCTTGTCGTCCCTCTTCAAACATCTGCTTATAGCAAACATATGTTACTTGAAACATTTCAAATAAAGAATATTCAAATGTCTAAAATACCAAACATATGTTATTTGAAACATTTTAATTAAAGAATAGCATCCAAACAAAAAATACTGAATATACTCACAGTTAAATGTCACCTTATCTAGGATTGTCTCAAAATAATCTCATTTCCGATTCCAATAGAAGAGCAACAAGCATCTGCTTGACCTATAATTTGATAAATAGCTACCAAAGGTAAGCGATAAATGTAGGAACCACCACCAAAATATAATAATTTATACATGTATATGCGAAAGAGGTAAGATCAAATTAAATATGATAGGATTTAAAATTCATTCACGCTAAAATGCCTATTGAATGAACAACAGTAGCAACAAAATAAAAATAAAAATTTGAAGTAGTAGCAGCAGCTGCTGCAAGGTTAGGTAACAAAACAACAAGAAAGAAGTCTACAGATCAATGCCCGTAATAATACCTAATTTTTTCTTTCAATATGTGGAGCCTTACATCAGGATTTATCAGCATCACCCTCTAAAGTACAATAAATAAATAAATATGCTAAAATTGAGTTTTGATATATCGAAAAGCTTATGAATTTTGAAGATTATACCCCTGCTGTACTGCTAAAATAAAATACTGTATGAATTGCTTGGAGCTCAGAAATTTTCGGTTGATAAATTATGAAACTTGCTACCAAAAAAAAAGAAAGATAAAATAATATGATTATAAAAGTCAACTACAGGCCAACAAGCAATGTAACTTTACCGCTTTTCTTTCTATAAAACCAGATCCATCCAGATCATACAGCTTGAACAAAACTGCCATTTATTGCAATAATTCGGATATTTAGGGATAGAATTATGAAAATATATCACTATTAATTAAAATACCAACTTACAATCAATTTTATCCTCACATGAGAATTTGTGTGAAATACATTCAATGATCTGACAAAATCGCCAAAATCAATGAATCCTCTTTTGTTGGCTCCGAACAAGTCAAATATCTTCAATCAACATGGGAAAAGAAACGATCAGATTTATCCATTTTCACTATTATGATAATAGTAGCTAGAATAGGTTTGAATTCTGCAACAAGGCAGAGAGATTTGTTAGATTTAATTGAGAAGAAATGGATTAATTTTATGTTTATTATTGAACATAAATTATCTAAACTCCATTGCCAATTTGATTGTCTATGAATAGGAAGATGTAACCAATAATAATTTACCTTAGAATCAGATACGCGACTGTGATCAAAGCGAAGAAGTAACGTCAATGAATTAGGGATCGTGGTCTTCATAAACATAGAGCAGCCCAAGGAGTTCCCTCATCTTCCATTTCAAGTCACGTATTTTTAAGAGCGACTAGTTGACCCATAAAGGCGATCGAGACCGATTTGTGATGCAGAAGGAAGTGGAGTTGAGATGCGTGATTGAGCTGCTCAAAGCAAGCGACGATGACGATGACAGACACTCGAAGGTAAGTGACGAAATTAGATGGATCAAACTGTATGAAATTGATTTGAGATTACCTGAGTTCAGCAAACGCTTGATTACGATCTGACTTTAGAAACAGAAATTGATTGAATTTAGGGTTCAAAATTTTCCTAAAATTTTTAAAAGAGCGCGAAGTGTTTTTGTTTTAGCTCCATACATGCAGCCTTTTTTTATTCTTTCCCTCCAACGTTTGACAACACCACTTTACTGCGTCCATTTTTAATGAAGCAGACGCAAATTACTTTATTCTACCATCTATTTGTATCTAACTATTCAATGAGTGGATGCAAATATGGTTACTTAATTTTGGTCCCATCCTATCGCGTCAGTTCACTGATGCCAATGGATGCGAAGAGAGGAAAAATATTTACTTTCACTTATTTGCATCTATTGTGGTTTAAAAACAGATGAAAATTATACTATTTGAATCCCTTTTGAAACTATTTTTAATGTTAAGTCAAGGTGACTTCTTATGTGATGGCCTGAAAATCTGTATTATCTGAGTTGACTAAACCAACACACGTCCAACCCAAATAATTCAGAAACAAGAGTCACTAGGGTTAAAGAAATATAAACAGATAAAATAAAGAAAAACATCAGAATCTCACAGCGGACTGAACAAAATATAATATCATATATCATAACTTTGAAATACAATTTTGTATTGTATATACATACCATATCAGAGTACAATACATATACATCACAGTGCGAATACTTTAAATAAATAACAGTGAAGCCTCCTGTTTCAAGCTCTTCCAAGTGTATATGTAAAAGCCCGAAACACTTGACTGCCCGTACAATTTTGGGCACCCAAGAGTTTAGGGAAAAACAAACAAAATAAACTCTGGGTTAGTCACTGGACTGATGTGAGTAAACTCCAACCATATTGTTTAACTTTGAAAAATATTTTGAAAGAAAGGGTAATAGTAAGACCAACCCACACATAAACATGGACGGTTTTTACCTTACTATAACCCAAAACATTTTGATATCAAAATCCGGTGATATTATAATAATGTCTAATCAAATAAATAACCAAATAGCAGAACACTTGCATCTCATGCTCCACACACGTAGTATAATATCAAAAATCGCAGGGCGCTTATTGGAGATTGGATTCCAACTATGACAAGGTATGGGACCACACCCCGATCAGTGTACTCTAAAGGGGTTACACTGGGGTTAAGCAAGAACATCTTGCGACCCGGCCACACAGGACCGGCCACTCATTTAGCTTGAGTGTACCGAATATATTGTCAACCTCGGTTGTCGGCCGTCCAACCGTAATCCGTAGGATAAAGAATCAAAAGAAGAATAAATAATGAATTTTCTCTAGATCGGTGACAAATATACCCTGCTTGGATATGACCCAACTAGCCATGCTACCTGCCCGATTTTTGTCATTTCCCGGTTGTGAGGCTTGAGGATATGTATACCTTTTTAGAACATCCGGCCACTATACACTTTGAATGTCACATCGTCAAATCCATCAAATCACTAGTTGATCTTCCAAAAATATTACAGGTATAAAAGCTAAGACAAACTAAATACTCCGCCACTAAACGTAATATCTTGAAAAGACCATCTTATGTGATCTGTTTGGAATACTCTGTCAGACATTCTCCCATACAAGTAGTCCTGGGACTGGACAAACAAAACAACCCTTGTATTTCACTCCATCTTTAGTTCTCTTCAGCATAATCTAATTCGCAACGCCTATGCCTATACGAAGTGTTTTTAGGACAATAAATCCAATCGGTCTCTCCATATTGACAACGATGGTCAAACAAATCTTGGATAACCGGTGATTTAACTATCAAAGGAAAATAAACATCCATAAACCAATCGCTGGACCCTTCTAATATTTCATTAATTATACCATTTCCAAAATCCTTTCAATATTCTCTCTACATATATTGATTTCTAGTTATCAAAGTTTCTTAAAAATATTCTAACTCCTTAAATTCCCGAAAAAATTCGCCAGTACCTCCTTTGTACGGCTCAATCGGTACAACTACAAAACGCCTCTCTTGGCCCTTTTACATTCAAAAAGAAAATCGAATATCCAAGCGGCTTGCGCATTAAGCTCATAAAATCTCATATGGAAATTTAAACATGTACCTTTTTGTTGGGCATTCAAAATATAATCTTCATTCCCTCCTCTTACTCTTCATCCCATACCTGTCTATCATATACTTATCTAATTCCAATTCAATACAACTTTAAGATTTCAGTCACATTCACTTTACCACTTTATTTCCAATTTACCCTTTTTACTTAATCCACTTTTAATTCCCACATCTCACGTTTAAATATACATTTATTTGCTTACGTATATAAGTCAAATTCAATCTCCATGTCAAATTCTAAAATTTAATTCCAGCACTATACTCGGATTCCCAAATTTAATTAACAAATTCAAATCAATTAAACAAAGTTAAATTCGGGCCAAAACACTATTAACTAATTTCAAGAAATTAGTTAACTTCATTCGATAATTAAAAATCTGATTTTTATTCCAAAATCACCTTATCTCACTACAACAAAACAGATCTATTACAACGTCCATTTTACAACGGGCGTTTGCTACCCGTTGTAATAGACTTCTGTTGCAACGGTCATTTTCTGGACCGTTGTAATAGATTCCTATACAACACCCTTTCTACAATAGGCATATAATGCCCGTTGTAATAAATGGTATTACAACAGTCATTTTTTAGCCCGTTGTAATAGATATCTCTTTTACAACGGTCACGAAATGTCCATTGTAATAGATATCTATTTTACAACGGTCACAAAATGTCCGTTGTAATAGACGCTAATTTTTGACAGTCAATAATTAATAATTACAATACTTCCATAAAATTAATTTTGATTATTTAATAATTAATCATTAATCATATATTACTTATTTAAGTATAATATTATATTACTAATTACTAATCATTAATAATATTATATTATTTATTAATAGTTAATAACCAATCATTAATAATATTATATTAATCATTTATAAATTATAATAATTAATGATTATAAATAAATAATCTCTAATTATTAATTATTATATATAATCAATATTCCAACAAACTTAATTTTACTTTCCAGTTATTAGTAAGTAATATATATCCAGTAATCAGTATCAATAATTTATAATTAACAATAAACATTAATAATTTATGATTAATAATATTACTACACTACATGAAAAATAATCATTTTAACCGATGTTAATTTTTTAACGATCATAAAATGTTTGTTGCAGTAATTATTATTTATTAATATTCGATTATATACTAATTAACGACGACTTTTTTTAAAAGTTGTCATTTTCAAAATTAACCTTTTCAAACGTTGTTTTACTTATAAATTTGCATTAAATTTTCTAATTTTTTGTAATGTTTATTAAAATATTGTATGATTAATAATTTATAATAAAAAACAATTATTCGATACTTACTAGTTTAGTAAACATTAATAAATAAATAGATCTATTTTATTCAATATATTTCATTATTTTAAGCATAAGTTTAGTTACATATTCTGCAATATTGCAGTGTTGCCTAGTAAGGTTTAACACCTTCGAATATACCATCATTAAATTTTTTCTTGAAATTGTATAATAGTACATTTTTTTGGAATATGACCTCGAAATTTCTTTAAAAAGCGCGAGAGGTAACGGTAGAAATATATGTTAGATTTGAAACAGAACACATGTTTAATTTTTCTATTTGTATATTTCAAATACACTGATAGTAACAAAATAAAAACGTCCTATATAATACTTTGCTCAAATCACTTATCCGTGCCCGACCCGTTTATCTACTAACAAATCACGATAAACTGATTCCTTCCCAAATGCTGCTCATATCATCGGCTGCTTCAATAAAAAACCCTAGCTCTCTTCTGCTTTGCGATCGAAAAAATAACAGTCGAAGGCGCCTCTAAACAGGGTGACCGAGGATGACGAGAATAGGAAATCCTGGGTAGACGATTCAAGGTTAGGTAAGGCTAGGCGAAGGCAACCGAGGTGGGGCGAAAATTGAAAAGCGATTCGAGAGTTGCTAATTCAACCCAGGCAAGGCGAATTAGGCAAGGAGACGTGCTTTCTATGTTCCTAAACCCTCGTTCCCAGATCTCTAAAATCTGAGAAGGTATGTCTCATGAATTCATGAAGGAAGGTATAATCGTTTGCTTTTAAGTTAGAAGAAAGAGAGCAAAGATATGTTGTTATTTTCCTAGAAGCTTCTAACTGTAAATGAACATTAATATTTTCTTTTTTTGTTTGTTTTTGCTTGACGACAAGTTTCACAGTTTGCTATGTACAGTCACATACAATTGTTAGTGTAAGTGACCCATTTTTCCAGTCCGATATCAAACTAGAAATAAAAATAATTGTTTTTAGATTAGTAAGCAAATGATTGTGGTGTTGATCGCAATGATGAATTTCCTTCTGTTGTGGTCAATTAAAGAATGTCCATGTTGACAGATTCACTTGTCCATGTTGGAAATATTCTTTGTTATGTAAACAAAGGATCTGCGATATGGGATATTGTAGATTCTTCTTATTTCACCCATTTTTCTGTGAAATTATTGCTTGGTTTCAACTTCACGCAACGTCTTTCTTCCTTTTATCATCTTGCTCTGTCTTTCTTGTTCTACTATGAGATTTATACTGTTTATGGTTTTGCATAAAATGCTCTTAGCTTTTTCTTGTATGTGTGCCTCAAGCAAACTAACTAAAGCTAGTATTTATGTTATGTATTGCTTCATAGGATACTGCTAGCTGTTATAAAATTATTTTATGAATGAATATAGATTGTTTTGTGTCGTTTCAGCAATGATAGTTTTAAAATTACGTTATGTATTGCTTCATAGGTCCAACCTTCTCTTACTTTTTGTTATTCCATTTTATACCCAAGAATTCATTATTCTCTATTGATCTATTTTGTTCATTCTTTTTCCCTTCTTTTTTTGCAAGTTATAAAAGGAGAAGCAGCAGGATAGTTTTAATATGCACTTCTTAATCTGATAAAAAGTACTTAAACTTTTATCAAATACCGTGCTAAGGCAACTTCTTAGTTATCGGCGTGACTTCAGTATCTTTCTAATATATAATTATGCATTTTGTTCCTTTATAAAATGTTTTTAAAGAACGGAAATTTCTGGCGATGACTCAAAATATGTTCATACTGGGTTTAATATATACTGACAGCACTATGTAGCAGAATTGTCATGGATTGTATATGCAAATTGCAGTTTAACCAAATATTATTTTTGATCGAACAAGATTTGCATGGATTATAAAAATTTATAATCTATTTGTAGCTATAAACCTATATTCCTCATGAAATGTTCCAAACTTTTTAACTCCTCAAAATATATTTTTGGAAACTAATACCTTCACTCAATGCTTTTATATGTCATTAGGTGAAACCAAACTATCAAGCTT
Organism: Allium sativum; assembly: GCA_030737875.1. NCBI lineage: Eukaryota > Viridiplantae > Streptophyta > Magnoliopsida > Asparagales > Amaryllidaceae > Allium > Allium sativum. The sequence goes on along the minus strand of CM060912.1, from coordinate 46,856,496 downwards.
CCCAATTATAACCATCCAAAAGAACCAGTTTGTATGGTTGTTTTCAGACCATTCTTAGAAGTTGAATATATTATTTTCTAAATTCTCAAAATAGAGAATTACTCTATTTAGTCATACAATGCCTTAACCATGAAGGTACATGTAAAATGTATTAAGGTCATAATGTTAAAAATTATCAATGTTGGTACTATGAAAAAAGAAGCTTCATCAACTTCATTGGATCGGTTTTCCCATCATTTTGCATATGTAGTATCCAAGACATTAAATTCATTAACTGAAGCTAACAACTCGGTTTTCTCTGCATAATTTCAGAATATGTCATGTTGAAGAATTAAAGTTGGATTATCTCTAAAATGCATTCATGTTTCTTATAAAATTCCTTGAATTTACTAATGTGAAAATCCCTTTTTTGTTGTTATTCCATGTTTCCCATTATGCTTAATCATTTCAATATGGTTTAGTGTGCCTTTGGCATATAAAATTCTAATGAGAAGGCATGATGTTTTCATTTAGTGGGTTAAACAAAACATCATCTTAGTAACTTCTATAAGGATATTTTAATAGAGATTTGATTGAAGTAATATCCCACGAACACCCATTTGAACTATAAATAGTACACTAGCTCTGCAAGAACGCATGTTATCCGTTTTTCTTTTCTAGCTATTACCACTCTTGCGGTTAAAATTAGCAACATATTTAAGTTACATGTTTCTATTGTTATGTTAGCAAAACCAAATTTTTGAGCGATTCATTTGTATTAACTGTAAGTGGCCAACAATATCAGGTCTTCGGTGTGTTTTAGATGTGAAAACATGCTTCACCTGTCATTGTAATTAGAAGTCATTCAATAGTGATTCAACTAATATTATCGATCTGATTTTTTTTGCTAAGCTGTACATAACACAAAAATACATAAATTAAATTGACTCTGCTATATCCTATATTTGTATACTTTGCAGAATAACTGCTTCTGCGCTTAAACAGAAGGAAGAATTGTATATACGTATATAATCTTTAATGTATTTTTGCTTAAGAAAGAATTTTATATTTAATGTATTCTTTTTTGCTTCATACTCAAATAAAATGCCTTTTCATACTTTTAATACGAGAATTTTTTCTACCACGTAAAAAATAACTACTTATTCCATTGATGGCATTGTCATCATACATTAGAACTATCCCCAGATAAATTATAAGTTATTGTTTATGTGTTGACTATATGAGTTGCTATAGCAAGTAATCAAGAGTGAATATACATTCTCCTCATCAAAAATAATATGCAGGTTATGTTTTACAGGTTTTACTTTCATATTTTCAAAACTACCTTTTTATTATTTTTACCCTTACTCCCAAATACTTCACCGACTAAGTAATTACAAATATATTGCTTTACACAACTTAAGCATTAAAGTTGATTCCTGTTGATTTTGCACCAGCGAAAAGAAGAAAGAACTTTAGAACTGATTCATGAAAGAATATTTTTTTTCCCCTTGCAGAAGAAAACAATGTTTTTTTGAAGGTTCATTTATCTACAACAAAAAATATTGCTCTGCTAAAAGTTGTATGCCTATAAAAAGTGTCCAATTTAATATCCCTCTTTTAACTGCATTAACTTCACCTTATCCATAAATAATAATAGATTGCAATGAATCATGGAATCTATCTAAAATATTACAACTGATAGTTTGAAGCTTTGATTTAAGTTTTATTGTTTAATTCACGGGTTTAATTTAATGTGTTTACAATGTTTACGTTAAGGTCGAGGGTGTAATTCCAATCGCCATATTTCGACCTACTGCTATTTAAATTTTTTCCTACTTTTAACCTGTTATTACTTTTCAGTTTTTCTTCTATTACTGCCGCATTAGTGTTCATATCTGATTCATCTTTTTCTGGCTTTTAGTCTACCAATTAATCCATCTTTCTTGCTTCAAAGATTTAGGTTTTATTTGTGCTTTTCAATTGTACATCAACTCATTTTTTCCTATATGTTATAGGGCGGAGAAATGCATGCAGAAGTAGGGCCTCAGTTCATGCAACTCTTCACTGGAAAGCTACAAGAAGGGTTAGTGTATGACATTGATGCGTTCAATGTTACACCTGCGGGTTAAAGGTATCTCCCAATACAAAAATCTACCAAGATTCAATTCAATGCTTGACGACCTTTATAGAGGTTGAAAAATTATGATTCCAATATACAAATGTCTAAGTTTTCCTTCACCGACTATCCAACAATAATTACGAGAACTCACCCAATAATGTTCCTATCAGGTTTACCCACTTCACCCTTTATTCATTCATAGCATGAAACTTTCCTATCAATGCATTCTTAGTGCTATTATCCAATAAATTTCAATTTCAGATGTAATTGAAATTCTACATCATGATGGTGAGGTTCTTAGCCAGTCAATAAGCGAATACTCTATTGCACCTAAACACGAAATTATCATACACCGACATCCGTACCTTCTCAAATATTTTTTTATACATACAATATAGCTACGACTGAAGTAACAATCTACTCATTACTAAATTTTCTTTCCATGTGAAGTGGTAACCGAATTTCAGCTATGTCATCGGGAGACAAAACTCCTTGCTCGATCAATTTATGCTGGAAGGAAACAATCAAAATGGTAATCCTTACTCTGATGACTATTAAATCTTTCCTTGGTATGTTTTCTAATAATTGGCATATTACTACAACCAACTCACAAAAAAATGATCTTGCTTTGTTTATCTCTTCTCCATTTTCATGTAAACCAACCCTTCAACCTATGTGTACGCTAATCTTGATATTAATGAGGGTAACGAACTATTCAGGTAGTTGAATGATTATGTATTTTATTATTCCTGTTTATTTTTAAGCATGCACTGCTTTAGAAACGTAACTATATTCTGAAGTAAATTCATAAGCTATGTGTGTATTAGCTATATTGAAATCAGTTGAAGTTTGTAGGATGACTAGAAGTTCTATATTGATTTTTATGGTTTGAAGTATATTTTACTACATCTGTATAAATTGAGAAACGAAAGTTTTTTTCCAACTACAGTACTAAATCTTTACTACGTTTAGTTTATACTAATATAGAAATAAGGGGTATAAGTTTTGCTACCCTAAATATTTTTCCTCTGATGAAGAACTGATCAGATTTACCATTTCTAAAATTGACCTTAGCAGACAAAGGTTGAGCTATTAATATATTATTCAGAGCAAGTGTATGCATACATGTGTGGGTGTATGTGTGTATATGTATATGGATGTATATAGATACACATTACACACATGTATTATAATGGAAAACCTACATTTTGAAACTCTTGAACTGTCTAAATTGTTTTTTTCTTAATTATTAATTATTGTAAGTATGATTACATCAGTTTGATTCCCATGTTCTTGTGCATTATCTTCAAATATAAAAAACCTTTTCTCTACTTCATATAGCATAATCAAGTTTAATTATTAAAAAAATGAATTCTCCATTACCATATAATAAAGGTTTATCAAACTTCAATTTAAAGCAATTCAAATATGTTCACCTGTGACATAGTGAGCATCTAAAACGGTTCCAGCCACAACATCCAGTGTCAAGATGTTTTACGTGTTCAAGCTCAGTGTAATTGGATTTACACTTTACAATTACTTTTATATTTTTAAAACAATTTAGACAAAAAAATCAATCAAATTCATAATTAAGAAAAATATAACAATTTTTTCTCAATTATCATATAATTTAACGGTCGGTTTTCCTCCCCGTTTGTGGTAATACTAGTAATATCTGGTGATATGTGTACACAAATTGGGAATAAAACAGTTAACATTTTGTACATATTCCCAATTTAGTGCAATGTTGTAAGGTTATAGCAATGCAAGACTTAAATGCTGTATAATATTCTGATTGGTGTATAATAATATATTCTCTCTACATTTGGTAACATTTTTTTTTTTTTTGCAGTCACACTATGTTAGTAACAGTATGCAGGCTCAAGATCAACGAGATCGTGTTACTCTGGACGGTTTGGTGAGAAAAAAGTGCAGGCTATTAGGTTGGAATAAAAAACATAGTTGCAGAGGGGACGATAGCAGGTACTGATCCTGATGTTGTGGCGGAAGCTTTTTTGTTTAGGCCAAATTTGGAGATGTCCACTATCAAACAGGCCGTTGGATCTACCATCGCGTGGCACAAAGATTATGTTTCCTTGGTCTAGTGTTGGTACTTATGAAACTAGTTATGTAATTTATGTTAGAACTATGTCGATGTAACTTATCTAACCTTTTGGAACGTAAACTCGTCTAAATCTTTTGGAATGTAAACTTATCTAAATCTTTTGGAATGTAAACTTGACTAACTTTTTGAAATGTATTGGAATTTTATGACTCTCGCTTTAGTCTTATATTATGTGTTATTATGTGATTTTGATTGTTGCATCACAGTATTTATTGCATGCTAGAATATTCATTATTATTATGGATGTATATGGTCGATTGCCTGTTGTAAAAATGGGTTTACCAAGTAGTCTATTACAACGGTCGATAACAGTTGTAATATAATGTATTACAACGGACAAAAGCCCCTTGTAATTTACTACTTATTACAACGGACAAAATATCCGTTGTCATAGAGTCGTTGCACGTGATAGAGAAAGTTATAACGACGGTCATTTACAACAGTCACTGACCATGGTAAAATAGTCAGGACCTATTACGACGAAGCATATTAGGACATGCGTATGCCCGTGGTAAAAAGCATATAACAACGGTTTTTGCCTGTTGTAAAAGGGCTTTTTTTTGTAGTGTACTCCACTTGAGTTCATATTTAATTTATAACTCAAATACGAATTTTTACTATTGGAAATTCGGATTTTTATCCACTCAAAATCCTTTTATTTTATTTAATAAACCGTTATGGTTTAATACAATTATGGCGTTGTTTTTCTGGAAATCTGATTTTGACATAACACAAAATCTATAAAACGAACTCCAGATTTTTCTCTTCCATTTGAAAACTACCATGTAATAGGTCCTGATTTGTTTCATCGAATTCCAACTTATATTGAGTTCTATATACTCAATTGAAGATCAAAACGTCAAGTTACGAACTACTGCGCTGCGGCGAGTTCGTTTTAATTACATTAATAATGGACATTTAAAAACTTCGTTTATAGATAAATTCTGACTCCATTCCTTAATGTTTAAATATATTTCAAAACCGTTTTCAAAATCTAACTTAAACATCTCGATTTCCCAAAAATCATTGATTACTTCATTCCGATTTCATAACTCAGTTACTAATTATTCATAACTCAACCTCTATATTAAATTCCAATTTCAATGAATTATTTTATTAAAGTTCGATATAATCAAATTCCCATTATAAATTTCTTTTATGAGAAAAATCGATTAACTCAATATCCATTTACACTACATACTAGTATCATCCCTTGATAATAGTGGTGTCCTTTAAGTTGGGGTATTTTATTTATGTAACACCCCACCTCCATTAATGTCACTCACAAAGGGAATGCAATAACTTCAGTGAAGCGTTATAAGTAAAAGATGCAGATAAATTACAAGACCGACAAATAAAGTAGCGGAAAACAAAGTCATTTTATAAGCAACGTAGTTTAGTCAAGTTTTTACAACAATTGACTCAATCATACTTAAAAGTAATACATAAAACTTCTGTCTTGATTCAAAAACTCCCTAGTATTTAAGAAGCATAAAACATAGCAAAGTAGCATAAGTCCCCAAATTAAAGTGCAAACACAGCCATAGCCAAAGATAAGAGGATCCAAGCAATACATCAAAGAATCTTCAAGCTTGGAAAGAGAAACGGTCCAAACCGAGCTGAGCTATTCCCTCCCTGACTGCCTAGGGGGAGAAACGGAAGAAAAGAAGACGAAAGAAAAATGGGTCAGACATAAAGCTCGGTAAGTCCAGTGACTTTCAATATGTAAATAGGTAAAAGCAACATGACATGAATAAACTGAATATAAGAAAATACCGTGATAAGAGGGATAACAAGATAAGACTAGCACAAGATATGATAAGGCAAGATAAACTGAATGCGCTCCTACTTTTTCTCTGCTTCGCTACTACCCTGTTATTCTGGCTTCTATATCTCTGCACCACCTAACTAGTGTCCCAACTAGAAATCTGTATAAAAATGATAATGTGATCCTAATCCCCGTAATTGTGGTAGCCTTCAGGTGTACATCTATTATGAGGATCCCACCATAATCTGCCTAATTGCCATGGATATGTTAGATGTACCCTTACTACCCTATTGATCGGCTCCCTAACTCGCATGTATGTATTACTTGTGTCATTTGACCTCAATTGTATGCATTCATTACTTGTGTCCAAGGTTTTAAATCTTAGGTTTTGGTCTCATTTCGTTTTGAAATTTTTTAGGATCCAATCTCGTAACGGGTGAGATCTCGGACGAGATAAATGTATATCGGTGTTCATCTCAGAATTATATATCGGTTCTTAAATTACATCTCGGAATGATCTTGGGCTACACGATGTTTTCCATATTTAAGTATGCGAATAAATTTGTAAATATAAACTACAAAAATAAGTTAACTTGCTTAGTTTTCAGAGAGAACAGTGGTTTTTAATGATTTGCAGCTTAAAATTCCATCCAAACTATAGAGTATAGACGATAATAAATAATGAGAGCATTGAGAAACAACGCATAATATCACAATTAGATGAACAGAAATTGGAACATGCCATTACATAAGCACATCACTTGCATTTGTTAAAATCTTTAGCTGACTACCTGCACATTAAACAAATAAAAGTTGTGAGTTGCCTATATCATATATATTAATACGAACACAATAAATAAATAGCTATAAATTAAAGTGTCTAATATGGCATAATATTTATAAGTAAGTTAATCAGAGAGCCCCCAGGATCCAAACATGCAAAAGGTCTTAGTAGTCATTAATCATTCAAAATAACATCAAGTTTTTCTACTATTTATATTTTCATTACAAAAGCAACTTTTTTTAGCAAAAGTCTGTCTAATCTTCATTTCCAGATTCTACTCTTCATTTGCAGAATCAGAATCTGATGTTGAAGAAGTATCTTCATCCGACATATCTATCTCATTGTCTTCAACGAATAGATCTTTTCCCTTAACATACGAGATGTTTTAGCTCTTTTCCTTGCTCTTCTAGTTTTTTTGCTCGCCTCGCTACCCATAGCTTTAGCAACTTTAGCCCATGTTAGTGCCTCATATGGAAATACTTCTTCATCCTTGTCATCGTCTGAACCTATAGTGTCATTGTTTAATCCTTTAGATGCACCTAGCCATTCATCCACTAGCCCTTCATGGTGATGAGACGCCGAAAGAGCATCTCTTGTCTTAGTACCAAACTTTGATTTAAGTTGAGAATTAAACTTGACAAAAACCAAATCTCTTAGTTTGTCCGTAGATAGTCTATTTCTCTTTTTGGTATGAATCTGCAATTATTTAGAAATATGTACAACATAAGATAAAGTAGACTTGCATATTAAAGAGAATACACAATAATGACACATGCAGCAAGTTGTTTGTTCAAGAAGATGCTTTATATGACAAATTGTTTAATGTAAATATTTTTCCATGCTTGTGCAGATGCAGGACAACATTGGAAATGACACATGCAGCAAGTTGTTTGTCAAGAAGTTGTTTTATAAGACAAATTTTTTAATGTAAAGATGTAACAAAATGTTACTCACATAGAAAACAATAGAAATGTATGTTTACTTTTGGTAGCAGATATAAATATATTTCATTGCCTTAATGTAGTGAATGTGACAATTGTCATTAAGATTTTGTTAATTGTTACTAAGTTTTGTAATTGTTAATAAAATATGATAGATAAAACAATAGATTATAAGTTAATTTACCATTCCAAATGTGCTCCATGCTGTCTCACATCCAGATGAACTAGTTGTCAAACTTAATACTCGAATTGCCATTTTCTTTAAATCCGACATTGTACCACCATGCAATTTCCACCAATTAACTAAATTTGAAAAAAAACTAAACATCGAGACTGCAAGCAATAAGGGCTGCTAAAAATTTACTAGAAATAAAAAAATACTTACCCGGATTGAAAGTGGGACTTTTTCTTTGTCTTATAGCGGGTTCAGATCCAAATGTTCCTTCTTGATTTTGATACACAACCAACTGCTTTATAATACTGTCCTGAATCACATGATCATTTTTAAACATTTTAAAAAGACGAGGAGAAGCCATCCATAAACTCTTGTTTGTTTTCAAGTTCTTCTCTTCTATTATAATAGTGGACCGGATTCAAAAAATATCCTGTCAAATGTAATTCATTTTTCAACTTGTTGTTCCATCTTTTATCAATTATTGCCCAAACTACTTTATATCTCTTTTCTCTATGGTTGAGTGCTTCTGCATTTTCATTTTTTGAATTCTCTAAATCGCCATAAAGCCATCCCATCGAAGGAATATCACCATCTGCTCTTCTAAGAACTTTGACTAGTGGTTCAAAATTTTTAACTACAAGCTCCACATTGTCCCAAAATGTCGGACTGTTGATGATTTTTGTAACCTGAAATATTGCAATATAACACATTAACGGAGAATAGTAGTAGCAGCTATTTGGGCCATTAAAACAAGTAATCAATTCCATAGTTATGACCAAAACATGAATACCTGCTACTATTTGCTATTTAGTAATACTAAATACTAATACAACAACTAGGTGTCTACATTTGCATTTTCTATTATGGACCTACAAGAAAGTTTGAACATACCATATATAAGAAACCAACCATGCAATTTCACAATAGTAAGCAACATGATTTTTAGTCTATGTCTCTATGCAACTAGTACCTATGCAGAATTTAAAAATAAATAAAAGCAATATACCTTTTTGTGCTCCATTGAGTCAGACTGAGAAAATAAGCTCCACTCTTCGGATATAATCATTTTCCTCAAATCTCTTTTCTTCTCAAGTAAACTTTGCAAAGATAAAAATGATGTAGCAAACCTTGTTAGCCCAGGTCTAATCAACTCACTTTGTTTTGTGCATACCCACATAAAATCAAGGATCTTTGTATGTCCATAGATATAGACAGTTACACATCGTCCATCCAATATAGCACCATGAATAGGCTTAATGGCTCCAATATCTTTTAGCATCAAGTTTATGGCATGAGCTGCACAACTTGTCCAGAAAATTTGTGGATATTCTAAAGATTATAACTTAGCGGCTGACATATTATTAGATGCATTATCGGTAACAATTCTAACAAAGTTAGCTTCGCCCAATTCTTTAATCCCTTCTAGGAAAAAATCACAAATATATCTCGCATTATGAATATCTCCTAAAGCATTTTTGGACTGCATAAAAACAGTTTTTGAATTGCAATTTATGACCAAGTTCAAGATGCTTCTCCCTCTTCGATCTGTCCAACCATCCGTCATTAAACTACATCCTTGAATTCTACAAGTTTCTTTGAATGAACTCAAACTTTCATCCATCTTATTCTTCTCAAGCGGGAGAAATTTCTCGCTAATCTCATGCATCGACGGTGGTTTCATATTTGGACCATGTAACCCGATTTCCTGTACCATTTCTTTGAATGCAGTCATACTTACAATGTTAAATGATATGCCCGCTTCAAAAAGAAACCTTGCAATGTAAGCGCAGGTGTTATCCCTCTCTCTCTTTTTTTGTCACACTAAGATTTGGTTGATCGTCCATACTTTTTCCGACTTCATTTGGAGAAGAATATACAAATAAGTCCATAAATCCTCTCGCGTTTGTGCTCCCACCTCTTTGATTACATGAACTGAGATTGTAAGCAACATTTTCACCTTCGTTGATTGACACATTATATAAAATTGATTGTCGTGTTGCTTCCTTTGTGTCTTTTTTTCCTTTGTAGTCAGTATTGAGTCTTTTGCTTTTTGTCTTACCTCTGCCGAAACTTTTAAACAAGGACTACAATCACCTTGTATACCAGCCAAATGTTGTTTCAATCGAGTAATTCCTCCTCTAAACTCTTTATTGCAAAAGAGACATATAGAACGCCTTCCACCATTGACTTTAGTTCCATGCACCCAAAACGGATCGCCTTTAACTTGAAAAATAAAACAATATTTCAGTTCATGCTACAAAATAATTCAGTTCATGCTATAAAAATAATTCAGCTTTACTTAACTAAACAGACAAACAACTATGACATTTTAGCTGAATTTACGTTTTCAAACTGAATTTGCTAGTGTTCTACCTTTTTGCTACAAACTTGATATTCGTTTTCAACTTGATTTTCATTTGCAAAGAAAGGGAGAGTCAAGAATAACAAGTAGAAGAATTAGAAACAAAACAACAAAGATGAAAGAGAAATGGAACACATAGAATCTAAGAATTGGGGATTTAGGGTTTAGCTAAAAATAAGATCTGATTCTGAAAATAAAGACCTACCTGAATTTGAAGAGGAATCTTCACGAAGAGGAATCGCTTGCTTTCCTGAAAGAAAAAAAATCCTAGGCATGAAGATGAGTTGAGAATAAATCAAAACGAACAATCGGAATGAAATAACGTACAGAGAAAGAGGTTCAGTTCTGGTATACTTAAAAAAGTAAATTGGGCCTTAATTTAAGTTGCAAACCATAGGCCCACCCAACACAATATAACAATAAAAATCAAAATATACCAATTTTGGCTGAGATCTCGCAACTGAATCTCATCCGAGATTTCGTCCGAGATATGTAAATCTCAGCCGAGATTCCACCTAAACGAGATACATACGAGTTTTTCTATTTCGAATCGCCTCACATTGAAAATGAGATCTTGGCCGAGATTTACGAGATTTAAAAGCTTGCTTGTGTCATTTGACCTCGCTTGTATGCATTCATTGCTTGTGTCATTCGACCTCGCTTGTTGTAACAACTCGTATTTTTATAACATATTAAAACAAGAAATCAAGGCAGAATTAAATTTCAAATCAGAATCGGGGGAAAGGGTTTACGCCATTGCATTCGTCGCAAAATTTTACATGAAATAGAGTCCGAGTTTTCGAAAATCGAAGTCCGGATGAAGAAGTTATGGCATGTACAAGTTTCAGAAGTTTTCAGGCAGCACTGGACCAAGGGGTCGACCATAGAGTCGACCTACCGACCCACCCCCCAGGTCGACCATAGGGTCGACCTACCCCCCAGGTCGACCATAGTGTCGACCTCCCCCTTACAGGTCGACCTGGTCGGCCTGTTTTGACCCAGAACTCATTTTTGAAGCCTGAGACGTGTTTTGACGGTCTGGATTGATTCTAGGGTTAATCTAAGGGCCTAAACTAGTTGCTACACCTATAAAAACACCCTTAGACCTAAACTAATTCATATCAAATCATTCTTACACCATTATGTTGCTGAACTCCCTCTTTGACCATGGCTGCCGCCCCCAAATTGAAGTACAAACATTCAAACTCAAATCAATTCGAAGAACAAAGCTTCAACAATGGTTCAAACAATAAATCAACACTACTACAACGTTCTATGACAATTTCAGTTCCTAATTCACTAGCCATGCTCTATAAGTTCTAGTTACTTTTAGATTTAAACATTTAAATTATAATATGGCCATGGAGTAAAGTGGAATTAGATTTAAGTATGATTATTTATTCAGATCTATTTCTGTTGCTTCTTGGATCTTGAGTTTTGGGACTTTTCTATTCTCATTTTTCATGTCAAGCCTATGATTTATTCAGCTTGTTGTAAATCAGTTTTTCTTGATTCATGTTGATATTATTATCAAGATCTATCTTTTATGCCTGAAACGATGTTCTTATGCCAGTTTTCTCTCTATACTTATTGTTATACAAATTCTACCTTCCTCTATTTAATTTCTTTTGATGAACCTTGGTCAATTTCGGACCTAGGCCTAAACTACGATATATGTGTGATTTGTATACGGGGAAATATTGGGATATTACCTATTTGGATATATGCGTGTGGTGGAATTGATGGCATAACATGAAATTTGAAATTTAGGTATTGTCAATATAATTGAAATTGCAAGTTTGGGCATACATGAATTGGCATTTAAATTAAATCACGAGTTTGGGACTATGTAAATTAAATCAAAATATTGGGTTTATGTTAATTAGGCATATGTAGAATTGGGAATTTGAAAGCGATTGTAAACTTGATAATGGGCATAAACATGTATTATGAACTTGGGGAACTGACATGTATTGTAATAAAAATATTATAGTTTGGGATAACTGCATCATGAATCATGATTTGGGTTTATTGGGTATAAAACTTGATATATGTAATTTTGGCTAGAACTTGATATGGTAAAATGGCATAAAATTGGCATACATGTAAAACGGCATAAATTGAACATATGTAAATTTGGTACGAATTGGGCATATGTAAAATTTACATGTAATCTAGAACTTGGGCATATGTTAATTATGTAAAATTTGGAGTTGAAACATATATGATAATTTATGACTTAGTAGAGGTTTAATATGAACACGTCTAAGTTGGGTTTTGGGTAATTGGCATGTATTGTAAATAAAAGGCTATAACTTGGCATAACCTTATAGTGAATTATGATAATAATTTGGGAATACGTTTTAGGGCAAAAACGTGAATCATGAACATTTCTATATGTTAAACACATGAACTGATATTGGGGTTTTGGGTGGAATACGACCATTAATGAACCTTTGACACGAGGTTGGACTCGGTTTGTGGTGTAAATCTGCCCGGAACCGCCCGACAAATCCAGTAGCCACAAATTGTCAATCTAATGTGAGAGGTCAAAGGTCGAATTGTAGGCGTAACGATTTATGACACGAGGTTAGACCCAGTTTGTGGTGTAAATCTGCCTGGAACCACCTGGCAAATCAATTGGCCACAAAATGCGTGGTCTAATGTGAGAGGTCATGATTCGTTCGTCATAATGAATGAGTTAAGGAATAATAACCATAATAAGACGTGGGTATGGTTAGAAGGTTAGGTGGGATGACATGGAAATTTGACATGTGAATATGGACCTAACCGGTATGAGTTAAGAACATGTAAAACTTATAAATGTGGGCTTAACCAACATAACTGTTAATCAGACCAATGGGTGGGTTAAGTAACATAGCTAGGCTAATGACACTTGACCGTTATAACATGACTAGCGGATGGGTTGGGCAAACTTGAATAGGTTGATAACACCTAATCGGTATAACCTAATGCGTGGTAGGGTTAAGTAAACACATGAGGGTAACACTTAACCATTATAATATGACTGGTAGAGGGGGTTAAGTTAACATGCACTTAACCAGTATAACGTGATGCGTGGTAAGGTTAAGTAACAACAGAGGGTAACACTTAACCGTCACAACATGATAAGTAGGTGGGCTAAGTCAATGTACACTTAACCAATATGACATGATATGTGGTGAGGTTAAGTTAACACAAGGGAGAACACTTAGCCAGTATAACAAGGCTGCGGTAGGGTTAAGTAACACAAGGAACAACACTTAACCGATATAACATGATGTGTGGTAGGGTTAAGTAAAACAAGAGAAAACACTTAACCAACTTAACGTAATGGACAGAGAGGGTTAAGTACATATCGGGTTGGTGGGTAATATTAGTAAATATAGGCCCACAAACTTAACCATTAATAAGCACGCTTGAATCAGTGAGTTAAGTACATCACAGGAAGGTGGGTAATATCTGTATATATAGGCCCACACACTTAACCAATAGGAAACACTAGTAACGGGGACCCAAATCAGGTATCAACGGTACCCTGAAACTAGGCAGTGTGGGGCACGATTACTGGGCTGATTTTAAGCGGTCAAAGCGATGGCGGTGGTTGCAACAGTGTAGGTTCTAACGGAGTGCGGGCATGCACACACTTCGTAGCAGACAAACAGGGCACTGAGGGCACTAGTAGTATAATCTATGCATTCTAGAATTGCATTGGGCCGCCACCATGGGTCTTGATACAACCCATGGTGGGACCAGCATAGGTATCTACAATCATTGGGGGTCGTATGACACACATATGTAGCATAATCCCTAGGTTGGACCTAGGTGGCATAAACCCTAAATCCGAGAAGTGTTCAATAGGTAGCATAATCCCTAGGTTGGACCTAGGTGGCATAAATCCTGGTTGAATCTAGGAAGCGCTCGATAGAAAACCCTAGATTAGATCTAGGTAATAAATAATAAATGTACACGTGAAAGCAACCTTAATTTCGGGGATTGGGATCACGTTATGATTTTATCATTTTATATAGATTACTAGTTGGGACACTAGTTAGGTGGTGCAGAGCAAATAGATATCATTTTAATGGCGAAGCAGAGAAATCTTGCGATGCTTGATAGAAATCTTGCGAAACTATACTTAGTTCATCTTGAATGGGAACCTTGCAATGTTATACTTAATTCATCGTGCCTGTAGCTTACCTTATCATCATGCTTATGTTTACTTTTAGTTTATTCATGCCATATTACCTCCACCTGTTTTTATGCTGAAAGCCACTAGGACTTACTCAGTCTTTATGACTGACCCGGCTTGTTTCGCCTCTTTTTCTTCCGTTCCCTTCCCAGGTTCGCAGGGTGGAAATACAACTTAGTTAGGATCTTACCAAGATCCAAGACTCTTTCATGTGCTGCTTGGATCTCTCTTGGCTATGGCTTGCTTTGCTTTATTGGGGAATACTACAATTTATTTTCATGCTTCTTTGTTTTTGAGCAAGACAGATATTTTAGCTATGTATTTAGGTATTGGAAGTTGGTGGGCTTTTATTGTAAACAATTCTATTTAATAAATTATTCGAAGTACTTCTACTTTACTTTCCGCTGTTTTATATATGTCTGTCTTGTAATATTTCTATTCCAGCTCCCATAATGCTCCATTGAAATTAAAGCATTCCCTTTGTGAGTGACCCTAGCGGAGGTGTGGTGTTACATTTGGTATCAGAGCCATGTTACCAGACTGGGCAAAAACCTTTTGAAATTATTTTAAAAACCATTTACAAAGAAGCATTTTTCAATAAAAGTCTCGTTTTACGAAAGGCATATTCCCCAAAGCCATATGCACTATCTTTTAATTCTCTCCTTGAGTCTCTTCTCTCTTTCTTTTTCACCATAGTTTGTATGCATGCGACACATGTCGGAGGGCAAAGTAGTGTCCAACCTCTATCTGTAGCCGTAGTAGTTTTACTTGTGACTAATCTTATCTCAAGCTTTGTAGGGTTGCCGTGCGATGGAAGTAGCTTTCGAGAAACTTTTCAACAAGTTGTACAAGGATAGTAGGAACGAGGATAAAGAACACAAGTCTAAGGATGAGAAACTTGTTGATATGGCTTAATCCACGAAGGAGGAAAAGGTGAAAGGAAAGAGGCCAAAATGAAAGAATATTAAAACCCATGACAAGAGAAAGTATCTTTAGTATGGTAAAAAGGGACATGTAGTTTTAAGCATTATAGGACAAGGACAAGGGAAAAGGACAAGATCGTCGAGAGGGCAATTGTATGCTCTTACTACTAGCATACTTAAGAGAGGTGGTAACGTTTCTGTCAAAGGTTTAGCTTTTCTTTTCTATCAACCCATTAGAACTTTGTTTTTGGTACATCGCATCCTTTTAATTCTGCTTCGATAGTTGAGTCTCTACACCTTAGTACTAGCGTAGTAGAGGATCCCATTTTTTGTCTCAAATCCTATTGGGGGAATCGGCTCATTTATTCATGACTTGTTTGGATTTGAGAATGTCTATGCTAAGTGTTGAGTTTAGAAGTAATGCTTATGTTTTTGGGCTATGGGTTGTTTCTAGGGATGGAGTGGTTATCCAGAAATGATACCATTCTCGAGTGTGAAAAGAGGGTAGTTATACCCTTGACTTGCCTCGGTAATACCCTCGAAGTCTAGTGTAACCCTTAGGGTTCTGCCATGCTTAGTTACCTAGAATCTCTTGATACATCTATTGATCCCGAGTAGTGTTCGCCACTAAGGTAGATGGTTCATTTCGCTTATGCATGAGTTATAGAAAATCACCTTAGTAAGTACATTTGGCAACATGGTTGACATCTATTTATTTGCAAGAGAAAATTCTTCTGCGTGGAATACCCTATAAACGAGATCCATGATTCACTAGTGAATTTTGGAGAGCTTGCATGAAACCATGAGTACGCAGTTATGTTTGAGCCGAGTATACTAGAAGGAGGATAAGGGAAAATGGAACGAGAGACAACAGTGAAATGAGTTCCAACTCATATTTTGGAAACAAGAATTAAGAAATTATGAAGTTAAAGACGGACAAAGCACAATGGAGTTAAGCTCAAGGAAATGCGACTTAGAAGATTGAAGACTAGATACGCGCATCATATCTCTTTTTAAGAGTATATCCTTGATCCCTCTTTTCCTGTAAAGATTATTTGCATGCTATCTTTCAAGTATAACCTCTCGGTCCTATTCTCGATCCTATTTCTGTTGCAAACCCCATAGGGAGTATGACTTATCTGTTAGTTATACATGTTGGGGCTTGAGGGTGTCTGTTGGGTTGACTAAACTTTTTGGGTTTTATACGATATGGGCTAGTGCTTAGGGAGTTCTTCTCCTATTCAGTATATATGTGACATAGATTTCCAGCTTTGACATTGCCTAATGGGCACAAAGTTTTTTTACTTGCTTCTATCATTCGGATATATCCTTAGGTAGGAACAATTGGGTGAAACATGTGTTTGAGACATGTTATGATTGATGGTTGCAAGTGGTTGCAAGTGGTCGCAAGTGGTTGATCGTGGTTGCAAAACACACATTAGGCACTAGATCGGCTCAGACACATTTTTATATTGCATATGCATGAGTGTTTATACTTGTGTATGGATGAAATTGAATGTGTTATCATGTGAATGTTGCATATGGATGGATGTTTGAGCACACATATAGTGTTTATGTGATTAGGGCTATTCGCATACATGTTGGACTCATGGCACTAAACATATTTTGCATTAAGAAGATCAATCAGGCCTGATCATTTGCATTAGATAAGGAACATATACACACACTTTCTGCATATGTTCATACAACATTAGAAATCTCTTAAGGACAGTGGATGCCTGTGATTGATGATTGAGTAGATGGATGATTGGATGGTAGGACACATTCTTCTTAACTTGAAGATTTCGGGGACGAAATCCTTTAAGGAGGGGAGAATGTAACAACCCGTATTTTTATAACATATTAAAACAAGAAATCAAGGCAGAATTAAATTTTAAAGTTAGAATCAGGGGAAATGGGTTACGCCACTGCGTTCGTCTCGAAATTTTACATGAAATAGAGTCCGAGTTTTCGAAAATCGGAGTCCGGATGAAGAAGTTATGGCCTGTACAAGTTTCAGCAGTTTTCAGGCAGCACTGGACCAGGGGGTCGACCATAGGGTCGACCTACCCCCCCCAGGTCGACCATAGTGTCGACCTCCCCCCTACAGGTCGACCTGTTTTGACCCAGAACTCATTTTTGAAGTCTGAGGCATGTATTGACGGTCCGGATTGATTCTAGGGTTAATCTAAGTGCCTAAACTAGTTGCTACACCTATAAAAACACCCTTAGACCTAACCTAATTCATATCAAATCATTCTTACACCATTATGTTGCTGAACTCCCTCTTGAACCTTGGCCGCCGCCCCCAAATTGAAGTACAAACATTCAAACTCAAATCAATTCGAAGAACAAAGCTTCAACAATGGTTCAAACAATAAATCAACACTACTACAATGTTCTATGACAATTTCAGTTCCTAATTCACTAGCCATGCTCTGTAAGTTCTAGTTGTTTTTAGATTTAAACATTTAAATTATAATATGGCCATGGAGTAAAATGGAATTAGATTTAAGTATGTTTATTTATTCAGATCTATTTCTGTTGCTTCTTGGATCTTGAGTTTTAGGACTTTTCTATTCTCATTTTTCATGTCAAGCCTATGATCTATTCAGCTTGTTGTAAATCATTTTTTCTTGATACATGTTGATATTATTATCAAGATCTATCTTTTATGCCTGAAACGATGTTCTTATGCCAGTTTTCTCTCTGTACTTATTGTTATACAAATTCTACCTTCCCCTATTTAATTTCTTTTGATGAACCTTGGTCAATTTCGGACCTAGGCCTAAACTACGATATACGTGCGATTTGTATATGGGGAAATATTGGGATATTACCTATTTGGATATATGCGTGTGGTGGAATTGATGGCATAACATGAAATTTGAAATTTAGGTATTGTCAATATAATTGAAATTGCAAGTTTGGGCATACATGAATTGGCATTTAAATTAAATCACGAGTTTGGGACTATGTAAATTAAATCAAAATATTGGGTTTATGTTAATTAGGCATATGCAGAATTGGGAATTTGAAAGCGATTGTAAACTTGATAATGGGCATAAACATGTATTATGAACTTGGGGAACTGACATGTATTGTAATAAAAAGATTATAGTTTGGGATAACTGCATCATGAATCATGATTTGGGTTTATTTGGTATAAAACTTGATACATGTAATTTCGGCTAGAACTTGATGTGGTAAAATGGCATAAAATTGGCATACATGTAAAACGGCATAAATTGAACATATGTAAATTTGGTACGAATTGGGCATATGTAAAATTTACATGTAATCTAGAACTTGGGCATATGTTAATTATGTAAAATTTGGAGTTGAAACATATATGATAATTTATGACTTAGTAGAGGTTTAATATGAACGCGCATAAGTTGGGTTTTGGGTAATTGGCATGTATTGTAAATAAAAGGCTATAACTTAGCATAACCTTATAGTGAATTATGATAATAATTTGGGAATACGTTTTGGGGCAAAAACGTGAATCATGAACATATCTATATGTTAAACACATGAACTGATATTGGGGTTTTGGGTGGAATACGACCATTAATGAACCTTTGACACGAGATTAGACTCAGTTTGTGGTGTAAATCTGCCCGGAACCGCCCGACAAATCCAGTAGCCACAAATTGTCAGTCTAATGTGAGAGGTCAAAGGTTGAATTGTAGGCGTAACGATTTATGACACGAGGTTAGACCCAGTTTGTGGTGTAAATCTGCCTGGAACCGCCCGACAAATCCAGTGGCCACAAAATGCACGGTCTAATGTGAGAGGTCATGATTCGTTCGTCATAATGAACGAATTAAGGAATACTAACCATAATAAGACGTGGGTATGGTTAGAGGGTTAGGTGGGATGACATGGAAATTTGACATGTGAATATGGACCTAACCGGTATGAGTTAAGAACATGTAAAACTTATAAATGTGGGCTTAACCAACATAACTGTTAATCAGACTAATGGGTGGGTTAAGTAACATAGCTAGGCTAATGACACTTGACCGTTATAACAGGACTAGTGGATGGGTTGGGCTAACTTGAATAGGTTGATAACACCCAATCGGTATAACCTGATGCGTGGTAGGGTTAAGTAAACACACGAGGGTAACACTTAACCATTATAATATGACTGGTGGAGGGGGTTAAGTTAACATGCACTTAACCAATATAACGTGATGCGTGGTAAGGTTAAGTAACAACAGAGGGTAACACTTAAACGTCACAACATGATAAGTAGATGGGCTAAGTCAACGTACACTTAACCAATATGACATGACATGCGGTGGGGTTAAGTTAACACAAGGGAGAACACTTATCCAGTATAACAAGGCTTGCGGTAGGGTTAAGTAACACAAGGAACAACACTTAACCGATATAACATGATGTGTGGTAGGGTTAAGTAAAACAAGAGAAAACACTTAACCAACTTAACGTAATGGACGGAGAGGGTTAAGTACATATCGGGTTGGTGGGTAATATTAGTAAATATAGGCCCACAAACTTAACCATTAATAAGCGCGCTTGAATCGGTGGGTTAAGTACATCACGGGAAGGTGGGTAATATCTGTATATATAGGCCCACACACTTAACCAGCAGGAAACCCTAGTAATGGGGACCCATTTCAGCAGTAACCCAAATCAGGTATCAACGGTACCCTGAAACTAGGCAGGGTGGGGCACGATTACTGGGCTGATTTTAAGCGGTCAAAGCGACGACGGTGGGTGCAACAATGTAGGTTCTAACGGAGTGCGGGCGTGCACACACTTCGGAGCAGACAAACAGGGCACTGAGGGCACTAGTAGTATAACCTATGCCTTCTAGAATTGCGTCGGGCCGCCACCATGGGTCTTGATACAACCCATGGTGGGACCAGCATAGTTATCTACAATCATTGGTAGCCGTATGACACATATAGGTAGCGTAATCCCTAGGTTTGACCTAGGTGGCATAAACCCTAAATCCGAGAAGTGTTCAATAGGTAGCATAATCCCTAGGTTGGACCTAGGTGGCATAAATCCTGGTTGAATCTAGGAAGCGCTCGATAGAAAACCCTAGATTAGATCTAGGTAATAAATAATAAATGTACACGTGAAAGCAACCTTAATTTCGGGGATTGGGATCACGTTATGATTTTATCATTTTATATAGATTACTAGTTGGGACACTAGTTAGGTGGTGCAGAGCAAATGGATATCATTTTAATGGCGAAGCAGAGAAATCTTGCGATGCTTGATAGAAATCTTGCGAAACTATACTTAGTTTATCTTGAATGGGAACCTTGCAATGTTATACTTAATTCATCGTGCCTGTAGCTTACCTTGTCATCATGCTTATGTTTACTTTCAGTTTATTCATGCCATATTACCTCCACTTGTTTTTATGCTGAAAGCCACTAAGACTTACTCAGTCATTATGACTGACCTGGTTTGTTTCGCCTCTTTTTCTTCCGTCCCCCCCCCCCCCCAGGTTCGCAGGGTGGAAATACAGCTTAGTTCGGATCTTACCAAGCTCCAAGACTCTTTCATGTGCTGCTTGGATCTCTCTTGGCTATGGCTTGCTTTGCTTTATTGGGGAATACTACAATTTATTTTCATGCTTCATTGTTTTTGAGCAAGACATATATTTTAGCTATGTATTTGGGTATTGGAAGTTGGTGGGATTTTATTGTAAACAATTCTATTTAATAAATGATTCGAAGTACTTCTACTTTACTATCCGCTGTTTTATATATATCTGTCTTGTAATATTTCTGTTCCAGCACCCATAATGCTCCATTGAAATTAAAGCATTCCCTTTGTGAGTGACCCTAGCGGTGGTGTGGTGTTACACTTGTATGCATTCATTACTTGTGTCATTTGACCTCGCTTGTATGCATTCATTACTTGTTTCATTTGACCTCGCTTGTATGCATTCATTACTTGTGTTATTCGGCCCCGCTTGTATGTAGATACCTGTGCTGGCCCCATCATGGGGTGTATCAATTCCCATGATGGCAACTCGACACGATTCAAGATGCACAGTGTATACTACTGATGCCCAGTGCTTTCTTTTCCACTCCGGAGCACGTGCACGCCCATACTCCGTCAGAACTACACTACTGCTCCACCCGCCGCTATTTTGACCGCTTATAATCAGCAAAGTAATCGTGCTCCACCCTGCCTAGCTCAGGGTACCATGATACATCTATTTGGGTTAATGCTAAAATGGGTCGCCGTTACCAGGTTTTCTAATCAACATGTTATAATGATTAAGTGTTCTCAATTTAACTTAACCCCACCCATTTTCTTAATTAACATGTTGTACTGGTTAAGTGTTGCTTATTCATATGTTCCTTAAACTTCTCACTGATTCACACATGTTTATTTTACGATTAAGTTTGTGTGCCTATATATACTAATATTACCCACTTACCCAAGATTTACATAACCCTTCCCCTTATCAAGTCCATATGTATTATTGGTTATGCTTGCGTTAACCCTATCCATTTTGTTCATATAATGTTGGTTAAGTTGTCTTCTTGTCCATGTTAACTTAACCCACCCACCTAACATGTCTTACTGGTTAAGTATTACTTATTAACTTAACCCATGTTCATTCATTATGTTATATTGGTTAAGTGTTTCCCCTAGACTTAACCCCACTCGTCCATCATGTTATGTTGCTTAACTTAACCCTACCCATTCATCATGTTGAATTTGGTTAAGTGTTTCCTATTAACCTAACCCTTCCACTTATTATGTTACCTTGGTTAAGCGTTGCCCTATCACACATCATGTTATATTGGTTAAGTGTTGCCCTCTTGTGTTAACTTAACCCTACCATTATTAGCATGTACGTTCATTAGCATTAATTCATTCATTAATACCTCAACCTCTCACATTACAACTGTTGTTTGCGGTTGCCGATGGTGTCGGGCGGTTCCGGGCAGAATTCTACCGCAAACTCATTCTAACCTCGGGTTTTAGGCTTAATGCACTAACCTCTCACATTAGATATATATTGTTGCGGTCGCTGGATGTGCCGGGCTGTTCCAGGCAGTCGTACACTGCAACTCAATCTAACCTCGAGTTAGGCACGTTAATCTTTAGCCAATTTACATATTTATCGTCCATGTCCAAGTCTAGATGTTATATACTAATTATCCTAAATTTCATAAAACTAGTCATGTTCCAATTCTCAAGTTATGTCCAACCAAGCCAATTGCAAGTTATGCCCCACAAATTAAATTTCAAGTTATTGCTCAAAATAGGTTACACCTAATCTTCCCAAATTTGCAATTATAGTCATGCCCTAAAATCACAATATACATTGTGCTTGGCGTCCCAATTAATAGTTATGCCCAATCTAGTTTTAATATTCCAATTTTTCCCCAAGTTTGTAACAATAACAATTATTCCCCAAATCACAAGTTACAAATTATGTTCCACTATTACCAAATATATTATTCCCCAAATGTCAATGACAAGTTATGCCCAACAATTTCACCAAAATAGGTTATACCCAAATATTCCCCGTATTCCAATCATTCATATTTCGCGATTTCAGCCTAGGTTCGAAGGTAACCCAGGTTCATAAAAGAAAAAGGAAATAGGGGAAGAGAGTGAAAGAGCATAAAATAAGAATAAGCATAAAAATAGGCATGTAACATTAGACCTAATACAAGAAATTTAGATCCAACAAAGATAGATTCTTGAATAAGCTGATACAATCATTATCGCAGGCATAAGAATAACATCATGAACCAAAAAGGATTATATATTCGATGTTCAACAAAGATATGCATGATTGAATCGATATAGTAACTTCTTAGGCATGTAAAATTATAGATTCAATAGAAAGATAGGGGTAAATCTGAAAAGATTGTCTCATCATCAAGCAAAGACTTAGATCCATTTTATTACATGCCAAGATGTTAGGTGTTTAAATCTGAAAATAACATGAACTTACAAAAAATGAACGGATCTTGTTTTCTGGGATCTGATTTCTGAATTTGTTAAGCTATCCTTTGATGTAGACGTTTGATTCTCTAGTTTGGATTTGGTTTGCAGCTTTCTAACTTGATTTCCAATTTGGAGAAGATGGAGGCTAGGTTAGCTTAGGGATGGACACTATGACGGCTTCAAAGAATGAGATTGCGAGGTTTGGGGTTAAGGTTTGGGGTGTTTATATAGAAGTCTACGATTAATTCTAGCATTATATTAGTTTAGGAGAAATCAGAGCCATCAAACCAAAGAGATGTGTCATCCAGCCAACCATAGCACGACACATAAGACCTAATACCTCAGAAATTAGTCATTGGACAATCAGAGAAGGCCACATCATCTCAGGCCTATGAAAATTCGTCTCTAGATCTGGATCAAAAGGGGTCGACTCCCTACTGGGGGGTCGACACCTATGCCGACACCCCAATAGGGGGGTCGACACCTATATCGACTGCCCTTGGGGGGAGGGGGGTCGACACCTCTGAGCGGGAAATTTCCCGCTCAGCCCGCTCTGACTGAATTTCGAATTTCAAACTGTTTTGACTTTTTATTACTATTTTAATTTAATTTTTGTTTAAACTTGAAATCTTCTGAACTCCATAACTTCTTCATACAGAGCCCGATTTACGCAAACTCGGACTCTATCTCAAGTAGAATTCCGAGACGAACGCAATGGCATAACCCGTTTCACCTAATTCTTCTCCTAAAAATTAAATGTTCTTAAATTTGGTCATTTAATATTCATAGAAAATACGGGGTGTTACATTCTCCCCTTCTTAAAGGATATCGTCTCCGAAATCTCCAAGTCAAGAAGAATGCATATCCTAGCATCCAACATTCATCTATTCAACCATTCAATCACGGGCGTCCATTGTCCTTAAAAGGATTTCTAATGCTTTCATGATCATATGCATAGTGTGTGCATATGTCCTTATTTAATGCAAAATCAGGCGGTCTACTAATTTAGTTGACCTCCTAAATGCGAATTATGTTAGTACCATGAGTCCATTATTATGCGATTATTCCTAATCATACTTTGTAACCTCTACATGAGTGCACAATCATTCATACAAATGCAACATCCATATGATAACACATCAAGTTTCAATCCATATCTAAATACATATATGCATATGAAATATGAAAATGACTGAGCCAATCTAATACCTAATGTGTGTATATGCATCCACGAGCAACCACTAGCAACCACTAGCAACCACTTGCAACCATCAATCATAACATGTTTCGAATACATGTTTACATCCATTGGTTTCTACCTAAGGATCAAGGATAAGACCCAGAGGATATACTTAAAAGATAGATACAAGCATGCGTAAACTTATGGAAAAAGAGATAAAGGATGTACCCTCAAAAAGAAAAGGGTAGGATGCGCTTATCTTGTCTTCAGTCTCCCAAGTCGCGTCTTCTTTGGTGTCACTCCATTGTACTTTAAGTAGCTTGACTTTCACGATTTCAAAGCTTCTTGACCTCCATTTCCAAAACTCACTAGTAAAGATAGGATCTCGATCTCTTACTATGCTAGAGGGTATCCCATGTAGTCGGACTATATTTCCAAGATAAACATATATTAACCATGATACCAAGTGTATATACTAAGATGATTAGAGGTCTCTCCTCTACTTAGCTTATCCATCTTGTCACAAATCTGAGGGTCTTCATGTTACGCCGCTCCTATCCGATCCAAAAAAGTAGGTCGCTCTTCTAGTGATGCCAACAAACCAAGTACAAACTTGACTGAGGGTCTAAAGCTAAAGGTTGCTATGTACTTCAAACTTTACCTCTCTTAAGGTCAGTCTCTTTCTACTTGGGGCGCTTGCCACAACATTACCCTTGTTAGGGGTATAAGTAATCTCAAGGTCGTATGAGGCAAGAAATTCCATTTACCGTTGTTGCCTCAAATTTCAAATCTTTTTGCGAGAACAAATATTTTAAGGACTTAGGATCCGTATATAGTTCAAACTTTATCTCTTAAAAGATAATGATGTCCTGACTTAAGAGCGAACACTATAACAGCTAATTCCAAGTCGTGGGTAGGATAGTCTTTCTCATGTACTTTCAGCTATCTTATTCCATAACTAAATACCCTCTCTTCTAGCATTATAACAATGCCTATCCCTATCCCGCATGCATCCATGTAAACTGTAAACATCTTGTTCCCTTCAGGCAATGTCAAGACTGGGGTTGTCGTCAGGGTTCTCTTTAGTCGTTGGAAAGCAACATCGCAATCCAAATCCCAGACAAAAGTTAGGTTCTTCTTCGTAGTGGGGCTGATACCTACACAAATCCCTTAATTAACTTCCTATACCAGCCCGCTAATCCAAGAAAACTTCTTACTCCCATTGCATTTCTTGGGACCTTCTAATCTTGCACCGCAAATACTTTTGCGGGATCTACTGTTATCCCTTCCTTGGATATCACCTGTCTTAGAAACCTTACTTCTTCTCTCCAAAAATGATATTTGGAGAACCTAGCCTTAAGCTGATGCGCTTGGGGGGTATCCGAGACTTCCCTTAGATAAAAGCATGTTTTCCCCCACTCTTAGAGAAAACCAAAATATCATCTATGCACAAGCGAAGTGAACCATCCACTGTTGTATCGAAAACAACTGGAGCACCCTATTCAGAAATACTTCGCCTTATGACCCCTTTCTCAAGTAACTCTTTTACTTCTTTACTGAGCCCTTCCTTTCCCTTGGAGTCATGTGTCGTACAGGTAATGCAACTGGCTTTGCATTGTCAACTAGATATATGCGGAAGTCTATCTCACGTTTTTGGGGACAACCCCCTAAGCTAATAAAAAATATCTGCGTACTCATGGACTACTCTAATGGATCACAAATCGTTGATAGATGCATCAAGTGATTCTAGGTAGCTAAGACAAACTGATCCCTTAGGATCGCACGAAATCTCGAGGGCAAGTCAAAAGTCTGACTACCCTCCTTTCACAATTACTAGCTAACCAATCCGTGCCTAGAATCAACCCATAGGCCATGAAACCAAAAACATAAGCATTACACTTAAACTCAATACTTAATATAGCTATTCTCAAATCCTTACAAACCAAAGATAGATGAGCCGGACCACCAATTGGATTTGAGATAATAATGGTATCTTCTACTATACAAGTGCTAAGGTGCAGAGATTCAACTATGGAAGCAAATATAACCGAATGTGAAGCACTAAAAATGAAAAAGAGTACTAACAAGATGATCAAAAAAAAAAACTAAACTTTCTCAATAGAAACTTTACTACCTCTCTCTCCGGTACGCTGGCGATGAGAGCACGCACTTGCCCTCCTGAAAATCCTGTCCTTTGTTCTTGCCCTTGTCCTTAATTATATGACCCGTTATACCATAATAAAGACACTTCCTCTTGTCTTAGGTTTTACTATTCTTTCCTCCCTTCCTTTCTTGTGATTCTTCCACTTACACCTCTTTCTTTTACCTCCTTTGTGAACCAAGTCCATATTCATGAGTTTCTCATCCTTGGGTTGTTCTCCTTAGCCAAACTCCCTCATTCTCATCTTTACCATTCTTGTGTAACATGTTGACAAGTCTCTCGAAAGCTGGCTCCATCGCATGGAAATCCCTACAAAGCTTGAAATAAAATTAGCCGTAGGTGAAACTACTATAGCTATGAATGGTAGTTGGGCATTTCTTCGCCCCTTGACAAGTGTCGTAGTCTCATCAAGCCTACAGAACCATATCGCTATGAGGTTATCTCCCAGAAAGCTAGGAGCCCCGGGGATTCAGAAAAGAAGGAAACAAGGGTTCAAACAGAAGACCAAAAGTTAGCGCATATGGCTTTGGGGAATATGCCTTTAAAACAAAATTTTTCTTTTAGAAATGCTTCTTTTAAAACTATTTTGAAAATAATTTTTCAAATCTTTTATCTGATCCGTTAATCTTCATCTCTGATACCAAGTGTAACACCCCACCTCCATTAACGTCACTCGTAAAGGGAATGCATTAACTTTAGTGAAGCATTATAGGTAAAAGATGAAGATAAATTACAAGATAGACAAATAAAGCAGCGGAAAACAAAGTCATTTTATAAGCAACATATTTCAGTCAAGTTTTTACAACAATTGACTCAATTATACTTAAAAGTAATACATAAAACATCTGTCTTGATTCAAAAACTTCCAAGTATATAAGAAGCATAAAACATAACAAAGTAGCATAAGTCCCCAAATTAAAGTGCAAACACAACCATAGCCAAAGATAAGAGGATCCAAGCAATACATGAAGGAATCTTCAAGCTTGGAAAGAGAAACGATCCAAACTGAATTGAGCTATTCCCTCCCTGACTACCTAGGGGGAGAAGCGGAAGAAAAGAAGACGAAACAAAAACGGGTCAGACATAAATCCTGGTAAGTCCAGTGACTTTCAATATGTAAAAAGGTAAAAGCAACATGACATGAATAAACTGAATATAAGATAATACCGTGAAAAGAGGGATACAAGATAAGATTAGCATAAGATATGATAAGGCAAGATAAACTGAATGCGCTTCTACTTTTTCTCAACTTCGCTACTACCCTGTTATTCTGGCTTCTATATCTCTGCACCACCTAACTAGTGTCCCAACTAGAAATCTGTATAAAAATGATAATGTGATCCCAATCCCCACAATTGTGGTAGCTTTAAGGTGTACATCTATTATGAGGATCCCACCTCAATCTGCCTAATTGCCATGGATATGTTAGATGTACCCTTACAACCCTATTGATCGACTCCCTAACTCGCATGTATGTATTACTTGTGTCATTTGATCTCGCTTGTATGCATTCATTACTCGTGTCATTTCGCCTCGCTTGTATGCATTCATTGCTTGTGTCATTTGACCTCGCTTGTATGCATTCATTACTTGTGTCATTCGGCCCCGCTTGTATGTAGATACCTGTGCTGGCCCCATCATGGGGTGTATCAATTCCCATGATGGTGACCCAACACGATTCAAGATGCACAATGTATACTACTGATGCCCAATGCTTGCTTTTCCACTCAGAAGCACGTGCACGCCCATACTCCGTCGGAACTACACTACTGCACCACCCGCTGCTATTTTGACCGTTTATAATCAGTCCAGTAATCGTGCCCCACCCTGCCTAGCTCAGGGTATCATGATACATCTATGTGGGTTACTGCTAAAATAGGTCCCTGTTACTAGGGTTTTCTAATCAACTAGTTATAATGGTTAAGTGTTCTCAATTTAACTTAACCCCAGCCATTTTCTTAATTAACATGTTGTACTGGTTAAGTGTTGCTTATTCATATGTTACTTAACTTTCTCACTGATTAACGCATGTTTATTTTACGATTAAGTTTGTGGGCCTATATATACTAATATTACCCACTTACCCAAGATTTACTTAACCCTTCCCCTTATCAAGTCCATATGTATTATTGGTTATGCTTGCGTTAACCCTATCCACTTTGTTCATATAATCTTGGTTAAGTTGTCTTCTTGTCCATGTTAACTTAACCCACCCACCTAACATGTCGTATTGGTTAAGTGTTTCTTATTAACTTAATCCTTCCCATTCATTATGTTGTATTGGTTAAGTGTTTCCTATTAACTTAACCCTGTTCATTCATTATGTTATATTGGTTAAGTGTTTCCCCTTGACTTAACCCCACTCGTTCATCATGTTATGTTGCTTAACTTAACCCTACTCATTCATCATGTTGAATTTGGTTAAGTGTTTCCTATTAACTTAACCCTTCCACTTGTCATGTTACCTTGGTTAAGCGTTGCCCTATCACACATCATGTTATATTGGTTAAGTGTTGCCCTCTTGTGTTAACTTAACCCAACCATTCTTAGCTAGTCTGTTCATTAGCATTAATTCATTCATTAATGCCTCAACCTCTCACATTAGAACTATTGTTTGCGGTTGTTTGATGTGCCGAGCGGTTCTAGGCAGACTTCTACCACAAACTCATTCTAACCTCGGGTTTTGGGCTTAATGCACTAACCTCTCATATTAGATCTTAATTGTTGCGGTCGTTGGATATGCCGGGCGGTTCCGGGCAGTCTTACACCGCAACTCAATCTAACCTCGAGTTAGGCATGTTCATCTTTAGCCAATTTACATATTTACCATTCATGTCCAAGTCTAGATTTTATATACTAATTATCCCAAATTTTACAAAACTAGTCATGTTCCAATTTTCAAGTTATGTCCAACCAAGCCAATTGCAAGTTATGCCCCAAAAATTAAATTTCAAGTTATTGCTCAAAATAGGTTACACCTAATCTTCCCAAATTTGGAATAATAGTCATGACCCAAAATCACAACATACATTTTGCTTGGCGTCCCAATCAATAGTTATGCCCAATCTAGTTTTAATATTCCAATTTTTCCCCAAGTTTGTAACAATAACAATTATGCCCAAAATCACAAGTTACAAATTATGTTCCACTATTACCAAATAGATTATTCCCCAAATGTCAATTACAAGTTATGCCCAACAATTTCACCAAAATAGGTTATGCCCAAATATTCCCCGTATTCCAATCATTCGTATTTCGCGATTTCATCCTAGGTTCGAAGGTACCCCAGGTTCTAAAAGAAAAAGGAAATAGGGGAAGAGAGAGAAAGAGCGTAAAATAAGAATAGGCATAAAAATAGGCATGTAACAACAGACCTAATACAACAAATTTAGATCCAACAAAGATAGATTCTTGAATAAGCTGATACAATCATTATCGTAGGCATAAGAATAACATCATGAACCAAAAAGGATTATATATTCGATGTTCAACAAAGATAGACATAATTGAATCGAAATAATAACTTCTTAGGCATGTTAAATCATAGATTCAATAGAAAGATAGGGGTAAATCTGAAAAGATTGTCTCATCGTCAAGCATAGACTTAGATCCATTTTATTACATGCTAAGATATTAGGTGTTTAAATCTGAAAATAACATGAACTTATAGAAAATGAACGGATCTTGTTTTCTGGGATCTGATTTCTGAATTTGTTAAGCTATCCTTTGATGTAGACATTTGATTCTCTAGTTTGGATTTGGTTTGGAGCTTTCTAAATTGATTTCCAATTTGGAGAAGATGGAGGCTAAGCTAGCTTAGGGATGGACAACATGACGGCTTCATAGAATGAGATTGTGAGGTTTAAGGTTAAGGTTTGGGGTGTTTATATAGAAGTCTAGGATTAATTGTAGCCTTTAGATTAGTTTAGGAGAAATCAGAGCCATCAAACCAAAGAGATGTGTCATCCAGCCAACCATAGCATGACACATAAGCCTTAATACCTCAGAAATTAGTCATTGGACAATCAGAGGAGGCCACATCAGCTCAGGCCTATGAAAATTCGTCACTAGATCTGGATCAAAAAGGAGTCGACTCCTTATGGGGGGTCGACACCTATGCCGACACCCCTATTGGGGGGGTCGACACCTATGTCGACTCCCCTAGGGCGAGGGGGGTTTCGACACCTCTGAGCGGGAAATTTCCCGCTCTGACTGAATTTCGAATTTCAAACTGTTTTGACTTTTAATTACTATTTTAATTTAATTTATGTTTAAACCTGAAAGCTTCTGAACTCCATAACTTCTTCGTACGGAGTTCGATTCACGCAAACTCGGACTCTATCTCAAGCAGTTCCGAGACAAACGCAATAGCATAACCCGTTTCACCCAATTATTCTCCTAAAAATCAAGTGTTCTTAAATTTGTTCATTTAATATTCATAGATAATACGGGGTGTTAAAATTTACCTCTCAGACCTTGACTAACAATGTTCTTATCTTGAGGTGGATAAGAGTTTGTAATTCAAAAACCCAATTAAAATCTCACCTTCTATTCCATCTCTTACATTTGGAAATCTATTTCCAATTCACTCGATGAAAATTATTTCATCACATTTATATACGTTGCTTATAATTTAACTTTCTTATTGAACAAACTTCCATATTAATAATTTATTTGAAACTTGATTCCCATTTTAAAAATTTATTTTATATAACTTATATATATATATATATATATATATATATGAACATGGAATCTAATTTCATATTTATATTTTAAATTTTCTATTTAGTATAGTCTTATCTGGAAATAAATTGGTTTATTTTAGAAATTCGACGTGGTCAAATTTTAATCATAAACCTGTACGGATTTATATCAATTCATTTTATATTCCGAACATCGGAATAAATTCAATCGTTTCCTTCCCCTGAAACGATTTCAGGTTATAAATCCTTTTTTATTCATATTATAATTTAAATAAAATATCCAATGAAAATTCTTCTCTTTTATTTATAAACACCGTTTATAAATTTCACTTCTTGTTTTAAATATTTTAAACAAGTTTCTATTTCAGATTCCATTTCTATTTTCAAAAAATAAATTCCCCTTTTTAAATTGACGCTTGAGTTTTCCATTTCTAGATTATCCAATGGTAATTTTTCTATTCAAACTTAAACATCACTTATAATGTTGACTACTTGTTGTATTATTAAAAAAAGCTTATATTTTCTAAACCATTCGAAATTCAATTTCTAATCCAAAAAATAAAAAATTTCTTTTTAAATCTAAAACCCCTTTTTGTGATATTTTTAACTATCAATATCCAGGGCCAGTGATATTCAAACATCCAAAACACACAATTTTCAATCACAGGCTTTCAAACACATCATATATGATAATATATATGGAAACAAATAACTATAGATTTTGGGGAATCTAGTTGGATCCCTCCAACCTTTTTCCTGCATTCACAGAAGTCAGACAACATAAATAATACAAATCCTGCTTCAAGCTAGAATATCGCGGTATAGAAGGTCATTCACTCATATATCGTGGGGGCGATAGGGTCATCCACTAGTGACACCGCGAGCATCCGCTACTGGTACTGCGGGAAATATCCAATATATATATATATATATATAGCCACAATCACCAATCCAAAATAACTAATATATATAATGACCACAATTTATCAATAAACAGCAATGCAACCAAGCAACCAACAAACAACATATAAATATTTGGATTAAATAAAAAATTCGATTATAATAAATTATAGTCGAACCAGGGAGTGAGTT
Organism: Allium sativum; assembly: GCA_030737875.1. NCBI lineage: Eukaryota > Viridiplantae > Streptophyta > Magnoliopsida > Asparagales > Amaryllidaceae > Allium > Allium sativum. The sequence goes on along the minus strand of CM060912.1, from coordinate 46,824,018 downwards.
TACTTGCCTGGTTTTTATTTTCCCGAATATCCTATTAATTTCATGTCGACTCGGCTATGCATCTTCTCGAATCGTCTACCTGGCACTTAAGATTGTTTATTTTATTTATCGATTAAACGACTATAAATTTAAATTAACTATTAATAATAATAAATAAATTCTCATATGTATTATAAATTTAGAAATACGTTTACCTTACTTCTTTGTGAATAACTTGATCAATTACAAACTCATCTCAACCGAATTTATCACCTATGATTATAATTTTTTTATTTAACAATCAATCGAATTTTAATCTAAATTAACTTACTGAAAATAAATAAAAAAATGATTCTATGAATTTTAAAACTATAAAACAACATATATCTCGACGTCTCGACAAATAACGAACAACTCAACAATCGTTGTCCTCAATCACTGCAATCAGCCTAGAAACTTTATTAGCTCCAAACACTGATTTATGCTACTTTTTCATTCCATCAAGCATCTTGCCGACAATTCTACAACTCCATTTCTACTGCAGCCTCTTCCTTGCTGCTACTACACTTAGCATCACAACCTGCTGCATACCATTGTCCAGTCTTCTTACCTCAAACTGTCACCTTCACCCTATTTCAGATTATCAATACCGCACTTCCAGTAAAAGAATCCAACACCCGAACATCCTCCCTTACCACTCAACAAACAGATCTGAACTCCCCTTTCACCCCACTATTTCAACAACATCGAACTCCCTCATTATCCCTCAACGCAAAACAACAACGCCATTTATCTACTCGAAAATCCCTAAAAATCACTTGACTGAATCCCTCTGTACCCTCGTCATCATCGTATAAACTCCACTGTTCCTCGCTCAAAAAAATGAACTCTAGTTCACGTCCAAACAAGGTCGGCCTCTTTCAGAAAAAATTCATGACAATCTTGTTACAATTAATCATGCTTCTCAACAAACTCTGCTTACCCCCTCTGAATCCTCTTCGAATCCACCATCGAACTCACCACTCACCTTCACAACGTCAATCCCTCGAAATTGATGCCCATCTTCATCCATTTGTAACCTCAAAGTTTGGAATCCCCCCTTTACGCGAGCGCCTTCGCCACGGAGCTTCAGATAGTGTCGCGATTTTCGTTTTGATTTTTTTTTTTTGAAATGGGGAAATCGATTAGCTAGAGAGGAACATAAGGTTTTTGAATTTTGAAGAGAATAAAAGTAATAGCAGAAGGATGGATTAGTTTCAGGTTTTAGAAAATGGAAAGGAATTGCAAGGCTACAGCTCGATTTATAGATGTGTACGGGAGACAAACGTACACGCCATTAAAATTGTGTTTGCTTGATTTTGTAATAGGAGACAACGTACTGAAAAGAAGCAAAGGGTAGCTGAAGCTATAGTTAACTGAAAAGAGGTTAAATAAAATTGATTAGATTTTTAATTTAATCGATTTGAGTTTGTTCTTATCCTTTCAAATTTCATAATAATATATATCATGGTTCTGAACCCCTATTTTAACGTAACAACCGACGTTTACATATTATAACTCTATTATGTACTCAAGGGAACAAATTCTGAATTTTTATTCGATTGTATGAAGAAGACAACAAATTTAAATCGACAATTAATATTAAGTTCAGCTGATAAAAATATAAATTGATTTCAAAACAATTTTATTCATCGATAATAATTTATTATTATCATTCTAATTCAATATAGAATTTTATATTAATCGACTAAATTATTTCGATTTAGTTTTAACTGCGAATTCAATTATTTCACTTTTTCCGTATTGCGGTATTAAATTGATAAATTTAATATAAAGTCCATTATTAATCCAATTCAACATTTAAAACAATTTAATTACTCAATATTAAATGGCTTAAAATCCGGAAAGTTACATTCTTTCCCCCTTAAAGAATTACATCCCCGAAATTACTAAGGCAGAAAAAATGCTACAAACCTGTTAACTTTTCAAAAGCCCATTTTGTTATAACTCAATATCTCATAATTTGTAACACAAGACTATATAATTTTAGGTTTTCACGAAAATATTTACTTCCCTATTTCCCATTCAAAATCCTTCAAATTGGATTCAATTTGAAAATCATCTATTTATCTTTACAAAAAATTTCAAAACTTTTTGAAAAATTTCTAACTCTCTAAATTTTTGAAAAAATTTGGCAGAGTCTCCCATGTACGGAGGAGCTTTTGCAATACACCAAAAGAGATGAAAATTTATATGTCGACCATGTGGTCGGAAAACAGTTCATATATCCTAATTTGGTATTTTTGCATAGGCGTACCTTATATAAGCGTTTATCTAAGCAAGCGTGCTTAGCATATTCACAATCCACGTACCCAAAACTAAGCCAGGCAGCTCCATATTCCTATACTTACTCAATTTAAACCCATAAGTTCAAGAATATGCAATTCAATATATTTTATTTCCTAACAAGTGCAAGACATATAAATTTCAATCAAAACATGTTGTTGCATGCAGTTGACCATAGCCACAAGTTTCCAATATTCGATTATTTATTACAATCGGTTTATGTACCATTTTAATTCAACTCGAAGTGTTTTGTATAACCATTTACATGCTTTCTATTTATATTTCATTTGTATTGAATTTATACCACACACGATATATTTTCCCACTTTAAATTAGTTCCAAATCAGTTTATAATTTTTTTTATTATCTAACCAAATTTGATTTACTTCCGTTTATCACAAACAAATCATTTTTCCAAGCAATTTCTATAATATTCATTTAAATCGAATGATTTACAACCAATAAATGTTACGACTTATATTCCATGTATATGCATTCCAATTCATTCAAATTGATTCTGATCAATTTATTTATTTCGATTACAATAAGAAGATTTTCTATGCATATTATTTGGTTAATACAATTGCCACTTATATTCCATGTATATGCATATTATTTCGATTACAATAAGAAGATTCCACATTGCACAAGTTAAGTTTTAAATTACAGAATTCAAGTACTCGGTATTTATTTCAAATTCCTTTGAAAACATGTATATATATACATATATTTAGTCCCATCTCAAATCCAAAACATTTGAACTTTCCAAAATAACTTTGGTTCTTTTGAACAAATTTTCATTGAGAAATTTTTCCAAGGTAGCAATCCATCACTTAGAATCTCGAAGATGAGCACCGATGATGTCCGGATCATCCACTACAAGAAAAACCTTAAATAGCGGTAGATTTTAGCAACAGAAAATTCTACTGCAAATTAGCGACAGATATTTGTGGAATATGTAAGGGATATTATCTAGGATTTATATTTCAACTTGCTTTAAATTATTACCATCAAATTTTGTTTTTCGTCGCTGAATCGTAGCAAATTGCAACAGTTTGCCGTCATTCTTTTGTCATCGCTAAATTCTGTTGAAAATGGAGGCAATTTAGCGTCTTACATATTTTGAAGCTATTTTGCAGTAGATTATCAAGGGATTTGCAAGGGACTGGTATGCTTACACTTCATAAAATGTTTTACTGTTATGTTTTTACTATGTAATTGTTAAGTAAAAATAAATTTTAAATAATTTATGTTAATTATAATATACTAATAACAAAAAATAAATAATTACTATTAGTAGTAAATAAAATTCAATAGTTATATTGATTAATTAATAATTACTAAATAATTAAGAGGTAATAATAATTGATAATATATATTAAGAAATAATTTTTAATAATCGACAATTAATAAGTAACTTTTTATAATTAAGAAGTAAAACTTATTATCTAGTATCTAAAATTTAATAATTATAATTTATAATTATGTTTAATACATATTAATCCAAAAATTTAAAAATTTTGTATTTTCTAAAATAAATTTAAAGTTTAAACATAAACTTTTGAAACTTTCATAATTCTGAAATAAAATATAAAATTTGGTAAAATGTACAAAATAAAATAATTTTTACTGACTAATATATATTACTAAATACTTGAACACTAATAATACAAATTAAATAATTTCTATTTATAATAATTAATTAAAAAAATAAAATTCAAAATTTCAAAGAATCCAAAAACGTTAAAGAGTTTCAAAATCTGAAAAACACAAATATTAACTTGTAGATTATTACTTCCATGTATTACTCGTGATAATTATAATTTCATTACATACGAGTAGTTTGAAATACAAACACAATACTTGTTTTTATATATTATGTTGCAAAATTTTAACATTTAACAATTAATATTAAAATTTTAATAAATATAAAATAGTGCTTATTTAATAATTAATAAATAGTATTAATAATTAAGTAATTATTAGTTAACAATAGTATTATTATTTAATAATCAGTAATCAATAAGAAATATTTAATAATTGTTTCTGAAGAAAAGTAATATTCAATCAGAAGATTACAAGTTTGGGACTTAGCTTAACACAGGTATAGGCATATAACAATCTGAAAACCTCATATTTGAACTTAAAAAAAAAAGAATACAAATCAAATTTCGTCCTCTTCCCACTATGATTTCATTTCCCGCTCCTAACATTGAACTCTAAATTTCAAGTACTTATCAAAATTCTCCGTCACAGCACCATATGTAACGACCCGGATTTTGAGCGACTTTGGTTATCGATATAAACACGATGTCGATAACCAAAACATCGAAAAATCCCGGTAATTAATGAAAGAAATTAGAGGGTGAGAATAGATAAGATAGAAACTTAGAATAGAAGAAGAAGAAGAACACAACATCAGAGTAACACGAACCTCACAGCGGAACGAATAACATATAATAGATAACATAACTTTGAAATATAACAGTTATGTATACAATAGCACTTATCAGAGTACAACACTTACAACACAGCGGAAATAAACTATAGCTATGTGATCCAAAAGCCTCCTGCTCCAGCTCTTCAAGTATATCTGTAAATCCCGACTACTTGACTGCCCGTACAAATTTAGGCACCCAAGAGTTTAGGAAAAAAAACAAAGTAAACTCTGGGTCAGTCGTGGGACTGGTGTGAGTAAAATAGTTTAACACAGTTTAACAGATATATGATATCTCATAAGACCACGCCGTGAATACGGAACGGGTTTTTCCCTGATGAGAATCCAAAATATCTTTATATCAAAACCTTTTGATATTACAATAATGTCTATCAACCACAATATAATAATCATCTAGCAGAAACGCTTTCATCTCACGCTCCACATATATAGTATACAATCAAAACCGCAAGCACGTATTGGGTAATGGATTTCCAACTATGACAAGGTATGGAACCACCTTCCGATCAGTGTACTCTAGGAACGATACACTGGGGTTCAGCAAGAACATCTTGCAACCCGGCCACACATGACAGACCACTCATTTCGCTTGAGTGTATCGAATGTACATCACCAACGGTTGGGATCAGCAACCGTTCCCGTATATATATGGAACAACATTGATAGATTAAAGAAGCAAATGAATATTCTCTAGATAGGTGATTATACACCCTACTTCGGTGCGACCGACTTAGCCATGCTGCCTGCCCGATTTCTGTCATTTACTGGTTGATGAGGCTAGAAGCTACGCTTTATCATCACATCAGATTCACTTCGAATGCCACATTGTCAGATCCATCGAAAATCACTAATTGTCGTCTACAACAGTACATTACGTGTTAGCTAAAGAAGTTTCCTTCTCCGCTTCCACTCTTGGTACGGTTGAAGAAATCAAAGTACGTGACCTTTCTGGAAATACTCTATCAGACATTCATCCACACAAGTCATCCTCATTCACTTAGAATGTCACATCATCATACCCGCCAAATCACAAATTGATTTATCCAAAAATAACACAGGTATATAGATTAGAGAAACGAATTCCTCCGCCACCAAACGTGAATACGTTTGAAGAGATCAACTTACGCGATCCATTGGTTATACTCTGTCAGACGTTCATCCATACAAGTTGTCCTGGGACTAGACAAACCGAAGGCACTATTCAGTACATCCATCTTAGTCACTGTTATCTAAGACTTATACAACAACCCTTGCACTTTACTTCGTCTTCAATTATCTTTGGCATAAATGATTCGCAACGCTTATGCCAATTCAGAGTGGTTCTTTGGATAATAATCCAACCGGTCTCTCCATATTAACAACGTTAAAATGGTCAAAACATTGATAGTCTGTGATTTAACTATCAAAGAAACACAAGTGTGCAAACAATGATATTATTTCCAAGTGGAAATTATATCGATCAACCATCATTTAACATTTATCCCTTTAGTTCATTAATTTACTTATCTCCTGTTTCTATATATTCTGATTTCTTATTTCAATTATCAAAAAACATTCCTGATTCTTACTTGGAAAACATTTCCAAAGCTCCTTTACGATCAAACCTTACCATTCCTTAGTTAAGAAGGAAGTCAATCAAGTTGGGCTATAATTACCTCTCAGACCTTAACTGAACAACGTTATAACTTCGCAATGGTCAAAGTTTATCTTTTAAATCGTTAACAATTTCTTACGTCTTTCTCGGATTCTATTTACGAATCCACTTCTATATTGAAAACATTGATTATAACGATAACGTTATAATCCCTACTTTTGAATTAATCTAACTTACCAATCTAACTCTTATTACTTATACTGAATGATTAACCTAACAACTAATTTATTTATAAATAAATAAATAAATCTTGATTTAAAAAATGGAAAGTAAATAATACTTTCCCGAATTTGATATAATCGAATTCGACGTATAACTCCCTTTCGAGTAATTTCTATTTGATTAACTCTTCTTCGAATAACCTATATTCAATTAACTCCTTCTTTTCGAATACACTATATTCGATTACTCCTTTTCGAATAAACGATATTCGATAATCTCTCTTCAAATAACTAATATTCGATACATCTCTTTTCAAATATATCATATTTGAAAATCTCACCTTCGAATAAACTATATTCGATAATCCCTTTCGAATAACTCTTATTCGATTAATCTCACTTCGATTAAACTAAAATCGATAACTCCTTTCGATGAAACTAACATTGATAACTCCTTTCGATGAAACTAGCATCGATTAACTCCTTTCGAATAACTAATTCGATTAATTTAACTCGACAAACTTAACTCGATTATCTTGACTAACTTAACTCAACTCGATTAACTCGACTCGACTAACTCGACTTACCTGGTTCGACTAATTCGATTCGATTAGCTAGGCTCGACTAACTTGGTTCGACCCACTCGATTAACTCAACTTATTTAACTTAAGTTATTTCTCAACTCGATCAACTCGATTCCTTAACCCGATTAACTCGATTATCTTAACTCGATTAACTCGATTACTTAACTCGATTAACTCGATTACTTAACTCGATTCCCCCTCATCGATTAACTTAACTTGATTCACTAACGCGATAACTTAACTCGATTATCTCAACTCGATAATCTCTACTCGATTATCTTAACTTGATAATCTAACTCGATAACTTAACTCGATTATCTTAACTCGATAATCTAAACTCGATTATCTTAACTTGATAATCTAGACTCGATTATCTTAACTTGATAATCTATCTCGATAATCTAACTCTAATCGATTTTCTTACTTTAATCGATTAACTCAATTTGATTAACTCATTTTAAATTAACTTGTATTCGATTACTTTATTGATTTATATAGATTTCCCTTTTTACAATGTTTATTCATTTATAAAGATTTACTTTTATTAATAGTTCTACACTTTATAAATGTCCCTTTTATAACATTTATTCAATTTAGAAGTGTTGAGTTCACATTCTAAAACCATTGGTGTTAAAACCAATTTCTATCCTCTATATAAGTTCAGACTTATATTTCCATTTATCGAATGATAAATATTTTACTTTAATTTATAAAGTATCATTCATAAATTAATCTTCTTAATTTATCTGTTAAAACAGATTTCCATTTTGATATTTATTTTCCAAATAAATATCCCTTGATAACTCCATTTATTTAATCAAATAAATGTTTACTTCCAATTCTATTTATTTAACCAATAAATATTTCATTTTTATTTTCCTATTTATTTTCAAATAAATATCTCTTTTATCTTTTCTATTTATTCTAAATAAATCATTCACTTTATAAATATTCCATTTATAAAGATTTTCCCTTCATTTATAATTCCTCTTAAACGTATTTTCTATTTATAAATATTCCATTTATAAATATTTCTATCTATAAATATTCTATTTATAAATATTCTCTTTTATAAAATCCTCTTGATTTTTTTAAATATTTCCTTTTCAATATAACATTGAAAATCTCCTTTTATAACGATTCTATTTATTTAACAAATAAATATTCCTCTTTATAAAATCCTATGATTTCATAAATACTTTATTTTCAATATATTCCCTTTTATAAAATCGGTTGATTTTATAAAATTCCTTTATTTCAATATACATTGAAATATTTCTTTTCTACATCCCAGGGTTTTCTTATGATATTAAAAATATCAAATATAAATGATCAACATCATTCTAACTCATATAATCCATAACAGATAATATATCACATCATACATCAACATATATGAAAATAGTAAAATAAATGTTGAGGAATCCAGTCGGATTCCCCCAACATGTTTCCCTGCATCACAGATGTTAGACAATACGATTAACATCGATTTTATTTTGATATGAAATATTCTGATAGCAGAATCAACATATGAATACTTAACGGTTTATATATATATATATATATATTCTACTAACTGACTAGCAGTTCAATCAAACAGTCAACACACAATCAAACAGACAATTTTTTAATAGTTCTAAGAATACGTAGTAAATATAGAGCCGTTCAGAGTTAATGAGTTTTACTCACATTGGCGCGTTAACCGTTAAATAACAGTTTGCGTTATTTGATTTCGACAGACAATTTATTTCGTCATAAATTGTAACGAGCTCGGATTCACTCCCAGTCAGCTCCATGGTGTAGTGTCCGTCCATACGATCCCAATGCAACTTACGGTTCGTCAATCTGATGTCGTATGACCGAGATATTGACGTTACAAGTTAATACAATTTTAAATAAAATTTAAACTATATATGTTTAGTTCTCATGGGCCTTTACCTTTCACTCTTTGGCCCACTAACCCAACAGACCCAAACCCGCTCCCCTTTAAACCCGTTCTTCCCCACAAAATATCTCCGGTGAAAATTCGAACACGTCTTCCAGCTTCCAACCGCACCCTTTGACCACCCATCCTCCTCCTTTGACCAATTCTGGCCATCGCTCCGACCACAAATCCCCAGCGCCGCTTACACCATCCGATTCTCCATTGAAATCTGCACCTGCCAGTGCCCTCCAACCCAAACTCGATGGACCCTCGTTGACGTCGGCCTGCTGCTCCATTCGCCAAAACCGTACGTCGGTCCTCACCCCCCTTCACCGAGTTTCCCCAAATCGATGCCAAACCGTGACTCTCGATCCCACAAACCCAGAAACAACCATGAATTTGTACATCGATTCCTCAACCCTCTTATGAACCCAACCCTAGACTTCGCTGTGTTCATTTTGAGTTCGGGAAAACACAATCGCACTCACCAAAATGGATACAGGTTTGAAGAGAATCAACAGAGGAGTTCAACCATAATTATTTTGGAATTTATCACTTTGTATTTTGAATTGATTTGATGTTTAAAGAAGAACTTCTCACGTTTTAGCTGAGATTGTGGCGGCTGCGTTTTTGATCTACAGAGAGAAATAGAAATTAGGTCTTAGGGAAAAGAAAAGGGGGTATTTATAATGTTCTGCAAATATCTAGATATTTTTCTTTTAACCTTTTTATATCCGTTTTTGCACTTTTAAAATTCGTGTGATCACACACGATACCCAAAAATCACAAAACTGGACATGTAGCTACAGTTCGACATTATGGTCCCAACGAAACTAGTTTCGTCGAATTCCGACTCTGTATGCTCACACAGCGTATTTTTAACCGTCAATTTATCGACTGTATTTCACATTAAAATCCCGTACGGCCACATACGAACTCTAAAAATCACGAAACTAAAAATCTAACAATAATTTGACATTGCGGATTCAACAAAATTAGTTTCGTCGAATTTCGACTTTGTTTGCAAAAGTGGTTATTTTTAAAGCTCTGGATGACCCATTTAAATATATAAATATATTTAAATCAAATTAAATCAAATATAAATAAATTTATATTGTCGTATATATTCTCAGTGGAATACCATACAGCTTTAGAAAAATTATATACTTGATATTCCAAGTCCAGGTTGAATCGATATTCAATTTACATTGAAAACCCTTTTATAACGTATATAAAGCATTACGAATTATAAAGGAATTCCACAGCGACTTTTCTGAATTTTGATTTGGACGTAAATCAAAATCTATACGACGAAATCCCGATTTTTCTCTTCCACTAGAAAGATATACTCCACTAGCTACACACGTTTCTTGTTTCACAGAAATCCGATTTAAAATGAACCCTGTATACTTAGTTGAAGTTCAAATCGCCAAATAGCGAACTGCCGCGCCATTTCGAGCTCTATTATAATTATATTATAATTCTACGTTCAAACTGACGTCGATTGAATATATTCGTCAATATAATTCAACTCTAAGTTGAATTAAATCTTATGGACGACCCCGTTCACAGAATATTTTGATTCCCAATATTTTGATTATTTCTGAATTAAATATATTATTTAATTATTTAATTTCAATTAAATATTCCATATTATATAATTAAACCTCTATTTAATTCACTACATCACGATATATATAATTAAATAAATTAATTATAATACCCTTGACAATGCGGGTCATTACATTCTTCCCCACTTAAAATAATTTCGTCCTCGAAATTGCTAAGGTAGAGGACGACCCTATCTATTGGAATTCCTAAGATCTGTTTACCTCTCGACTTCAGTTTCAACTGAACCAATTAATATCAAGTAAAATATTAATTCATTTTGACAACTAAAATTTTCAAAAAAAATTCGGAAAATTTTCTAACACTTTAAATTTTCGGAAAATTTTGCCATAACCTCCTTTGTACAGCCCTATCGGTAAAACCACAACTCGCCTCTCTAGGCCATCTCCAACCCAAAAGAAAATCAAACAGCCAAGCGGCTTGCCAATTCGGCTCATAAATCTCATGTTTATATCAAATATAAACTTGTACCTTTTTGTTGGGCATATCAACCTTACCACTTTCACCTGTTATCAATCCAACATATACCAATGCAATTTCAACTTGATCTCAAATCAATTTATCTTTAACACAACCATTCGCTTATACCTAAGTCGAATTTCATTTCAAACTCAAGCACTATTCTTGATTTCCAATCCATACTCACCAGTCCAATATAATTCCAGATTATCTCTAATCAAGTCTAATTCTACTTGACACTAATCTATTTCAAATGATTTTCACTTACTGGCTTTTAATTCAATCCCAATTATATTGGATTTTACAAATTTTACTTTAATTTTTTTTAAATTCAAACACCCTTTTCTTCCTGGAAGTTTTTAAACAGTTTACCTTTTTCAAAAATCAAAATTTCCTTTTTGAAATTCAACACAACTTGTTTTTCTTAAAACAATCCAAAAACAAAATCTTTGGTTGTAATCCGTCACTTACACACTCGAAAATGAACACCGATGATGTCATGATCAACATCGGAATCTATTTTCCAGCTACCGAAGTGAGTTCAATACTATAGCATTTTCAAAACCCATTTTTAGACATTTCCACCTTGAAATCAATCCCAAATATCCTTTTATAATGTTGTAAACAAATTTAAAATCTCTCAGGATCTTAAAATTCACATATATTGAATCCAGATTCAATTACAAACACCTTTCCCATTTCTGGGATTTTAAATTTCAATTCTGATCTAAATTCAGATTTAATTCATTTCAATTTCATATAATTCACTTGTATAAATTCTGATTGGTTATATATAACCCTTTCACTTTTTATAATCTTATCTGATTATAATTACTACTAATACATCCTATATATGATAATATATCATATATCCATACTGTGTCAGTCCATCGTATTCAAGTGTTTATTTACTCCTACCGATACAGTGGATCAAACTGATCGACCATAACTCATAAACAACTCAGCCAATGAATCTCCACAATATAACACCATTTTTATATCAAATACAAATACGCACTCGTATATATACACTCAACTGAATCTAAGGTATTACTAACCCTATCTCTACCGAGTCACTCCATAGAGCCAAGGTAATTCTTAACTTAAGCTCTGATACCAACAGTAATGACCCAGATTTTGAGTTAAGTAGGCTTTGCAACCATCCTCTCCCCATCCTCTAAAGCAGCAGGTAAAACCCACTGTGGCTTACACTGGTACCCTAATACCATATTTTACGGCCAGCCTTTCGACTTCACAACCAACCCTACCAAAGGGACATGTAGGAGTAAGAGTCTCCCGTTCGCCACCTAACGAAAAGCGAGAACCCTCTATCATGCGACACATGCCTAAGCACGCAAGATGGACTGGTATGAGTAAAATAGTTTAACACAGTTTAACAGATATATGATATCTCATAAGACCACGCCGTGAATACGGAACGGGCTTTTCCCTTATGAGAATCCAAAATATCTTTATATCAAAACCTTTTGATATTACAATAATGTCTATCAACCACAATATAATAATCATCTAGCAAAAACGCTTTCATCTCACGTTCTACATATATAGTATACAACCAAAACCGCAAGCACGTATTGGGTATTGGATTTCCAACTATGACAAGGTATGGAACCACCTTCCGATCAGTGTACTCTAGGAACGATACACTGGGGTTCAACAAGAACATCTTGCAACCCGGCCACACATGACCGACCACTCATTTCGCTTGAGTGTATCGAACGTACATCACCAACGATTGGGATCAACAACCGTTCCCGTATATATATGGAACAACATTGATAGATTAAAGAAGCAAATGAATATTCTCTAGATAGGTGATTATACATCCTACTTCGGTGCGACCGACTTAGCCATGCTGCCTGCCCGATTTCTGTCATTTACCGGTTGATGAGGCTAGAAGCTACGCTTTATCATCACATCAGATTCACTTCGAATGCCACATTGTCAGATCCATCGAAAGTCACTAATTGACATCTACAACAGTACATTACGTGTTAGCTAAAGAAGTTTCCTTCTCCGCTTCCACTCTTGGTACGATTGAAGAAATCAAAGTACGTGACCTTTCTGGAAATACTCTGTCAGACATTCATCCACACAAGTCATCCTCATTCACTTAGAATGTCACATCGTCATACCCGCCAAATCACAAATTGATTTATCCAAAAATAACACGGGTATACAGCTTAGAGAAACGAATACCTCCGCCACCAAACGTGAATACGTTTGAAGAGATCAACTTACGCGATCCATTGGATATACTCTGTCAGACCTTCGTCCATACAAGTTGTCCTGGGACTGGACAAACCGAAGGCACTATTCAGTACATCCATCTTAGTCACTGTTATCTAAGACTTATACAACAGCCCTTGCACTTTACTTCGTCTTCAATTATCTTTGGCATAAATGATTCGCAACATTATGCCAATACAGAGTGGTTCTTTGGATAATAATCCAACCGGTCTCTCTATATTAACAATGTTAAAATGGTCAAAACATTGATAGTCTGTGATTTAACTATCAAAGAAACACAAGTGTGCAAACAATGATATTATTTCCAAGTGGAAATTATATCGATCAACCATCATTTAACATTTATCTCTTTAGTTCATTAATTTACTTATCTCCTGTTTCTATATATTCTGATTTCTTATTTCAATTATCAGAAAACATTCCTGATTCTTACTTGGAAAACATTTCCAAAGATCCTTTACGATCAAACCTTACCATTCCTTAGTTAAGAAGGAAGTCAATCAAGTTGGGCTATAATTACCTCTCAGACCTTAAATGAACAACGTTATAACTTTGCAATGGTCAAAGTTTATCTTTTGAATCTTTAACAATTTCTTACGTCTTTCTCGGATTCTATTTACGAATCCACTTCTATATTGAAAACATTGATTATAACGATAACGTTATAATCCCTACTTTTGAATTAATCTAACTTACCAATCTAACTCTTATTACTTATACTGAATGATTAACCTAACAACTAATTTATTTATAAATAAATAAATCTTGATTTAAAAACTGGAAAGTAAATAATACTTTCCCGAATTCGATATAGTCGAATTCGACGTATAACTCCCTTTCGAGTAATCTCTATTTGATTAACTCTTCTTCGAATAACCTATATTCAATTAACTCCTTCTTTTCGAATACACTATATTCGATTACTCCTTTTCGAATAAACGATATTCGATAATCTCTCTTCGAATAACTAATATTCGATACATCTCTTTTCAAATTTCTCATATTTGAAAATCTCACCTTCGAATAAACTATATTCGATAATCCCTTTCGAATAACTCTTATTCTATTAATCTCACTTTGATTAAACTAAAATCGATAACTCCTTTCGATGAAACTAACATTGATAACTCCTTTCGGTGAAACTAGCATCGATTAACTCCTTTCGAATAACTAATTCGATTAATTTAACTCGACGAACTTAACTCGATTATCTTGACTAACTTAACTCGACTCGATTAACTCGACTCGACTAACTCGACTTACCTGATTCGACTAATTCGATTCGATTAACTAGGCTAGACTAACTTGGTTCGACCCACTCGATTAACTCAACTTATTTAACTTAACTTATTTCTCAACTCGATCAACTCGATTCCTTAACCCGATTAACTCGATTATCTTAACTCGATTAACTCGATTAACTCGATTACTTAACTCGATTCCCCCTCATCGATTAACTTAACTTGATTCACTAACGCGATAACTTAACTTGATTATCTCAACTCGATAATCTCAACTCGATTATCTTAACTTGATAATCTAACTCGATAACTTAACTCGATTATCTTAACTCGATAATCTAAACTCGATTATTTTAACTTGATAATCTAGACTCGATTATCTTAACTCGATAATCTAACACGATAATCTAACCCTAATCGATTTTCTTACTTTAATCGATTAACTCAATTTGATTAACTCCTTTTAAATTAACTTGTATTCGATTACTTTATTGATTTATAAAGATTTCCCATTTTACAATGTTTATTCATTTATAAAGATTTACTTTTAGTAATAGTTCTACACTTTATAAATGTCCCTTTTATAACGTTTATTCAATTTAGAAGTGTTGAGTTCACATTCTAATACCATTGGTGTTAAAACCAATTTCTATCCTCTATATAAGTTCAGACTTATATTTCCATTTATTGAATGATAAATATTTTACTTTAATTTATAAATTATCATTCATAAATTAATCTTCTTAATTTATCTGTTAAAACAGATTTCCATTTTGATATTTATTTTCCAAATAAATATCCCTTGATAACTCAATTTATTTAATCAAATAAATGTTTACTTCCAATTCTATTTATTTAACCAATAAATATTTCATTTTTATTTTCCTATTTATTTTCAAGTAAATATCTCTTTTATCTTTTCTATTTATTCTAAATAAATCATTCACTTTATAAATATTCCATTTATAAAGATTTTCCCTTCATTTATAATTCCACTTAAACGTATTTTCTATTTATAAATATTCCATTTATAAATATTTCTATTTATAAATATTCTATTTATAAATGTTCTCTTTTATAAAATCCTCTTGATTTTTTTTGAATATTTCCTTTTCAATATAACATTGAAAATCTCCTTTTATAATGATTCTATTTATTTAACAAATAAATATTCCTCTTTATAAAATCCTATGATTTCATAAATACTTTATTTTCAAAATATTCCCTTTTATAAAATCGGTTGATTTTATAAAATTCCTTTATTTCAATATACATTGTAATATTTCTTTTCTACATCCCAGGGTTTTCTTATGATATTAAAAATATCAAATATAAATGATCAACATCATTCTAACTCATATAATCCATAACAGATAATATATCACATCATACATCAACATATATGAAAACAGTAAAATAAATGTTGAGGAATCCAGTCGGATTCCCCCAACCTGTTTCCCTGCATCACAGATGTTAGACAATACGATTAACATCGATTTCATTTTGATATGAAATATTCTGATAGCAGAATCAACATATAAATACTTAACGGTTCATATATATATATACAGATATATATATATATATATATATATAATCTCTACTAACTGACTAGTAGTTCAGTCAAACAGTCAACACACAATCAAACAGACAATTTTTTAACAGTTCTAAGAATACGTTGTAAATATAGAACTGTTCAGAGTTGGTGAGTTTTACTCACATTGGCGCGTTAACCGTTAAATAACAGTTTGCGTTATTTGATTTCGACAGACAATTTATTTCGCCATAAATTGTAACGAGCTCGGATTCACTCCCAGTCTGCTCCATGGTGTAGTGTCCGTCCATTCGATTCCAATGCAACTTACGGTTCGTCAATCTGATGTCGTATGACCGAGATATTGACGTTACAAGTTAATACAATTTTAAATAAAATTTAAACTATATATGTTTAGTTCTCATGGGCCTTTACCTTTCACTCTTTGGCCCACTAACCCAACAGACCCATACCCGATCCCCTTTAAACCCGTTCTTCCCCAAAGAATGTCTCCGGTGAATATTCGAACACGTCTTCCAGCTTCCAACCGCACCCTTTGACCACCCATCCTCCTCCTTTGACCAATTCTGGCCATCGCTCCGACCACAAATCCCCAGCGCCGCTTACACCATCCGATTTTCCATCGAAATCTGCACCTGCCAGTGCCCTCCAACCCAAACTCGATGGACCCTCGTTGACATCGGCCTGCTGCTCCATTCGCCAAAACCGTACGTCGCCCCTCACCCCCCTTCACCGAGTTTCCCCAAATCGATGCCAAACCGTGACTCTCGATCCCACAAACCCAAAAACAGCCCTGAATTTGCACATCGATTCCTCAACCCTCTTATGAACCGAACCCTAGACTTCGCTGAGTTGATTTTGAGTTCGGAAAAACACAATCGGACTCATCCAAATGGATACAGGTTTGAAGAGAATCAACAGAGGAGTTCAACCATAATTATTTTGGAATTTATCACATTGTATTTTGAATTGATTTGATTTTTAAAGAAGAACTTCTCTCGTTTTAGCTGATGTTGTGGCGGCTGCGTTTTTGATCTACAGAGAGAAATAGAAATTAGGTCTTAGGGAAAAGAAAAGGGGGTATTTATAATGTTTTGCAAATATCTAGATATTTTTCTTTAACCTTTTTATACCCGTTTTTGCACTTTTAAAATTCGTGTGATCACACACGATACCCAAAAATCACAAAACTGGACATGCAGCTACAGTTCGACATTACGGTCCCAACGAAACTGGTTTCGTCGAATTCCGACTCTGTATGCTCACACAACGTATTTTTAACCGTCAATTTATCGGCTGTATTTCACATTAAAATACCATACGGCCACATACGAACTCTAAAAATCACGAAACTAGAAATCTAACAATAATTTGACATTGCGGATCCAACAAAATTAGTTTCTTCGAATTTCGACTTCGTTTGCAAAAGTGGCTATTTTTAAAGCTTTAGATGACCCATTTAAATATATAAATATATTTAAATAAAATTAAATCAAATATAAATAAATTTATATTGTCGTATATATTCTCAGTGGAATACCATACAGCTTCAGAAAAATTATATACTTGATATTCCAAGTCCAGGTTGAATCGATATTCAATTTACATTGAAAACCCTTTTATAACGTATATAAAGCGTTACGAATTATAAAGGAATTCCACAGCGACTTTTCTGAATTTTGATTTGGACGTAAATCAAAATCTATACGACGAAATCCCGATTTTTCTCTTCCACTAGAAAGATATACTCCACCAACTCCACGCGTTTCTTGTTTCACAGAAATCCGATTTAAAACGAACCCTGTATACTCAGTAGAAGTTCAAATGGCCAAATAGCGAACCGCCGCGCCATTTCGAGCTCTATTATAATTATATTATAATTCTACATTTAAACTGACGTCGATTGAATATATTCGTCAATATAATTCAACTCTAAGCTGAGTTAAATCTTAGGGACGACCCCGTTCATAGAATATTGTTATTCCCAATATTTTGATTATTTCTGAATTAAATATATTATTTAATTATTTAATTTTAATTAAATATTCCATATTATTTAATTAAACCTCTATTTAATTCACTACATCACGATATATATAATTGAATAAATTAATTATAATACCCCTGACAATGTGGGTCATTACACCATAGGTCCATAATACATCATCCTTCTCTGGTCCGTTCTCCAAAATCCAAATTACCCTTACCCGCATCCACAACCATCTTAACTTAACCCTAGCCGCCAAATGTAAACAGTCACTGAAATACCTCGTTGTTCTCCTCCTGCTCCTTACTTCTTTCTCTACTGATCCGAAGCACGTTGCCTTCTTCCACCTCCACGTTCATTTCCTCTTTTTTTGAGTTACATGCAGTGCTTACTTTTGAAAACATGGTCTCTGAAGAGCTAACTATGATTTTGAGTCCAAGATGAAATCAGGTTACACACAGATTTATGATTTTATGAGAAAAATATATATCTTGATTTAGATCTGATCTTGACACATATATAGAAATGAAATCAATGAATGGTATCAGATTAACACTGATTTAAGCGTGATGTAGAATCTAAGCATATGTTTAAATTAAATCAAGCATACACTCAGATTTAAACTGTATGCTTGCTCATTTTAGAAACTGAGCTTAAGCTAATTTAGAACTAAACAACCTAAGCCTAGTTCTAAACTGGGTGTTTGCTTAGTTAAGAAATTAAGCTGTTTAGTTAGAAACCAAGCATAAATTGAGTACATGAATTCTGATTCACTAATTATTCCAACTCGATTGATATTCATACAAAGCCAAATGAAGGACAAAAAGGTAAAGAAAAATATAACCAACGGACTACATTTCGTTAGCATTCTTCAGGTATGTTCGGGCCAGTTATATCCCGAATCCATGCTTAATATTCCAAATCATAGATTATGGGAGTATATCTCCTAGTTAATTGCTCCGAAGTGGTAATCTTATTTTTTCTGTTATTAAATTTAATGACTTTTAGAGTTTATTAGCAAATATAATTGTAGAAAATATAACTCTGGTCAAATTTGGATTCTGGAATTATTTACTACTGTGCATTTGTTTGGTGATGGTTGAATGAAGAAGTGGATTCCTAATTAATTTATTATATTATTGATAAATCTATGATTTACTTTTCGAGGTGTGGAATTATTCACTAATTTGCTTCTATTTTATCATTTACTTTTTGAGAAGCAATCGAAGATGTTGGGTATGAAAGAGAGTTTAGAAAAATAATGTCATTTTTGGGTTAAAAAAATCGAAAAGCTATGATTTTCACAGTTATATTATTTTTTAGGACACCTCATCCCTTAAAATGGAAAGTACTACCACTATTCAGAAATATTCATCATAGTTCAGATAACTTCACTAGTCCAGCTAGATTTGATCCACCAAGATTTGAGGTAAAGGAAGTATTTTAATACGGATATGGATTTAAGATTGCATGAGAAATAGTTTTGACTCACTGCATAAAAACATAAGTAGGTTTCTTGTATTTCAGTTGTATTTTAGGTTGCTACCATAGCTTATACCATACTATTGTTTACTTTGATGCCACATAATAATATTGTTTACTATGGAAGATTATTCATGCCATATCATAATATTTATTTAATACACTTTGCCATATCATAATATTGTTTTCTTTGATGCCACACTTTGCCATATAATGGAATTCAATTTTGATAGGACTTTCACAAAATTGGTATAGCGATTATGCCTTGAAACTCTTTGTTTATATGCAATCTATTTGTCTTGAAACTTATCGATTCCATACGAACCTGATGCAATGCTTATACTGCACTTTTTTGATTGAATTTTGAATTTTGAATTTTGAGCACCTACATCTGTGCCTTTTTTGCCTAGGAAACTTTTGTTTAACATTGTATCCAGCAAGGTTAACCCCTAATTCAATAATGACATGCAGCAAACTAAAAATCACCTAAATTATATTTTGGCTTATTTTGAGCATCTAATTTCCTTTTCGCATAGTATTTTCGGCTTATTACTAACAATTATGTGTTTATTAATTTCGCTTTTAATGCAGCTTCCATCGCCTTCTCAACACTCAAAATGTCATTTGTTGGCAATGAAGGTGGTGTTCATGAGCTATAAAAAGCCGTCGAGGAGATGTGAAAAGAGTTAGAGAATGAGAGAGCAGAACGACTAAGGCAAATTTTATACAGTTGCATTTGTAGTTTCGTTGTTTCTGACAACATTCATTTGACTTAAACTACAAATTTTATTCAAGGTAACTTGCATAATGTTTAAGCAATGCATTCAGCAACGAGTAAATGTATTTGCAATCTCTTTTCATTTGGAGCAGGCTTATTGAAATCTTTGTTCCTGGTACCATTTTATTTGTGTTTGGTTAAGTGTTTGTGTGTGACACCCACCGGATTTGAACCCCCGACCTCCCGGAAAGCAACACCACGCACTAATCACTATGCTAAATGATCTTTATGTTAGCTTTTCGAGAGGGGTGTTACAGACTACCCACCTTAAGAAATTGTTCGAAACGCATGCTCGACAAGGGAGATATGACACAAGCAAGGCACCATATCACTGCAAAATGGGAGAAAAGGAACCCGTTGGTCCATACGTGCTGAAGATTATTGGATACATTGAGTATCTCGAAAGGTTAAGGTTTCCGTTGACACCAGAAGCTTAGACCGATCTTGTACTACAATAATTGAACAATATGTATTCTCAATTCATCTCAAGAATGACACTGAGAAACCCTTGACTGAGTTATTAAGCATGTTGAGAACTGTTGAAAATAACATAAAGAAAGTATAACCTGTTGCCATAATGATGGCACAAAAGGAAACTACTAAAGCCAAGGGCAAAAACAAGAAAAAGAAGACTGCTAATAAGACCAATTTCAAAAAGGCATCAAAGCCTAAAGGAGAGGTTCCCAAAGAGGGTGATTGTCACTACTGTGGAAAGCCGGGTCGTTGGAAATACAATTGTTATACTTATTTAGAAGATCTAAAGAAGAAAAAGGGAAGTGTGACTTCAGCCAATTTAGGTATAAATGTTATATATGTCAATTTATCTACTTTTACATCTTAGGTATTACAAACTGGATTTGGATCACATATTTGTGTCAATTTGCAGGAAATGTAAAAGCGTAGGAATTTGGCAGGAGAAGAAGTGGACTTACGAGTAGAAAATGGAGCAATTGTTGCCGCATTAGCCATAGGAAGTTGCCACTTATCTCTACCTAGTGGATTAATTTTAGAATTAGAGAATTGTTGTTTTGTGCCTTCCATTAGAACAAATATTATTTCTGTATCTTGTTTGGACAAGCTTGGATTTTCATTTATAATAAAAGACAGTAGCTGTTCATTTTATTTAAATGAGATATTTTATGGGAATGCAAAGTTAATTAATGGTCTCTACATTCTTAATTTTGATATGCCAGTTTATAACATTAATACCAAAAGGATTAAATCTAATGATTTAAATCCAACATACCTTTGGCATTGTCATTTAGTCCATATAAACGAGAAACGCATATCAAAACTCAATAAATATGGAATGTTGAATTCATTTGATTTTGAATCATATGAAGAACACAAATCTTCTTTCTTAGGAAAGATGACCAAAGCTCCTTTCATTGGACACAGTGAATGAGCTAATAATCTATTGGCCCTTATACATAGTTATGTATGTAAACCAATGGGTACATCAACTAAAAGCGGGTTTTATTACTTCATTACATTTACTGACGATTTCAGTAGATACAGATATGTATCTCTTATGAAACACAAATTAGAATCCTTTTAAATGTTCAAGGAATTCAAAAATGAAGTTCAAAACCAACTTGGTAAGAATATAAAAAATCTTCGAACAGATCAAGGAGTAAAAACTCTTCGAACAGATCAAGGAGGAGAATATTTAAGCCAAGAGTTTAATGACTATCTGAAAGAGTGTGGAATTGTATCACACCTCACTCCACGGGGAACACCATAATGGAATGGTGTATCTGAAAGGAGAAATCACACCTTATTAGATATGGTATGATCAATGATGAGTCATACATATCTTCCAATAAATTTTTGAGGTTATGCCCTTACAACAGCTGCATTCATACTTAATCGAGTTCCTACTAAAACGGTTTTGAAATACCGTATCAAATATGGACTGGGAGATGTCCCAATGTCTCTTATATGAGGATTTGGGGATGTGAGGCTTTTGTTAAGCTTCCTACATCTGACAAGCTCGGACCCAAATCAGAAAAGTGTTATTTTGTGGGATATCCAAAGGAGACAAAAGGATATTATTTTTTCAAACCTTTAGAGCATAAAGTGTTTATTGCTTGAACTGGTAATTTTATGGAAAGAGGTTTAGTCTCCAAAAGTACTAATGGGAATAAAGTATAACTTGAAGAAATTTGAGAACCATAAGATATTATTGAACCTGAACTTAAAGTTGAGCAAGAACCACAATCTATTTTGGAAACCGAACCGACTTAAATTACACAAAACGTTCGTAGATCTGGTAGAATACGTCATGAGCCCGGTAGATATTTTGGATGTATAATAACTCAAACAGGAGACATAATGCTCGTAGATCAAGATGATCCCACTTCTTTCCAAGATGCTATGAATGGACTAGAATTTGAGAAATGGCTTGAAGCCATGAAATCTAAAATGGATTCCATGTATACCAACTAAGTGTGGACTTTGGTTGATCCACCTAACGGGGTAAAACCTGTTGGAGAATGGAATTTCAGTGACATCAACCTTATTTCAATTATCATTGATTATAAAATAGACGCTAACTTCTCAATCTAATATATATACACACACACACATATGCAGGATTTGAATACAAGACTTAAATACTAAAGACTGTATAGTTTTAGAGTTTCAAGAGATTCAGAATTCAGATGAGATTCAAGACTCATGAGTAATCAAGATATCAAGAGTTCAAGAAAAATATAGTAATAGAGTCTAGTTTATATGTAGGACTCTGAATAACACTCAAGGTTCAAATTCAAATTTTGTTTTTATTCTGATTTTCAAATTTCAAATTTTGATTTCAATAATGTTTTATCTTACTTATGATTTCAAACATATATTATTATTATTTTATATGATTTACACTTTAGAATACTCATTTATATCACTTAGTTTTGATTCAAGAATTTACAGAATAATATATATATATATATATATATATATACATAAAGACTCAAAAAAGTTCAAAATTCAAAATTTTAACATACATATGTCAACATATGTAGGAGCCTATGTCGACATACAACTGCCAGAAATTAAATTTTCAAAGGAAATGTCTTTTCACTATTTGTAATGTTCCTGAAACGTTGCAACCTTTCAAATCTTATAAATAGGGGATGATTTCAAATTTTTCCATATATCTTACTTTCCATCTTCACCCCTCTTCATCCCACCATTATTCTTAATCATTTTATTGATTTCTACACTTCTTCTTTGCCGATTTCTACTCTAATTACACAAAACTTCTTCTTTTCTCACTCTCTATCCCCTACTCTTTGAATTAAAGTGCTATTAAAGAGTTATAGGGTTGTTGTAATCATTTGGGAAGTGTTTGGGAAAGGGTGTGTCCCTTGTAGCCCTGAAATCAAGGAAAGGGAGCGGTGTTAACCTTGTAGCCATAAAATCAACGGTGGTTGGAGCGATGTTAACCTTGTAGCCGTAAATTCAAAGGGATTGTACTTGGATATTGATAATAATAAAACTTTTAGCAATCTAACATTGCGTGGGACTGGACGTAGAAGTAATCCGAACCAATATAAAATCGAGTGTGCTCTTTCCGTTTCTGCATTTTATATTTATCTATTTCTGTGTTTGTGTTTGATTCTATGTTTGTGATCATCTCTTGTGTGTGATTCATATAGTAGATCATATAAGTTTAAGTTTTCCATAAATTCCTTATAAACACTATTCACCCCCTCTAGTATTAGTCTTGCCTTAAGATCCGCATTCCGCAATCCTTGACAATTGCTATTAAGCATAGATTTTCAAAAAGTTCATAATCTGATTTTTGAAAATATTAAATGGAAACCAACACTGGTGATAATAGTTCTTTTATAGAGGGTCAGCCCACTGTTAGACCACCACTGTTTAATGGCAGTATTCATATTGGGCATGTAGAATGAAAATATAGTTACAATCAGTAGGTTTAGACACATGGAATAGTACACAGACTGAGTATGTTGAACCCACAACAACTTATTATGCACAAAGGACTAATGAACAAAAGGCTACTGCACAAAGCAATTCTAAATCCATGAATATGTTGTTCTGTTCACTAGATAGAAATGAATTTAATAGAGTGTCAGTTTGAGTTATTTAAAATGAATGAAGGAGCCAATAAAGTTAATCAGACAAATATATCAATGCTAATTAATCAATTTGAGTTATTTAAAATGAATGAGAATGAACCTATCGCCGACATTTATTGTAGATTCCAAGAGATAGTGCATTCTTTAATAACATTGGGAAAGACTTATTCAGAAGAAGACCAAGTCAGAAAAATATTAAGTTCATTGACTCCAAAATGGGATTAGAAAACTTTGGCGATTGAA
Source organism: Allium sativum (assembly GCA_030737875.1). NCBI lineage: Eukaryota > Viridiplantae > Streptophyta > Magnoliopsida > Asparagales > Amaryllidaceae > Allium > Allium sativum. The sequence goes on along the minus strand of CM060912.1, from coordinate 46,799,164 downwards.
GAAGCCAATATTGTCAGTGAAATAAAGATTGAGGAGTTAATCGAGAATTTGATGTCTTTTGAAGTTCAATTACAAAAAACAAAGGAAAATAAGCCAACTGAAAATAAATCCATAGAATTTAAAGCAACAACCAATCGTTCTGACTCAAGCAGCGAAGATGATGAAGAAATTTCTTTAATGACTAGGAGTTTTAGAAAATTCCTGAGATATAAAAGAAGAAATAATTTTCATAGAAGTAATCAAGGAAGTTCAGGAAGAAATGATGATCGATGTTATAACTGCAACAAACCCGACCATATAAAGAGAATGTGTCCATATCCGAATAAATCAAATCAATAGACAAACAATAGTAATTCACTGAAAAAGAGAAAGAGGGCTTACGCAGCAACTTTAGACGGTTCATATTCATCATCAAGTGATGAAGAGTCGGAAACCGAAAATTCAAATATGTGTTTCACAGTGATTCAGAAGTCGGGGAATATCGAAAAAATGGATCTAAAAACCAGGTACGCCTTAATTAATTTTTTATTTTTTGGCTGATTTGGATGAATGGATGTTTTACTTGTTTTGTTTGCTTTATTTGAATTTGACATTTTAAATTAAAATTCAAACTGGAGCTTTAAAATTCAAATTTGAAATTAAAATAATAATATAATAATAAATATAATAACAAAACAAATTTTAAGTGTTTGTTAGGATTAATATTATTTCAAGAAATAGTTAAACCTGAAATATAAATCGATAAAACCAAAAGCCAAAAACAACATGTCCTTTGAAATTCGACATGTATGTTGGTACACATAAATAGCCATATTGACTTATATGCATGTAAATGAAATTCAAAATTTGAATTTCAAACTTTTAAACTTTCAAATTTTCCTTCAACTTTTTACTAACTCCCAAGGTCTGGAAATGAGTCATTGATTTCAGAGAAGTTGTCTCTATTAATATATCTATTCAATCTTATTCTCTCTATCTTTCATTCAAATTTCAAAACAACTTTCTTCATATCTATACTCTTCAACAACTCTTTAACAACTTCCTCAAGTAATCCTGAAAAATAGAGATTATCCAATGCCATCAAAGGATATCTCTACAATGATAGAGAAACAAAAAAATGCCTATATTGCTACCTAGCAAATGGAAAAGTCAACACACAAGCCTTCACCATCTTCGAAGATTTTCCATCCTACAATCTTCGTTCTCTTTTCGAAGAAAATGGAGTTTTAAGTCAAGTCGATTCACGGGATAACAACGAAGTGTGCTATCCTAATCTTTTCAAAATGTTATATGCAAATCTAAATCTTGGATTTTACGAAGCAAATGAAGATCAAATATGGAGTAGCGTAGAAGGCACTTGAATTGTTTTAGATTGTGAAATCTTGGATAATATCTTAAATTGTAAGTGTATGGGCATAGATTTTTTGGATTTCAAAATCGATGAAATGGATTTGGAAAAATTTCATCACTTATTTGAAAGCGATGATCATTTGGAATTCCAAAATCGCTTTTTCCACCCAAAAGCAAGAATTGTCAACCTCTTCCTCCAACATACCATCACCCCTTGTTCCAGAAACTTCAATAACCCCACCATCAAAGTCCAAAAAGCACTCTTAGCTATCATTGGTGTTTATGATATCAATTGGGCCGATACGATTCTGAAAGAACTTAAACCCAAAGAAATGTTTACAAAAGAAAACACTCTTTATTATGGAGTTTTCCTTATTTGAATTTTCAAATATTTTGGAGTTGATCTAAAAGAAGAAGAATTTGTATCAAGAAAGGTGTTTGACTCCACAAATATACATCTTATGCAAATTCCACTTACCTTTAAGCCTTATGAGACATTCAAAGATAAACAAGCTCGAATGGAACAAGAACAAGAACCAATGGATAGCGGAGAAGAAGAAGAAACTCCTTTGAAAGTGTAGAGTGTCGATCCAATACTACAACGATTTCCAAAGAAATGCTTGTTTAAAATCAAGTAAAACTTTCCAAGAACTAAAAGAAGTTCAAAAAGACTCTTACTCATATGTCTAAGTTTATTGGCAAAATAGGAAGAAAACTTGGAATATCATCTTCCATCTCATCATCCGCTGAAATTTAAGCTTATATAGTCTACGTTATCTTTTGTCTTTGGTTATATTTGCTTTTGAATCTTGTATTTAGTTTATTGTATTAGTTGAATGTATTTGCTTTTAAGTAGTAATGAATCGTATTTATTTCTGTCAAAACAATCCTGAATTTAATGTCAAAACATATAAAAATTAAATAAATTAAAATTAACTAAAAATTGAAAATTTCCAAAAAAAATTATAATGTATGTCGATATACATTTATCCCTATGTCCACATATAACTGCCAGGTTTTCAAATTTGTTCAAAATTTGAGATTTAAATAACTAACTAATGTCTATTCAATTCCAATGAATTCTAGACCCTATAAATACCTATTTTTTCTAGAAAAATTTATTCTATCATTTCTCATTCTTCTCTAATCAATTCTTATCTAAAACTATCAAAATTTTGGCATATCCAATACGTAGTTTGAGTGAGAATCTTGAAGAAACTTTGAATTCTTTCAAGAACATCCTATCCATAATACTACATAACAGATCCATCTCGAATTGTGTCAAAAAAAATGGTAGAACAAAAAGAGAAGCACTTTGATGCCATCCGTTGGCTAATATCTTCTCTTTTTAGAGACGAAGACAACAATCTCGTTGAGGCACCACCCGTGAAAGAAGATGAAGATTCAGAGGTCGTCAAGAATGATCCAATCTTTGGAGGAGATGGATGGGTAGAAGTTCCAAGAGACGTTTGATTTTAAATTGTTTGGTGTGATTGGTTTGATTAGAATTTGTTTGGACATTGTTTGTAAATATTTCTTGGATTGGATTGCTTGGATTTAAAACTTGTACATATGTACTGACATGCTTATAAATATTAACACTTGAATTGATTGTTTTATTTCTTTTTTTTTATAGTCATGATTTAGGGGAGTCATATATATATCAGTACTTTAGTATAGATTTAAGTATTATAATAATAGATATAGGATATAGATATTTTAGGTATAAATTTAGGGGGAGTATATTTAGAGTTTATTTTTGTTGATGACATGGGGGAGAAACTATAAAATAAGGATTAGTTAGGCTTAGTTTAAGGGAGAGTATGTAGAATTCATGATGATAGGAGGAGTATTAGAAGGATCAGAATCAACAGGTGTGAACATGTATGAATATTTTATAAACTAAGGTTGTCTCATCAAAAGGGGGAGATTGTTGGAGAATGGAGTTTTGATGACAACAACCTTATTTCAGTTATCATTGATTATAAAATAGATACTAATATCTCTATCTAGAATATATACATAAATATATGCAGGATTTGTATATAGAACTTAAATACTGAAGACCGTACAATTTTAGAGTTTCAAGAGATTCAGAAGTCAGAGGAGATTCAACACTCATGAGTAATCAAGAGATCAAGAAAAATTATAGTAATAGAGTCTAGTTTATATGTAAGATTCTGAATAAAACTCCAGGTTCAAATTCTGTTTTTATTCTTATTTTCAAATTTTAAATTCTGATTTCGATAATATTTTATCTTACTTATGATTTCAAACATACAAGTTTTGAAGTTTTAATATATATAATTTTATATAAGTTTATATATGTTTATAGTTATATATATATACAGTCATATGATTTTATGGTTTTATAAGTTTTTAACCTTATAACTTTATAAATATGTTTATATATTATATTATTATGACTTTTTATGATTTTACACTTTAGAATACTCATTGATATCACTTAGTTTTCATTCAAGAATTTCCAGAACAATACATACATACATACATACATGCATACTTATATATATATAAACACTTGAAAAAGTTCAAAGTTCAAATTTTCAACATATATATGTCAACATACATGGTAGCCTATGTCGACATACAAATGTCAGAAATTAAATTTTCAAAGGAAGCGCCTTTTCACTATTTGTATTGTTCCAGAAACATTGCAACCTTTTAAATCTTGTAAATAGGGGCTGATTTCGAATTTTTTTCATATATCTTCTTCTCCATCATCAACCCTCTTTATCCCACCATTACTCTTAATCATTTTATTGATTTTTACACTTCTACTTTGCTGATTTCTACTCTAACTACATAAAACTTCTTCTTTTCTCACTCCATATCCACTACTCTTTGAATTGAAGTGCTATTGAAGAGTTATAAGGATGTTGTAATCATTTGGGAAGTGTTTAAGAAAGGGTGTGTTCCTTGTAACCCTGAAATCAAGGAAAGGGAGCGATGTTAAGCTTATAGCCGTAGAATCACGGGTGTTTGGAGAGGTGTTAACCTTGTAGCCGTGAAATCAAGGGGATTGTACTTGGATATTGATAATAATAAAACTCTGTGCAATCCAACATTGCTTAGGACTACACGTAGAAGTAATCCAAACCAGTATAAAATCCGATGTGTTCTTTCCTTTTTCTGCATTTTATATTTATCTGTTTTTGCGTTTGTGTTTGATTCTGTGTTTATGATCATCTCTTATGTGTTTGTGATTCATATAGTAGATCGTATAAGTTTAAGTTTTTCGTAAATTCCTTATAAACACTATTCACCCCCTCTAGTGTTAGTCTTGCCTTAAGATCAGCAATCCCTAACAAAATCAATCCGGTGTAAGTGGGTTTTCAAGAAGAAAAGTGACATGGATGGTAGAGTACAAACTTATAAAGGACGATTGGTGGCAAAAGGATTCAGACAAGTTCAAGGAGTTGACTATGATGAAACCTTCTCCCCAGTGGCTATGGTTAAATCCATTAGGATTATGCTTGCAATTGTAGCCTTTTACGTTTACAAAATCTAGCAGATGGATGTCAAAACCGCATTCCTTAATGGAAATCTTATCGAGGATGTGTACATGACAAAACTTAAAGGTTTTGCCAATCCAAAGGATGCTAGAAAAGTATGTAAACTGCAACGGTCCATATATGGATTGAAACAAGCATCTCAGAGTTCGAATCTTTGTTTTGATGAAACAGTCAAAGAGTTTGGATTCATTAAAAACGAAGATGAACCTTGTGTATACAAGAAAATTAGTAGGAGTAGCATTTATCTGGTATTATATGGATGACAAATTACTTATTAGGAATGATGTTAGTTTATTACAAGCAGTTTAGACATGGTTTGGGAAAAATTTCTCAATGAAAAACTTAGGAGAGGCAACCAATATTTTAGGTATTAAGATCTATAAAGGTAGATCAAGAAAGATAATAGGTCTAAGTCAGAGTACATACATTGATAAAGTGCTGAAAAGATTTGGCATGCAAGAGGAAAAGAAAGGATACATACCCATGTCACATGATATATCACTTTCTAAGCCCCAAAGTCCTAAGCCATCAGATGATAATGAATGCATGAAAATGACCCCTTACGCTTCGGCAATTGGATCAATCATGAATGCAATGTTTTGTACTTATCCAAATGTCTTACGCTTTAAGCATGACAAGTAGATTCCAATCAAATCTAGGTGAAAGTCACTAGAGATCAGTCAAGAACATTCTTACCTAAAAAGTACTAAAGACTCAATCTTGATGTATGAAGGCGAAGAGGGATTAATGGTAAATGGTTACACATACACGGGTATCTAGACGGATAAAGATGACTACAAGTCACAACCCGGTTATGTGTTTTTCTTGAATGGTGCTGCTGTTAGCTGGAATAGTTCAAAGCAAGAAATAATCGCTGATTCTAATATGGAGGCTGAATACATTGTAGCTTCTGATGCTGCTAAGAAGGCTGTTTGGATTAGGAAGTTCATCACTGAACTTTCTGTTGTTCCATCCATTGTTGATCCAATAGATCTTTATTGTGACAACAATAGGGCCATTGCTCAGGCTAAGGAACCTAGATCACATCAACGATCCAAACAAATACTTCGGCGATACCATCTCTTCTGTGAAATTGTTAATAGAGAAGATATACATATCTATAGAGTCCTAACAGATAATAATGTTATAGACCCACTGACTAAAGCTTTTTGGCAGCAGAAGAATGATAGTCACACTAGTTTCATGGGTATTCAATACATGAGTGATTGGCTCCGGTGCAAGTGGGTGATTATTAGAGTTTGTGCCCTAGAGGCAATCTGTTTGATGTGAATAATAATAATATTGTTGATATTAATTTTATTTGGAATAAAAAAGATTCTAATATGTTATATTTACTGCGTAATATAAATACTGACATAATAAAAGTCCTTAGAATAAAAATATGGAATTATATAGTTTCAAGTGAGTAACTTGAACATTAGATTATATAATATATTAACTATTATAATTCTTAAATGTCCCTTATCAAGTTTTATTGTTTATATAGAACAACAATAAAATATTTAGACAAGTACGTAGATTGACTGATGATCATATCTCATTGATCATTAATATATGTGATATTAATGTCGATGAATAAATACGTATTAGAGAATAGTGTATTAGGCTGACCTAACATGAGAAAACTACGTGGAATATAACTAACAGTATCATAAGTTGTTCTCATAAACAGTGATGTAATGCTCCCCAGACCCAAAATCATTATAATTTTATTCGAGAATATTTGTGTTTTGATATCATCAAAAGTCACTTTTAACCAGGTAGACGATAAAGGTGATTATTGGATACATCTCGAATCGAATGAAAAATATGAATGATCTAGATAGAATTTAACCCTATAATATACATTCATACATACATATATATAAATAATTATATATAGCGATATCCATGGGCCACTTCATTGAGTGGGATTGTGAAACACATGGCCGTGATCAAATATTGATTTGTTTTATATATTCTACTCATCGATCAAGATAAACAAATTAAATTATAAAGAGGATGATACGTTCCATGCCTCAAGTTTAATCTTGGATATACTAGTTAAAATGATTAAATTACGTTGATACCCTAATCACATAAAGGATGTATCGAATCATTGATCTTATTATAAATTGGGTAACAACGATGTATTACTAGATGCCGCTCGCTATTTATAATTTAAGTGTTTTTTAATTTGTTGTCAACGTTATGATAACCTATAGGGTCACACATAAGGAAGTTGAATAAGGTGAGAGCCATTTAAAATAAAAGGAAATCCATTCGTTGACGGTTTCTTTCATTTAAAACTGGAGAAAGGGTTGATAGGTACATCTGAAATATCACACTATATATTATAAAAGAGGGCAGCCTCTTTCTTTTATTTTTATCACAGAAACGATATTTAGTAAACCCTATTCCCAATCGGCTAGTACTGAAACACCACCTCCCTCGATTTTGTTTGACTCTATCAAGATCAATGTTCGTGGATTTCCAATAGAGACGCTTCGATTCAAGCATTTGATTTGATTCAATTACAGAACCAACTGCGTATAAATTCTTGATTTGAAGAAAGGTACATGTTTTAATTCAGTTTTGGGTTCGAATTCAAACTAGGGTTAATATAAAGTTATAATAATCCACTGCAAATCGTTCCTTATTTTCCTTTCAGTAATGATGTATAAGAGACATATTTATAGATATCTGATGGATGTATACTGTATATTAGTGTATGGTATAATAGCGTTTGAATTCCATTTGCTATTTTTCTCATACATGGATTAATCCTTCTATATTACAGATTTAGAATGAGTCGTCGATAGTCGAGACACATTGCTAGGTAAGAGACTGTTCCTAGAGGGGGAAACGACGGTGTACCAGATTACCAAGCTATGTTCGAGGCCATGGTGGCAGCGATCATAAGGAGGGTACCCACTCCAGAAATAGCTGCGATAGTTGTAAGGTTCAAGTGCAAGTGCCTAGAGCCGTGGAATGCACAAAACAATGCAAAGATTTCACTACTCTAGGACGAAAGCAGTTTAAGGGGACATAACCGATTGAAGAAATTCAAGGGTTGCTTGATACTTGCATTAGGATCTTTGACGACTTGGGAATTGATGATGTGATCAAGAGGAAGCTTACATTGAGACAACTATAAGGCAGAGCTATGGACTGGTGGAACTCTGTCGCTGTAGAATGCCTAGAAGATGATATTTCATGGGAGTAGTTCCAATTCAAGTTTGAGACGAAGTTTATCTCTACTGTTCATAAGTCTATTCTGTTTAAGAGGTTTGTTGAGCTTAAGCAAAACGTTCGACCAGTGCTAGAATATGTTTCTGACTTCGAAGCTTTGTCGAAGTAAGCTCGTTCATATTTCGAGACTCCTTATCATAAGAACGAGAAGTCTGTCATAGGCTTAGACAAATATCTTGGGAATGAGCTGGTTGATCACTTGGATGATACTTACGAGAAGATTGTGAAAAAAGCTCTGAGGCATGCGAGTTTGTTTCCTAAGGAAGAGACTGTTGTTTCAGCTAAAGAGGAACCAAGACCATAACAGGGTGTTAATAACAAAAAGAGGAACCAACAACAGCAGAAAGGAAAGGATGGCCAGAAGAAGCAGAAAAGTGGAGTGACCTGTTTCAACCATCAGCAAAAGGGCCATTTTTCCAAGGATTGTAAGAATCCAAAGGCTGAGAGGAAGTGCTACAACCGTGGCAAGCCTGGGCATGAAAAGAAGGATTGTCCAGAACCAGCTAAAGGAAAGTAGATTGTGAAGGCGTATTCTTTGGAAGTTGTGCCATTATCTTCAAGGGCTTCTATGGTAGAGGAGAAAGGGAAGAGTGTCATCGTTCAAGGTATTCTTTCCGTTAGAGATGTTTCAGTTCAAGTGTTGTTTGATATTGGAGCATCACATTCATTCATTTTTAATGAGCTTGTGTGCCGCTTGGGTTTGGAGCCTGAGATTTGTGATAGACCTTTTGTTGTGACTAATCCAGTTGGGTGTTCGTCCAATTTGTGTATGATTTGTCGTGGTCTAGTGCTATCGAGTCCTGGTTGCTCCTTTGTGTGTGTTTGCTTTGTTTTTAACTTCACTGGGTTTGGGATTATTTTGGGTATGGACTGACTCAAGAGATATGTGGCAAAAGTGGATTGCGAGAAGCTGGAAGTGACAGCCGGGAATGTGGAAGGGTGAATGGTTGTGATTCGATGTAAGCCCAGAGATGGTGTCATCGTGAGCTATTTATATTCGTTTGTGATTCCACGAAAGGCTTATCATCGGTGTCGATCGCAAGTGAATTTAATAATGTCTTTGAGGAGGTCAAAGGGTTGCCGCCGCATCGCGAGATTGAGTTCAGAATCGATTTGGTTGAACGTGCTAGACCTATCTTCATGCCTCTCAGTAGGATGGCACCTAAGGAACAGTAAGAGTTGGAGGTGCAAGTACGTGACCTTTGGGGAAAAGAATTCATTCGGAGAAATGTGTCCGAATGGGGTGCACCAGTGGTGTTTGTAACTAGGGCTGATGGATCTTTAAGATTGTGTGTTGACTATCGTGAGTTGAATAAGGTGACTAAGAAGAACAAATATCCACTGCCAAGGATAGATTATTTGTTCAATCAGCTTCACGAGGACAAGGTATTTTCTCAGATGGATCTGGCAACGAGATTCCACAAGTTGAGGGTGGCAAAGGATAATGTGCCGAAGACTGCTTTTAGGACACCATCCAGTTTCTTCGAATGGTTGTTGATGCCGTTCGGGTTGACTAATGCACCAACGTATTTCGTGGATCTTATGAATAGAGTATTTAGAGATCAGTTGAACAAGTTTGTGCTTGTGTTCGTGGATGTTATTCTGGTTTATTCGGGGAATGAGAAACAGTATAAGACGCATTTGCGAGTTATTTTGGAAATCTTGCGAAATCATCAGCTGAGAGCTAAGTTTTCAAAGTGTCACTTCTGGAAGAGCGAAGTGAGGTTTTTAGGCCACATTGTTTCTGGAAATGGAACAGCAGTTGATGCCGCTAAGATGGCAGCAATCCAGGACTGGGATAGACCTATGAATGTGATGAACGTAAGGAGTTTCCTTGGGTTGGCCAGATATTATCATCGGTTTATAAAGGATTTCTCCAAGATAGCAGCACAATTAGCAGGATTGACGAAGAAGAATCAGGTGTTCACATGGGATGTGAAGTGTAAGCAAGCATTTGGAACCATGAAAGAGGGACTGACGAGTGTTGTTGTTTTGACGATTCCAAGTGGGAATGAAGAAATGGTAGTATACACCGATGCATGTGGTAATGGACTGGGAGCGGTGCTGATGTAAAAGGATAAAGTTGTGGCCTATGCCAGTCGACGGCTGAAGTCGCGTGAAAGGAATTAGCCGACTCCTGATTTGGAGTTGGAGCGATCGTTTTTGCTCTAAAGATGTGGAGACATTACCTGTTGGGAGTTCAATTCGCATTGTTTATGGTCACAACTCGTTGAAGTATCTCTTCTCCTAAGAGGATTTGAATCTTCGGCAACAACGGTGGTTAGAGTTAATAGCATCGTATGATTTTGGTACAGCCTATACTCATGGTAAAGGTAACACAGTTGTAGATGCACTGAGTCAAAGACACGCAAGTTTAGGAGCGATGTTTTCAGAATGGAAACACCTCGAGTGCTTGGCGCGATTCGATTTCAGGCCTCGGCATGAGTTGGAACCTGAAATGTTGGCAAGCTTATCGATAAGATCTACTCTCATCGAAAGGATTGGCGAGGGTAAAAAGCGTAATCCCAAGCTTGTCAAGATTATCTAGAAGTTAGACTAGAGGATAAGGAATTCGAGGTTGATCAAGAGGGTTGGCTTCGAAAGAAAGGATGACCGATTGTCCCTAATATTGACAGATTGAGAGATGAGGTTTCAAGGGAATGTGATCACCCAAAGTTGACGATTCATTCTGTTGTTAATAAGATGTATCAAGACATGAAGCAAACTTACTGTCGGGGGAGGGGGTATGAAGAGGGATGTTGGGAAACTTATTTCCAAGTGCATGAATTGTCTGTTTGTGAAAGCCGAACAGAAAAATACGAGTGGATTGCTTCAGCCATTGGAAGTTCTACGTGGAACTGGGATCGATGGATTTTATTGATGGACAACCTAGAATCAAGGCAGGAAACGAAGGATTTTGGGTTATAATGGATCGCTTGACCAAAATCGCTAGATTCATTCCTGTCAGACCGACTAGGACAACATCGAAGTTGGTTTAGCTATATATAAAATGGATAGTTCGATTACATGGTGTACAGAAGAGCGTAGTGAGTGATCGAGATCCATTGTTCATGAGTGAATTTTGGAATAGTTTGCAAGAAACTTTGGGAACCAAGTTGTGTTTGAGTACGGCTTATCTTCCTCAAACCGATGGTCAAACCGAGAGGGATAACCATGTTTTGGAAGATCTCCTGAGGGCTTTGTATTGGACTTCGGAGGATTGTGGGAAGACCAACTACATCTAGTCAAATTTGCATATAACAACAGCTATCAGTCGAGCATTGGGATGGCACCATATGAGGTGTTGTACGGTAGACCGTGTAATTCTCCATCATGTTGGTTAGAAACCGGAGATAAATTGATGGCACCATACGAGTTGTTGTATGGCAACATTTTTCGCTACTGTTTCACTAATTAACCATCAAATATTCCATTGTCCCTTAACTGAATAATTAACTAATTTATAACTCCCAGTTCACCTAATATTTTCCTACTAACTTCTATCGCTAGACGGTTAACTAATTAACTATTTAACTATAATTAAACTACACCAGTGTACAAATTTGAGTGAGAAGCTTTCACCCCTGCTATCGAACTGCAGTACACTACTACGTCGGATCTTCACGCACGCTATAGGATATTAATGTCGTCTTTTCTTCTTGGATTAGCTCCAAACTTCTTGGTGACGCTTGTACACACCCTAGCTAGTGTTTAAAGGAAGAAATTCATGATTTTTAGTGGATTGGAGGTGAGTGGGGCCGGGATCTTCACTATCCAGCAAGGCTTGCTGAGGTGGAGGGGTAGAGGGAGTGCCATGTGGCGTGTGAGGGGAGGTCCACTAGAGAGGTTCTATAGCTAGTATGAAGGGTTTGAACACTTAAAGAAGCAACCTTGCACACATTGGAAGAGTTTGGAGAATTTTAAAGAGGAGAGAGGGGAGGGGGAGGTGTGTGCCTGGGCTGGGTAGGGTGCGCCGGCGTCGACAACAGGTGGCAAAGAGGAGCTCCAGCGGGTGGGCCTCTCTAGGCGGCAGCGTGGGGAGAAATGCAAGGAGAGGAGGCCATTATTTTAGTTTTTGTAAGCTTTTAAGTATGTTTTATAAAATGGAAGATAACACTAACTTAATTAAACTCTAATTAGGAACCAATCACTTCAGACCAACCAATAAGAGAACGCCACATGGAAGAGAGAGGGGATCTTTGTATAATTTGTATAGCTAGGCGCTATTCATGAGTTGATGTATTTTGACGGTGTATTAATTACACCGTACAAACTTCGTTCTAGTCGCACGGCCACACATTAACTCTAAAAATTATGAAATTTTAAATCTTGCTATGATATGGAATCGCGGTTCCAACGAACCTAGTATCGTCGAATTTCTAGACCGTTAGAAAAATAGTCTTATTTCTAGCTAAAATCGAATTCTGACTGAATTTTCAACATACATTTGTATGTCGTTCTTCTACATACGAACTCCGTTGGACTTGAAAATTTAAATCCTGACATGTTTCAACATTCCAGATCCAATAAAAATGGTTTCGTCGAATTCCGAGACTGCCTCAAAAGTAGTCCTTTTACAAGCGATCGATATAGCTTTGAAATATCAATTTTCAAATTAGGAGCTTATAAATTTATTTAAAATATTTACTGACCCTGTATTAAGTCAAATAAAACATTAAAACTAATTTTAAAATTATTCTCAAATTTTATCGGGTCAAAATCAACACTTTCTGTTCCCAAATTTATTAAATAGTTTAAATTCAAAATTTTGAATTGGACCAAAAATACGGCTTGTTACATCTTCCTTACTTAAAACTTTCTCGTCTTCGAAAAAGGAACGAAACTGAAGGTCGTTTACTTACAAAACTCAACTTTCTTTCTAGCTCGAGTTTTTGAACTTTTCAGTTTCTAAAAACTTTCCATTTTCCTGAAATTTAGCTAACACCTTAAATTTCCGAAAAGTTTTGCCATAACCTCCTTTTTACGGATTAATCGGAAAAATCACGACTCGCCTTTCTAGACCCTCATAAATATTTCTCTCTCTCTCTCTCTATATATATATATCCAACCAAAATCAATTGAGAGATGTGTCGAAATTTATCATCCCAACACCCGTGTGGGGTTTACATCGTGTTTACAAACAACTGTGATTTATCTACATCCAAGGGAGATGTGTCAAAATTTATCATCCCTTGACCTTGTGATGGGGATTATCTCGTGATTCATGTGCCTTATATACACACAAGAGATACATGTACGTTTTTGTCATCTCAAGGCCCTATGATAGGCTTTGTTATTAAATCCTACGATTTATTGTTATATGTTGTTTATTAAGTCCACATCATACAAGCATCAACGATTACATGATTATATGGTTATATTGTCCAATCCATCTCAAATAATCATAAGACAATTACCTTCTATGTCGTTCTTCTTCTTCTTCTTCTTCAATTCTCATCGTATAAGCATTAAACAATTAAATGCTATACAGTTCACATCATTTAAGCATTAAAAATTATATGCTTATATGGCTATGCTATGCTATACAGTGTGATCCATAATTATTGTTCACTATCCAATGGTGTATGTTTAATTACACACAAGCAACCATCACAGCGCATCCAATTCACTCTCAACAACAGTAATAATTAAATTTCGCAATCAATACAATAAATATATACCTGTATGTTAGGCATGTAATTTTATTCCTTGTGATGGCCCACCCCGCACCAGCTGACATCTCTAATGAAATGCGTTGTGCCGACGTCCGACCAGTACGGGACGGTCATAAAAAGAAAGGAAAAGGGAAGGAATTTGAACAGTAAACCATCAAAGAACCTGTAGTATATCTCACAGCGCATGGAATAAAAAGTAATAATAACATTACTTTGACGTAAAACAGGCGAGACAGTGTATAAGCTGAAAACTAAACCATCATAGCAGCGGAATCCAAAATACAGCTTATGATCCAAACCATCATTATTACAACTTCAAATTACTGTCTCTAAAGCAAAAGAAAGAAAAGGTACACTACTAATGCCCAAGCAGTGACCAGCAACAACACAGGGAGAATATATGAGAGTAATATGTGTAAGCCTCCTGCTCTTCTCCGGACAACTACTCGTGCATAACCAGCCAACATGTCTCTATTATGCTCGTTTAGGAGCACCCAGAGTAATAACAAGAGACATAAAACTCTGGGTCAGACAAAAGTCTGGTATGACCGTTAACTAACAAAACAAAACAATAACATGTATAATCTAATCATACCTGAACTTGGACCTGCAACCAAAGGGTTAGCACAATAAGAAGTACAATACTCTAAGATAATACTAACATAAAGTATAAATGGGGGTGTAGGTCATGGTGATAGCAAACATCAAACATAGCAATCATCCTCACATCTCTCACTTATTGCATAAAGCATACGATATCCACCACTCGATCACCCAATCCTTTGCTACGATCACTTTGCTCCATGGAGTCACAATGACTCCATTGCACTGATCTATAGCCACTAATCCATCTCCCAGTGGTGAACTAAAGTTATGGATATCGATAACCCCTTTGCACACGTCCCGCAGCAAAGTCCAACTCATGAAGTTAACTCGTTGGTTCCCGTCTGGATCTTGAGTTTTAACTTCCTATTTGGACTACCTTTGCATCTCGGGTTTTGGTTGAATTGGTTTCGATCTTCAGATGAGTTTACGATCGTCCTCGTGTGGTCCTCCCCGTATCCTTTGGCTCGCGGCTCGCCCTGGTATTGGCTCGTGGTCCCCTTTTGTATCGGCTCATGGTCCTGTTTCCTTCCTTGTGCGGTTCAAAGCTCGCCATCCTAGGGGTCGCCCCCTAGGGTTGTCCCTCTCCCTAGGGGTTCCCCTCCTAGGGTTCGTCCCCTTCCTCATGGTCGCCCTCCTAGGGTTCGCCCTCTTCCTCACGATCGCCCTCCTAGGTTTCGCCCCCTCCCACACGGTTGCCCTTTGAGGGTTCGCCCTCTTCCTCACGATCGCCCTCCTAGGGTTCGCCTTCTTCCTAGGGGTCGCGGAGATGCTTCATGAACGGGTTACTGACCAATTTCCTGCAACTTTCCATCAAGCTATTTACACCACACGACGGCGTTTTCAACCAATCTAACAGTTCTTGGAAATTACAAAATATTCTAAATAGTAATAACAGCATGTGTAGTCAACCATAAACACCAAAACAACAATTTAACATGCAAATATGGATCTAACATACCCAAAATAATGATTTTTCCCTTAATCCTCTTAATCATGATTTAACCATACGATTAGCAAATAATGTCCAAATAACCCAAATTTCTAACAGGGGCATAAACTAAAATTTTGAATTTTACAAATTTTTCTAGATTTTTACAATGCAAAATTTTGTTAATTAACACTAATTACCCCTAATTAGCTGTAATTAGTGAAAAACAAGGCAAATCACTCACCTTAGTCACAAATAAATCTCAGATCTGAAAATATCTCTGATTTGGGTTGAATCTCTATGCAACACAGTAGCTCTACCTCAATCTCTATGCTAATCCGCTTTAATTTGATGCTGCTTAGGCTAATATATGATTAAACGGTGATTAGAAGGAGATTTGGGAGTTGGAGGCCATTGTTAGGTTGAAGAAATGAAAGTGGCGCTGCAAAAATGACAAAGAAAGGTTTCTCTAGCCCCTTTTAGCCCTTAAATACCCATAATCCCGAAATCCCTAATGGGCCTAGCTGCTAATTACCCAGTTAAGCCCAATTAAGCTGTTTTTTCACATTCCAAACCTTATTTCAGCCATATCTCCCAAACGGTAAGTTCGTTTGATTAATGTGACTACTCTAAGGAAAGGTAAACCATCATTCAAATCCAATGGAAGTGGTTTCATGTCAAAACTCCTTTCCAATCAAAAGTTATAGGAAAAACAAGACTCGCCAGGGGCAAAATGATCATTTAAAAATCAGCAAAAATCATAAATGTGGGAAATGACCCCAATAGTTGCTTCCCATAGTTACAAGACCATACGACTTCATACGAGAATGAAATAAATATTCTACGATCCCTCGATGCGTAGAATGCAGGTCGTTACATATTCCCCCCCTTAAGAAATTTCGCCCCCGAAATTCCTTAACCAAAACAAATAAAGGTATCCCGCATGCCTACCGGCCATTTACAAACAATCAAACATGCACAATAACTTAACAAGCCTATCCTTGCATGTGGTTTACTAACAAAGGGATAACTGTTACTATATGCGATCTCAACCAGATGCAAATGGTCATCCCATGACCCTCCAAAATCGAATATACAAGCTCTCAAAGATCCTATAATACATAATTCACCCAATTACATAATAACCCGATCCAATCCTTGGTAAACCTTCAATGAAATCCATTGAGATTTCTTTCCATTTCCATTTGGGAATCTCCAATGGTTGTAACAGACCACTAGGCTTCTTTGGCTCGGCTCTAACTAACTGGCAGTTCATGCACTTGGTTATAAAATTCCCAACATCTCTCTTCATCACTTAATACTTTTACATTGGGTACAAATAACCTCTCACTCTTTCAAAGCCATTCTTCTCGATCAAGTCCTTTGTTAATCATTCTCTCGCCATAGATACCCATCTCTTCCTTAGAGATGATTTCCAATAGGTTAGGATCGTCCCTCTAACTAGAACCAATCCACTCAATCAAAATCGATCTGATCGTCAAACTTGTTAACATCTCTAGATCTAATACATACTTAGGTCTGAAATCATATCCTATGATATACTCTGGTTGCTTCCATCCCAGTAACATAGCCCCTAGACTGGTGTGTCTCCTACTCAATGCACCTGTTACCGCACCTAGTCCGGTAATATAGGCACCCGTATATACGATCATCTCTTTGTTCCCCACCGCTAGAACCCTACAGATGATAGTCTACTCAAGAGAAGATAAATAGGAACAAACATAGCAACCATAGCATCCATCAAACAAGTCCTATCTATCACCTGCTAAAGCCATGAATACGTCAATACCCATATGATTGGTCCAACCAATCTCAAGGGCAAATAGAAGCCCCGGCTCCAAACGGACTACCGCACGTCCAACGTGCATTAATCCTCCAAGGATAACTAGATCACATCCAACGGATCCAAGGTAAATGGGCATCCCCAGATACCCCTGCTTCGAGTTCGCCTGGAATACTTCAAACTATCAACGATTCCTTGGCCCTTCATTAGAAGAGCTATCCATAACTCCATCTTCAGCTCGAGCCCCACCCAAGTCAATCCATTTTCTTGTAGCACTCTCGAGTCCAACTCGAATCAATCCATTACCTTGCCACCTTCTCGAGTCCAACTCGAGTCATCTCATTACCTCGCAGCCTTTTCGAGTCCAACTTGAGTCATCTCGTAGCCACATCGAGTCCAACTCGGGGCAGTCCACATCATCGAACAGTCTTATCATGTTCCGAGCTGCACCTTATTCCTCGAGTAAACCAAGACATCATCCAATGGAAATCACAACAACTACCTATATCTCACGCAAACCATCCTAGTCGAACTCGACATTCCCCAAGCACAAGCCCCAAAGGCCTAAACCAATATCAGACAAGCACTCAAGGAACATCTCCTCCGAATTTAGACAATCTACGTGAGATGATATGAACAAAATAACCAAACACCTGGGAACTCATAACCAACTCTGGTTATCCTCGCCTATCCTGCTTCGAAACTTTCATTAATCTCATGACAGCCCATGCCATATGTCAAGTGTAAATGGCAACCCTAGTTCTAACCACACTACTGCACATCCAACGTACATTTTCCTCCCAGAGACAACTAGAACTTACAACAACGATATTCTCTCTATAACACTAGTCGGGATCGCCGACGACTATCCACAAACTCAGACTCAGTCTCAAGTATCCCTTAGTTCTAATTAATATTGCCATTACTAGGCAGGTACCCAATACCACCCTACACCCTTGGAGCCAATCGACTCCTAAAATAATGCTAAACCTAGTAAAGCCTAAAACAAAACAATCACAACTAACATGAATATGTGACTCTATAAGACCAAATTACAACAAATCTCGAGTTCCAATTCCAACCCATCTACCAGGTTACTAGACACGAAGGAATGGGAAGCCCTGTCAAACAAAACTTGAACAGGAACATCATAAATAAAAAGCATATCTCAAATAACAACACCCTTTCCCTTTTCCGCCGCAGTTAGGACATTCGATGAAGAAGGAACAACATTGATAGCATATGCTTTTTACGATATGCTTCTCCCTAGGAGGTTGCAGACATTTATCCTTGTGATGTCCTGCTTGGCCGCAATTGAAGCACTTCCTTTCCCCGGGCCTTTCCTGAAAATCACTGGCATAGTGGCCCTTCTTGCCACAACTAAAGCACTCGCCATCTTTCTTATTCTTCTTATTCTGACCATCTTTGGTTTGGTTCTATTTCTTCTTATTCTGGGGTTTATCCTTGCCACCACTGCTTGTCAACGGCTTTGGCTCCTCTGCAGATGTAATAGCAACCTCGGTCTTCGACTTAGGGTAATGACTCTCAGATCTCAATGCCTTTCCCACAATAGATCTAAAAGTCTCATCGATATGGTTTATTAGTTTCTCTCCCAAGTATTCATCTAGGCCGGTTATGAACTTCTCGATCTTCTTCTCGACCGTATCGATAAGGGACAATCCATACTTCGATAAGGTATCAAATTCAGCAATATAATCCGAGACTGCCTTACCATTCTGCTTAAGCTCCAAGAATTTCCTAAACAATTCCGATTTCTGAGCGGCTGGAATAAACTTATCACTGAATCGGACCTTAAACTGATTCCAAGTAACTTGATCCTTAGGAGTAGCTGCTTTAATAGCATTTCACCAATTCATCACCCATCCTTGAAGCTGACGCGATGCTAGCTTTCTCTTCATCGCATCCTCGAAACCCAAATGCTCGAAGATATGCTCACAACTATCAAGTCAATCTTGAACATCTGTTGCTGATTCCATTCTGTGAAGCGGCTTCCTACCAAGACTAGTATAATCCTTGTTAAGCTTGGCAAAATCGGCCCTAGGCGCCTGCTCTACTGCCCCACCACTATTAGCAGCATTAGGAACTGCTCCCGGAACATCCCTAAGCATCTCCCTCATGAAGGTGGTAAACATCGTCCTCATATCAGGAACATCCCTGTGGTTTGGTCCTGAACCCGTACTCCTCGTATATTGGCTCATCGTTCAATCTGTTAAGGGAAAACGATTAAGCATCTCCTTAGTGGTGCCTGTGCAGTGCGACTTCTTCCTTAGATATACTAATAATATATATATAGGTTTTGAAAACCAAAATATCACAAATTCGCGCTCTCATATACATATACTATCTCTCCCTAATGTCTTCCCCTAGGTTTACTGCACAACCTAGAACTCTGATACCAAGTGTGATGGTCCACTCCGCACCAGCCGTCATCTCTAATGAAATGCGCTATGCCGACGTCCAACCAGCACGGGACGATCGTCAAAAGAAAGGTAAAGGGAAGGAATTTGAATGGTAAACCAACAAAGAACATGTAGTATATCTCACAACACATGGAATAGAATATAATAATAACATTACTTTGACATAAAATAGGCGAGACAGTGCATAAGCTGAAAACTAAACCATCATAGCAGCGAAATCCAAAATGCAGCTTATGATCCAAACCATCATTATTACAACTTCAAATTACTGTCTCTAAAGAAAAAGAAAGAAAAGGTACACTACTAATGCCCAAGCAGTGACCAACAATACAGGAAGAATATATGAGAGTAAAACGTGTAAGCCTCCTGCTCATCTCCGGACAGCTACTCGTGCATAACCAGCCAACCTGTCTCTAGTCCGCTCGTTTATGAGCACCCAAAATAATAAGAAGAGACATAAAACTCTAGGACAGACAAAAGTCTGGTATGAGCGATAAGCAGCAAAACAAAACAATAACAGGTATAATCTAATCATACCTAAACCTGGACCTGCAACCAAAGAGTTAGCACAACAAGATGTATAGTACTCTAAGGTAACACTAACATAAAGTGTAAATGGGGGTGTGGGTCATGGTAATAGCAAACATCAAACATATCAATCATCCTCACATCTCTCACTCAGTGCGTAAAGCATACGATATCCACCACTTGATCACCCAATCCTTTGCTACGATCACTTTGCTCCATGGAGTCACAATGACTCCATTGCACTGATCCATAGCCACTAATCCATCTCTCAATGGTGAACTAAAGTTATGGATATCGATAACCCCTTTGCACAAATCCCATAGCAAAGTCCAATTCATGAAGTTAACTCATTGGTTCCCTATCTGGATCCTGTGTTCTAACTTCCTATTTGGACTACCTTTGCATCTCGGGTTTTGGTTGAATTGGTTTCGATCTTCAGAAGAGTTTACGATCGTCGTCGCATGGTCCTCCCCGTATCCTTTGGCTCGCGGCTTGCCCTGGCATCGGCTCGTGGTCCCTTTTTGTATCGGCTCGTGGTCATCTTTTCTTCCTGGCATGGTTAACGGCTCGCCATCCTAGGGGTCGCCCCTTAGGGTTCGGCCCCTTCCTAGGGGTCTCCCTCCTAGGGTTCGCCCCCTTCCTCATGGTCGCCCTCCTAGGGTTCGCCCTCTTCCTCACGGTCGTCCTCCTAGGGTTCGACCCTTCCTCACGGTCTCCCTCCTAGGGTTCGCCCTCTTCCTCATGATCGCGTAAAATGTGGGTCGTTACATTCCTTTTCTTAGCTTCAAATAAATAACTTATTCAATATATATATATATATATATTATATATTTGTACATAATATAGGATGTCCATAATTATTCTGTCCACAATATATGAGCATCGAACACTTACATGTCCATATGGTTCTTTTGTCCTCGTCATATAAGCAAGAAACAATTAAATGCTTATTCGGGTATGCTATGCAGTTCACAGTCTATGCTATGCAGTGTAGTCATGTCACACAACACATGTTACTCAGTCAAATCACCCAAATTTCCAGCATATATTTTATATCATCAAGTCATAACAAAATATCAACTATCATCATGTCATATATCATATCATAGTGAAGTCATCACCAAAAAGATCAACTATAATCATAGACATAGCACGTACCTTAGTGTGTAGTGTCACTTAAGGTATAAACCATGTATATGTATCAGACTATCCATATCTGGTATCGGTATATCCTCAGGCTATGGCCACTCTAACGCAAACTTATGCCCTATGATCTTAGGTAAAACTGGAGCTACAAGTGGCCCATCCATATCTGCTACTACAGGAGCAACTAGTGGCTCCTCGTCACTAAGTAACTCCGAGGATAAGTCCCAAGCAGGCGGCTTCTCATATACTACAGGCTGAGCGAAATGTGCAATCATCATATCAATTTCCTATATATAGTCAGGGACAATCTTCATGTTGGAAGTGGTTGGTCTGCTAACACGGCATCAATCTCGGGTACTACGGGTGGTGTGACACCCCATGTCCATTAATGTCACTCATACGAGAATGTGTTAAGTTCAGTGAAGCTCAATAGGTAACAATACAGAAATTTACAGAGCAGATACAAAATTAGAAGCGGAAAAACTTTCAACTTTATTATCAAAGTAAAACATAGTTCCCAAAACTAGTTACATCACCCACTTACAAAGTACTTTAAATCTGTCTTTTTAAAACATAATGCCATAAATCAAAACCATATCCTTGCCATAAGCCATGATGGAATAAATTTAGAAAGATACATCTCAAAAAATGAAAGCTAAGTCCAAGTTACTACAGAAAATCCTAGTTACTGTTGAGTGCTACCACTCGGAGGACTTAGGGGGGAGGAGGGGAAGGAAGAAAGAAGCGAAAGAAGGGTTAGATATAAAGTCTGGTGAGTTCCAGTGATTTATAAATATGCATAAATAGGAATGCCAAAACAAGTAAATAAGACTGAATGAGATAGGTACTATGTTATGAAAGGTAAACTAAACTAAACAGAATAGCATGACGGACAGAATAACAGGAGTAAACTTATGAGTGAGTAATGCCTCACATTTATATCCCAAAACAGTATATACGTCTCATGTTTTAGGTCTTAAGTCTGCATCAATTCTTGTATAACAGAATTAGGTGTTACCCTAATTACATAACAGCAGGAACAAGATTAGGTATTTAACCTAATTATGTAATAACGGGAATAGGATTAGGTGTTTAACCTAATTATATAATAGGATTAACAACAGGAATAAACAGCAAGTTCAAATAGCAGGATTAGGTGTACCCTAATTTCATAACAAGACTAGGTGTTAACCTAATTACGTAACAACAAGATTAGGTGTACCCTAAGTACTACCCAAGCGATCGGCTCCTATTACTCGAATACCCTGTATCATCTCCGGTAGTAGGGTGTATCACTCCCTAACCTAGAAACTTTTAGAACATAGCAATATCCATAGGTGTTTTGATGTCTTAGGTTCCATAGTTGGATCCATGCACGCTCTTGACTCCATCGGAAACGTGCCCCTAAAACCCCAAAGTCTTTGAACCTCTTACTATCCAGTTCAGTAATGCTTGCCTTAGCCCCTAGCGAGTGCGAGGCCCCCTCTAACAGGATACCAACAGGTATAACGACTTATACGTGTTCCACATAGCAGATGACACAAGCCAAACC
This sequence comes from Allium sativum, assembly GCA_030737875.1. Lineage (NCBI taxonomy): Eukaryota > Viridiplantae > Streptophyta > Magnoliopsida > Asparagales > Amaryllidaceae > Allium > Allium sativum. The sequence goes on along the minus strand of CM060912.1, from coordinate 46,776,346 downwards.
CCCTAAGCTTGGGCCCCCCAAGTAACTAAGATTTAAGAGTCCCCAAAACCCGATACAGTAGCAGAACGAGGGACCTCTTAGCTTTTTAATAACCAGGTTTTAACCTAGCAGGTTTAGGTTCATTAATAAGCGTGGTTGTAATATTACATTTTTCTGTAAATGTTATTATTATGCAACCCTTTTTACCAAATCAGTCACATGCCCAGATGTACATGTATAATATATTAATTCCGTTTACTAAGCCTACACTTAGTACTTACCTTTTCATAACATGTCATTTACTTGATGTATGTATTAAGTCAATTTAACATGTTCACATATATGCATATTATTTATCAGTTATTTCCCCAAAATTACAGCATGTACAGGTTTATGCATATCATTACAGTAGACATGCATTATACTCCAAATTACAGCAGGCATGCATGTTGACTTATCCTAAATTATAGCAGGTATACATATTATCATATTTCAAATTACAGCATGTATACATGTTCTCATACTCCAAATTACAGCAGACATGCATGTTATCATATTTCAACATGTATAAATTCTATGCATATTATCCTCAAACTATAACACGTATCAATTTTATGCATATTATCCTCAAATTACAACATGTATAATCATATGCATATTTTACATTTCTAAATGATAGTAGGTATTCATATTTTACATTTTTAAATGACAACAAGTATGCACATTTTACATTTTTAAATGACAGCAGGCATGCATATTTTACATTTCTAAATGACAACAGGTACGCATATTTTACATTTCTAAATGACAGCAGATATGCATATTTTACATTACTAAATGACTGTAGATATGCATATTTTATGTTTCTAAGTGACAGCAAGTATGCATATTATCATATTACAACATGTATAAATTATATGCAAATTATCCCCGAATTACAGCATGTATAAGTTCTATGCATATTACTCATCAACTATATTCCTAAGTTTCAGGTTTATGCATATCCTTACCAAGCTATAGCAACATATACACATTATCCCTTTATTAGTTTACAACAAGTCTAAACATGTGTATATTTGTCTTTTTTCCCAAAGTACAGTCAATCAGTCCCAATTAATTAGCGTGCCTAATTTCCTTTTTATGTATTCATTATTTCCCCAATTATACGCACACTCTAATTGTGTATGGCCTAGGCTTTTAAAGTTCTAGGCTTGGTGTAAAATAAAAAGGAAATAGAGGAAGAAGAATAGAATCATATAGGCATATAGGAAAGACTGGAAACAAACATAGAAAATGGGAAAATGAAGATAAATACATTTAACTTGTTATTTATACAACATCATAGGCATATGTAACACTTGTTTAATCAACATCACAGGCATATAACTTGTCTAATTAACATCGCAGGCATGTGTTTAACTTGTTTAATCAACACTACAGGCATATGTATCACTTGTTTAATTAGCATCACTGGCATATGTATAACTTGTTTAATCAACATCACAAGCATATGTATGATTTGTCTAATTAACATCACATGCATGTGCCTAACTTGTTTAATCAACATCATAGGCATATGTATGACTAATCAACATCACATGCATGTGTATAACTGATCATAATGACATAGGTGATTTACAGTGAAAACAGGTATAATATTTATTTTACTAGCACTAAGATCCTAACCAGTTTTATTTAATTGTCATGTTCAAGGCCTAAGAAATTAGATCTGTTAATAACTGTTACTCACAATGAATCTTGGTGAAGATAATTATATAACACTATGCCGTAAGAAGTCCAAGTCCAATCCAAGTTGTATGTATGCAAGAATTGATGTTGCCTTTGTTTGATCCAATTTATAGTAGCATTCCCCTATTTATATGTTTATAATTTTCAGAATAATTTCATGGAGGCAGAAGAAGATATGAAGAATTTGTGTGAATTGGGAATGAGCGAAGCCATCTATTTATAGAGTTACAGAGTCAACATCAACCATTAGATTTTAGGTTTTATATCTAAACCGTATAAGTCATGCCGAGTCAGCAATGAATACAGTGCACAAAACAGGCTGAGCTTGGGCCATCCCCCAACGGGACATTTTCCCGCTCGTTTTCCCCACTGCGTTCGTTTGATTTTTTGGATTTATTTATTTATATACAAGCTTGTTATATGTATATAAACTTCTACAGTCCATAACTTCTTCATACGTTGTACATTTTATGCAAACTTGGGGTCTATCTGAACCAAATTCTGAGGCGAACGCAATGGTAATTCCGGTTTCACTTAATTTTGAATATTAAATTAAGTTATTCTCAATTTATTATCTTAATGTATGGTTATAGCGTGTTTAAATTCTGGTGTGTTACATTCTCCCCTACATAAAGGATTTTGTCCCGAAATCTCCAAGTTAAGAGTTGTTTTCCTAACAACCAAAACCATCTACTCAACCATCATCCACAGGCATCCATTGTCCCTAAGATTTTTCTAATGCTTGTTTGAACATATGCAAAGATATGTGTATATGTTCTCATGCTAATGCGAAAATCAGGCGGTCGACTGATTCAATTGATCTTCTTAATGCAATATATGTTTGTGCCATGCCAAAATGTAACAAACCGGAATTTTGGGGCCAATTTAAAATTTTTATTTTAGAAATTTTAATGAATTTAGGATGTTTAAAACAACTTATTTTAAATAATAACGATGAAAAAGTTATTTTAAAATGAATAATTCAATTTAATTATAAAAGGAGTTTAAAACAGCGCTGCAGTTTGAAAATTTGAATTTGAACTTTAACTGACTGTACATGATTCATTTTAAATCAGAATTGAGCGAAACCAGAAATATTTTAATCTGTTTAATCGTATCTTTCTAACGAATCTGAAAAACTGAAATTTTACTTTATAAATCGAAAGTTATGTCCAGTTTAAAATTCAGAAAAGTCGCTGTAGAATTTATATATATTTTAATATAATAAATTGGCCTTAAAAATAGCCATTTTTCAAACGACCTCGGTTTTCGACGAAACCACTTTCGTTCGAACCGGAATGTCAAATTATGGCTAGGTTTCAATTTTCATAATTTTTCGAATTAATATGTGAGCGTGGCAGAGGAAAATATGTTTTGTCAGTTCTGGTAAGATTTAATCGACTAGAAAAAGGCCATTTTTCAAACAGTCTCAGAATTCGACGAAATTATTTTTTTAGGACCGTATCGACAAAAGAAAGCCAGAAATAATTTTTTTGGAATTTTCAGAGTTAGTATGTGGCCCCGGTAATTTAAAATGTACGTTTGAATTTAATAATTAAATGATTTATAATGTAATTTAAAGAAAAACATACCGTAACAGTCGAACTGGGTTACGAAACATATTCCATTACGTCCGGGACGGGGGTTATTAGCTAGGGGTGACACTCGTTGGATTTGAATTGGATTTTGTATGGGCTAAAGGGTATTTATTGGATTAAATAGAATAAATAAATAAAATAAAAAGGACAATACGCATATAAATACGGTCAAACAGTAACCCTAATTCCTTATTCACGGTAGCCGCCTCTAGACTTATTCGATGGCCGAAAATGTTGGATTTTCTTCCCTTAATAATTTCCAATCCAAGCAATTTCAATCCGATCTCATAAGGCAAACATTAAAGAGAATTTCGAGATCTATAATTCTGTAAGGGTGTGATCTGTTTTTGTTCAATGGTGGCGCCGGAATTTGAGCTCAAGGCCAAGGTCTTTGGGTGCGGTTTTCGCAGCAGGGGGCCCACCGAGTTCGGGGGTTTTGAGGGCGGTGGTGGCTCGTGGTACGGGCTTCGGAGTGGTGACATTTGATCGAGTCCTGGTGGTCTAAGATGGGTGCGACATGAAGACCTAGTTCGTGATATTCTTGGGTTCGGTTTTGCAGTGAACGACGAAGGAGAAGATGAGGGGGAAAAGAGATTAAGGGGTATAATTAAATAATTAACAAATTAATTATTCTAATTATAATCAATGTTTAAAGTTCTGTAACTCTTTCGTACAAGATCTGTTTTACGAACCGTCAGAAGCGTTGCGATCGTATTGAAGAACACTACAGCATGAAGCTGACTAGGACTGAAACCGAGCATGTTGAAAATTCAGGAAATTTCATATCTGAATTAAAACCAATGTGAGAAATTTTATTCCTTTGTTTATATAATTAAAATTTGTTAATCATAATTTTGTGATACACATGCACTGTAATATTTTGCTGAATGTTCGTGATTGGATTCAAAATTGTTTGATGCCGCTTGTTGAAATCACACTGTCATTTGGTCAGTATACATTAGAACAAAATTAACAACTTTTGTTAATTAGATTTGTCTAGAATAAAATTAACATCTTTTGTTAATTAGATTTGATTAGAAAAAAATTTACATTTGTGTTAATTAGATTATGGTTAAATAAGATTGACATTTTTGTCAAAAACTTGATTAGAAAATAAGATTGACATTTTTTTCAAAAACTTGATTAGAAAATAAGATCACATTTTGATTAGTGAAATAAAAATACACATTTTGATTAGAAATGTTTAATAGGATTAAAAGGGACATTTTTGTTTAAAAATGTAAATATGATAAAAGAAACATTTTGTTTATTTATAAAGGAAGATTAGCGAACAAAATTAACATTTTTTTTAGTCAAAAGAATTTTTAGCGAAGAAATTAACATTTGTGGCAAAGAATGGTTAATAAGATAAAAACAACATTTTTAGAGGACGTGTTATGAAAATCAAAAATGACATTAGAAGCTTGTTAGAAAGTTAAACAACATTTTTATATAAAGGTCACATTAGTGAAAAAAAGAACAACGTTCTTGTCAAGATGATTAGTGAATTTAAATTGTCATTTTTGTCAAAACATGTTTGGGGAATAAAAAGACACATTTTTGTCAATATAAAGAAATTCATTAGATACATGCATTTTTGTCAATTTAAAGAATGAAACAAAATCAACATTTTTGTTAATTAGATTATATGAAACAAAAATTCACATTTTTGTTAGAGATTAGAATTGAAAACAAAAATTCATATTTTTGTTAGTGAATAGAATTGAAACAAAAATTCACATTTTTTAGAGAATAGAATTGAAACAAAAGTTCACATTTTTGTTAATTAGATTATAAAGGATAAAATTAACATTTCTTGTTAACTAGATTATGAATAAACAAAATCATTATTTTGTTTGCATTAGAAGTTAATAAACAAAATTCTCATTTTTGTTTACATTAAAAGTTTACAAACAAAATCATCATTTTGTTTGCATTAGAAGTTAAGAAACAAAATCATCATATCTGTATACATTAAAAGAATGAATTGGATTTTTTTTAATCTTTTTATACCTTAAATTAGCAATGGACATTTTGTCACATTAAAAGGGATGAAGTAGAAATACACATTCTTGTCATGTAATAAGATTATATAAGAATAACATTTTTGTCAAAACATGACTAGTGAGACAGAATGACATTTTTGCATAAAAACATGATAGTAAGATAAAATATCATTTATGTAAAAGCGTGTTAGTGAAACATAAAAATGAACATTTTTATATTTTAAGAAGGATCAAATGGAAGTGAACATTTTTATGCATTAAAAAGAGTTTAACCAAAATATACATTTTGGTCATTAAGAAGGAAGATTACATTATTGATCATTAATAAGGATTAAAACAAAATTTGCATTTTGTTTACTTTAAAAGACTTGACAAAATTATCCTATTTTGTTACACTGAAGAGATTAGACATAATTATCATTAGAGAGAATATAATTAGAATGTTACATTTACATGTAATATTGATATTATTAAAAAGAATAGAGTTAGAAGATTACATCCTCATGTAATATTGTTTTTAATTGAAAGAAAAGATTTTATTTGTCATTTATTTACAATAACAAGAGTTGGAACAAAAGGTAGATTTTTATTGACATTTTATATTCAATAAGGGACTGGATTTATAAGTTGCATTTTTATTGTCATTTATTAACAATAAAAAAGGAATAGATATAAAGTTAAGATTTTTATTGTCATTTGTTAACAATAAAAAAAATAGAAACAAAGTTAAGATTTTTATTGTCATTGGTTAACAATAAGAAGATTAGCAATAAAAATCAATCTTTTATTGTCGATTAGTTACAATAAAAAGATCATATGTTAAAAATATGATATTAGCTATGGCTTGAAACATATGTCTGTGATGTTGAAGTGTTTGGTGTGTTAAATATATTGTTAGTATATTCAAACTGAACAGTACACTTCCATTTACAAGTCATCCGACTTGTTTATGTGATTGGGTTGATAATTTTTACACATCGCCCAAGTGCACAAATAATTTATTATCTGGTTGCTGGATGAAACCCCACACGGGTGTTGGGATGATATTTGATCTACACTAGTCCCAACATTTAGTGTAGAATTCACTTTGGTTGTTAATTGGATGCTTGATAATTATTTATCATGCTTGTAGATTTCATGCAATATATGGTTGTTGATTGAGTCACTTTCCAATAAAGAATATTCTAGAAAAGAATATTTAAGAAAATATTTTATAAAAAAAGGAATATATTTTAGAAAAATATATTTTCATTGAAATGAACTAGTTATTAACTAGAATGAGTCATTAAATTAAGATTTAATGAAGTTTTTCCCAATTATTTAATATTTAATTGAAAATTAAATCGAATAAATTGGATTTTGGGTTTGTCGTGAATAGTGTCTTAAATAACATTGTTCTTAAACCCCGTATGAAAATAATAATCTTTTAATTTAGATTATTAGAGTTTTCAATTATATTTAGTAATTGAAATAAGATGAAGTGTGAGTTGGGTTTATTGTGAATCATGTTTTTAAGTGACATGTGTCCTTTAACCCAACTGACAGTGAAACTATGATTTGGAGTTTATAAATCTTTATTTAAGATTTAAATGGGAATTTTCCAAAAGTAAAGTTTCCCAATTTAATATATTAGATTGGAATTGAATAGAATTCGAATTAAGTATAACTGAGATAAGCTTCTGTAAAAGAAGATCGATACTACATATGGAATTTAAGAGGCTTTGCCGTTATTCCATTTATATTAATGGTCGGATACAGAAATTTATTACGATTATATATTGATTTGATTTCTGTGAAGATTCCATATTTAATGGAAGTCGATTTTGGGTTTATCGTGAACGGTGTTTTAAAATGACATTAGTTCTTTAACCCAGTTAAAGATAAGATTAATTTATTAAATTTAAATAATCATTGAATAATGATTTTTGATATTTAAAACCGAATTGGGTTCTTAATAAATCTTTAAAAGTAAGATTTAAGAATAATTTAAAGAGTTTATCTTTGATAAAATAATGTGAATATTTTATTTAAAAGAATATTCTGTATTGGAATGAGGCGTTGGATGTGTTTTATAGTACTTGATTTTTAAATATAGAATACGTGAGTTATTCTGGAAGACCGGGTTTAACCCATTCCGAATAATTACTACGACGATGAAGAGTCGAAAATGAAGATGGTGATTGAAGACCGATGATCTTCACATCGAATGGATGTGTTGCTACAGAGACCCTTGATGGGAGTAGCTACCTTGAAGGGGCTTCAGTGGTGGCCGTCCGGACTATGGTTGATTGTTCGGATTTGGTTTTCGCTCAGACCCGAGCATAAGCTAGTAAATGGATGCGTGTCTGACATTGGATTTCGTTCCATGTGAGTTAAATCGATTCTATTAATGTATGCATGTTTGATGGTGGAGGATTTATTCTCTACTTAATACCCTTGTATATATTAATAGTGATTGATCGCATGACATGTATTGTCAATGTGGCACGCCAAGATGCAAACGATCAAGGCTTTTATTGAAAGCAGGGCCTTGTGGGATGATCAAAGTATAGTCTATTACGGCATAACTTTGTGTCGTGACTTCGCGAGCCTCACACCTCGGTATGAGTCAAAAACGGGATTAGGACTGCAGGGAGTGCACACGTTTCTTTCTAGCTAGGAGTGGATTCAGTGCTTAAACTGGCTGACATTTTACTTATGTGGATGATGAATTTTGAGGCGCCTCAGATTTTTATAGGCCGTTAGTGGTCATACTATAGGTCCAAAGGGACCGGGAAGCGTGTGTTCAGGCATAACCAATCCACTGCCGATAGACGGGGACCGGCCCTGAAGATCCAAGCGTTCACTGCGAGGGATCCTGAGGCATTTGCTAGAGTGTCTCGAATCGGAGAGGAGCTTGCCCCTAGCCTCGACTCATGATGGAAATCCAATTTCCAATATGACCTTGCGGTTTTGATTGTAGAACTAGTATGGCGACATAGTAGGATGGGGTACTATGCCGTCTATGATTAATACATTATGATTGAAATTGTTTTTAAAATATATACACACTAATATTAAATCCGTTTTACCGTATCAAGCATATTTTGACCATTATAAGGTAAAACCCTATCCTCCGGTTTGCGTTGCATTGTGTGATGGGACTTGGGTCTTATAATGGTTTCATTTTTCTAAAAAGCATTGTGTTGTTTAGCGATTTACTTTATTTTATGCACTGGCAATCCAATGGAGTAAGCCCATTCCGCGTTAGTGGCGTGGTCCTATGATTAGCCTCATTATTAGATAAGCTAAGTTAAGATTTCTCATACCAGTCCCATGACTGACCTGTAGTTTGTTTCACTGGCAATCTCGGGTGCCCTTATTTTCCACACGGGCAGTCGAGTAGCTTTTTATAGATATATTTACAGGATCCTGGTTTACAGCTGAAGTGATATTCGGAAAGCTCTGTATTCGTGTATTCCTTTCAGTTGTATATTTGTAATATTTTTCCGCTGCCATTTAAGTGTAATTTAAAATCTTTGATATTATTGTATTCCTATTGTGTAATAAGTATTCATACTCTGTTATATTCTTGTACTTTGGTGTCATTGTTGTAATCAACAATAAAATGTTCTTTAGTTTGTGCTCTGATGTGTATTGTTCTCAAAGCAATCCATCCTTTCCTTTACTGGGAGGTTTGGGTCGTCACACAAAATGTATGCAAATAACCCTAGTTTAACATATAAGCTCTATATGTGTGCACAATCATTCACCAAAATGCAACATCCATATAATGATACACCCATTTCTGTGAAAACCCGTAACTTCCCCGTAAAGGAAAGAGTCGGATAGTTCGAGAACAAGCCACAACAGAACGCATATAAAAGAACATTTCATTGTTATCACAACAATGCATCAGATTACAAGAATATACAGAGTATAAATGAATATTACACAGAAATATCAGAGATTTAAATTACATTTAAATACATAGCAGCGGAAAATAATACAATACACAACTAGAAGAGATATACGGATACAAAGCTTTCCGGATATCATTCCATCTGTAAACCAGGATCCTGTGAATATAAATCTGCAAAACCAAAACTACTAGCTGCCCGTGTCAAAATAAGGGGCACCCAGAGTTTAGGTTAAAAACAATAAACTCCAGGTCAGTCATGGGACTGGTGTGAGAACTAAAACAGTTATTAATCTTTATTTTAAATCATTAGGTAAATCAAGGGACCACGCCGTATAACACGGAACGGGTTTCCTCCCAAGAATACCAGTGCATATAACAAACAACGCAATGCTAAATAAAGAAAAATGAAGCTGTTATAAGACCCAGGTCCTATCACACAATGCAACGCAAGCCGGGGGATAGGGTTTTCCCTTGTAACAGCCAAAGAATGCTTGATACGTTTGAAACAAATCATTTGATACTATTATAAGTGCATAGTGTATAAAACAACTTCAAATCATAAGTATCAATTATAGGCGACATGAGCGTCCCATGCCACTATGTCGCCATATATAGGTTTACAAATAAAACCGCAAAGTCACGTATTTGGAAATTGGATTTCCATCTATGAACCGAGGCAAAAGATAGTCCTCAACCGATTCCAGACAATCTAGCCCATGTCTCAGGTCAGAGCTCGAGTGACCTTGGAGCGACAGGGCCGGTCCACCGATGTGGATTAAACTTAAATCCTGAACACTGCGTTTCCCCGCCCTTTGGGGCGTAAGTCTAGTCCGTCTGCCGACCAGAATGCATCGGCCGAAACCGATATAACCGAGGCGCCTCGCAAAAGCAACAACCACATAAGTCAAACTCGTCAGGGCGTGTAAAACCACTGACGCCACTTTTTAGCTAAAAGGAAACGCATGCCCTCCCTGAGGTCCGTCTCCCGTTTTTGGTTCACACCGGGTGTGATACTCGCGAAGTAAACGTTACACAAAGCTACGCCACAAAGGCCGTGCTTTGATCATCACCACAAGACTTTGCTTTTCAACAGAAGCCTCGATCAATTGCCACTTAGGCATGCCACATAGGCAATTCACTCCCTGCGTTTGATATCCATCAATATATAACCCCTGAGCTCGTACGTCTCAGAGAAGGGCGTTAAGCAAGAGAATAAATTCTCCGTCGCCAAACAGATATATATTTAATAGAGATCAATCACACGGACTAAAATCCAATGTCAGACACACAGTCCATTTATAAGTCCGTTCTGGGTCTGAACGAAACCGGAGGCACCTAGTACCCCGCAAATCCATCGATCTCCAAGTACGTCTGGACGATCACCAACTGTTTCCATCTTCTTGGGTGTACAGCCCAATCAAGATCATCAGTAATCACCCAAACGACGTGAAGACTTCCGGTCTTCGACCATCGTCTTCATCTTCGACTTATCGTCGTATCAGTTATTCAGAATGGGATTAACCCGGTCTTTCCGAATAACTCGCGTATACTTTAAATAAGTGCTACACAAATACAACATACGCCTCATTCCAATTCATCAGTCACTAACCGTAAATTAATCAAGAGAATAATTCCCCAAATATTAACCCCGAAGGCCGAAACCAACATCAGATCAATATCCAGAAAACCATTCTAATTAGCTAACCGACAGTTAGTTTCTGATTTCACATTCATAGGGAAAGGTTCCCATTAATTTTATCCAAGATAAATTTCTTGAATTTATTCTTTAATCTATTTTTGAATATCAATTCAAAACTAGTCGGGATTAGCGAACCTTACCGAAGTAATCATTTGTTTTAATTTCTCAATCCCAACCTATTCATCCCATGAAGTAAAACTGGTAGTACTTCATATCTAACACCACGGCGTTATCGGTAAATTCAATTACCATTTCACGTTCAAATCTAATTAAAGATTTAACTATCGCCTGGAGCAAAACTGGTGATACTCCATTCTCGATCATTTCAATCTAATTAAAGATTCATTAAAACTCTACTTAGTTTTAATCTGCGACTGGGTTAAAGAATCAGTGTCATTTAAAACACGGTTCACGATAAACCCAAAATCACATCACATTAATTATCGGGTTAAAGAACGAGTGTTATTTAAAACACTGTCCACGATAAACCCAAAAATCAATATCAATTCAATTCCAATTAAATATTATTTAATTGGTACACTTTATTAAATCTAAATAAAAAGATTTAATCTTTTCTCTACTGGGTTCAAGAACAGTGTTAGTGAAGACACCATTCGCAACAAACCCAAATCACATTTGATATTCAATATAAGGCTCTGAATAGAAAATATATCGGCTTATATTCAATATCAAATTCTACGATTAACAAATGTCGTATTGGAAATAACGATATATATATATATCTTTCAAATTTCCATAACAACATCCGTATAATCACGAATTCCAACATCGAAATATTCCGAAGACAATTTCGATTCAAATCCACTCCAATGCAATCATTGGAAATTCTGGTTATTTTTAGAACCCTTTTCAAATTCAATTTATTTATTTAAAAATAAATAGAATTATATTTCTAGTTCAAAACTAGTTCATTTCGATAAAAATCTATTTTTATCTTTTCAAATATGGAGTTTTTCATCCCAAATCTTCACAAATCATTTCTTATGATTTTACACAAATTATTACTATTTTTAATAATTTTATCAAGGCCTGTACAATCGATTTCCATCAATGGCCATCGAACTGCACTTACAGCGACCTTTTTCAAATTTGATTTGGACATAATTCCAAATCCAACCGTTAGATTTCAAATTTCTAATATTCATTAGAAAGCTCTTTTCGAAACGAACCCAACGGTTCCGGTTTTAGGAGAATCCGACGGTCGGATCTCCCGTAATGTCCGTTTGAAATAAATGGTCGAAATTCGCGAACTACCGCGGCGCGGCGCATTCTATTCAGGCCATTATATTATATATATAATATATATAATATATATTTCGTCGATTTCTATTTAAAACGAATTATATGAATAGTTTTAAATTCGTTTCAAAAGCAATTTCAACTTTCTTTTCAATTCAAATCAAAATTGAATTCTTCTCTATAAATTCGTTTTAAAATTCATTTCTATTCAATTCAAATTTCAATTCAATTTGAATTCATTTCAATTCACTTTCAATTCAATTTGAATTCGTTTTCAATTCAATTCATTTCGAAATCGTTTTCAATTCAATTCATTTCGAAATTGTTTTCAATTCAATTCATTTCGAAATCGTTTTCAATTCAATTCATTTCGAAATCGTTTTCAATTCAATTCATTTCGAAATCGTTTTTAATTCAATTCATTTCGAAATCGTTTTTAATTCAATTCATTTCGAAATCGTTTTTAATTCAATTCATTTCGAAATCCTTTTCAATTCAATTCATTTCGAAATCGTTTTTAATTCAATTCATTTCGAAATCGTTTTCAATTCAATTCATTTCGAAATCGTTTTCAATTCAATTCATTTCAAAATCGTTTTCAATTCAATTCATTTCGAAATCGTTTTCAATTCAATTTATTTCGAAATGAATAAAGTCGATATAAATATCGTTCACGTCAAAATGGCGTCAATCTAATCAACACGGCTTCATAAATTTCTATTTTCAAATATTCTATTTCAAATATTTCTTTTTCAAAATAGTTGTTATTATCAAAATATTTCGTTCAACACATGACCAATCTCAATGGATGAGTATTGTCAACACATGAACCTTTATTTTATATTGATAAAGATGTAAATTTTATTACTAAAATGTTTCGTTCAACACATGTCCTATCTCAATGGATGAGTACTGTCAACACATGAACTTTTATTTTATATTGATGAAGATGTAAATTTATTACTAAAATATTTCGTTCAACACATGACCAATCTCAATGGATGAGTACTGTCAACACATGAACTTTTATTTTATAATATTCTTTATTTTTCAAATTGGAATGAGGCCCAATCAATTACCATATAAAGTTAATTATATGGATTTTCATACAACACATGTATAATAGCATTGAAAAATAATCAACCATCAACCAAAGTGCACTACACTGTATACGCATCAAATATAGGTATCTAATGCTTATAACAGCCTGTCAATCAATCGATCGACATATTTAATCAATCAGGATGAGTGAACTTCAAATTTCATCCCAACACCCGTGTGGGGTTTCAAACAATCAAACACAGATTTTATTTGTGCAGTTGGGCGATGTGTAAAATTTATCGTCCCAATCAATGTCATTCAAATAGGTGTACATAAACAAACCGTCCGGTTTGTAAATGAATATTTTATTCACTTCACGTTAAAAATTATATTTTTAACGATAAAACATTTTATTTTGACATATGAATTTCTATTCAGTTCATTCTTTAAATAAAATGATATTTTTATTTTTCTAACATATTTTAGAAAATTTCGGCGGCATAACGGCACGATACTAGAAACGGGACGAGGCCTAGCCTTATCCCCGGTTTAGTGAAGGCCCACGCCATTCACACATCAATCAAAATCACCAAACAACCAAATTCAAATCACATCATATAACTAATCTATGCAACCAAACAAACAAGTCCATGGTCTGTGGACGATTGTGTCGGGTGCTACTAAGCACCGTCTGCATCCTAGTATATATATATATATAACTAGAAAATGAAATTGAAAGGTGAGAAATTCTCACTGATAGCTATCCAATCATCTTGACTCTTCATTGATAGAAATCTTCATCGTTATCGCATCTTTGTCATCTTCGTTGCCCGGATCCTCTACATATGTAAAAATCGAATTTTTACTTCGTTATTCAATATATAAAAATCGAATTTTTTACTTTGTTATTCAATATATAAAAATTTCGCCTTTTCAAATATATCATTATAAAAAGATTTGCCTTTCTATAATATAAAAATTATATTTTCCCTCGAAGTAAAAATCATATTTTTACTTCACTACTCATCTCAAAATATCGTCTTTTCATATTTAAAAATATCGTCTTTTCATATTTAAAAATATCGTCTTTTCAACTATAAAAATTTAATCTTTTGCATTTTAAAAATCTAATCTTTTCACTTTTAAAAATCACGTCTATATTCTTGTAATGTTCATACAAAAATCACGTTTTTATTTTCTTTCAAAACAAAGTATTTTATTTTAAAACAACGATAATTTTCTATTTTCAAAAATAAGGCTATTTATAATTTCAAACAAAGTATTGCATTTTCAAAAGCAACATTTTTTTTCAAACAGCTATTTTATTTTCAAAACATTACCATTTTTGTTTTCATATACTAAGTTAATTACCTTAATGAATTTAATAACATAATTACTAATTAATTATTTAAAAATATAAACTAATTTTTACTTTAATCAGGTTTGGAAACAAATCTGGCCATTCGAAATCGTTCCAGCTCCAAAACTGATGCGTTTTCTTCCTCCAGATATCAAGCTGTCGGTTTTTCAGTTTGCTCACAAGTAGGGTTTCGGATTTTCGCTCGAATCGAAACACTGGATGTCGATTAGATGGCCTCTCGTTGTCGGCCTTCGCACAAGCTTCCTGGCGCCACCCACCCTGGCCACTTCGAACGGCCTGAGGTGATCCCGAGATCGCCACAAACGGCGGTTCTTCGAGCGTCGATCGTGGGGTGCGGGGTTCGATTTGGGAGGGGGCGACGAGGAGGGGCTGACCGCCGGAGGAGAGGCGGCGCGTTCGATGGGCGGTGGCGATAGCCGCCATCGATTTGAGGAGCGCCTTTTTTTCTTTTTTTTTATTCTGAATTCGATTGAAAATGAAAAGGGGGGAGGGCCAAAGCGAGATTAAGGGGAAGAAAGGTTTTTTTTTTATTTAATTATTTTATTTTCTAAAAAGTTGACTTTTACATACGACCTCTAAACAAGGCCCACCGCCTGTCGTTCATAGCGTTTTACCCCCATTTCGAACACAATGGGATATGTATCGCAAGATGATTCGGCTGTTACAATCAGTTTCCATTACATTTACATTTAAATCACTATATTGAATTTTAAACGTACATTTCAAATTACCGGGGTCACATACTAACTAGAAAAATTCCTGAAAAATATTTTCTAGCTTCGTATTGACGATACGGTCCTAACAAAACTAGTTTCGTCGAATTCTGAGACCGTTAGAAAAATGGCCATTTTCCAGTCGATTAAAATCAACTAAAACTGGTCAAACACGTTTTCCTTTGCCACGCTCACATATTGATTCGAAAAATTATGAAATTTGGAATCTAGCAATAAATTGACATCACAGACCCAACAAAAGTGGTTTCGTCGAAATCCGAGGTCGTTTGCAAAATGTCCATTTTTAAGGGCCTGAATTCCATAGCGACTATTCAGAATTTTCAACTGGACATATCTTTTGATTCCCGCTATGAAATTTCGATTAGTCGGATTCGTTGCAAAGATATTATCAATTAGATCCTAATGTTTTTGGTTTCACTAAAATCCGGATTGTTTTGCACCCGGTACATTCAATTGAAGTTTGAAATCGAATTATCGAACTACCGCGCCATTTTCAATTCTGTTTATAATTATATATAAATATTTATATTCTAACAACGACGTATATAATATATACGTTCTAATATATTCAAAATAAATTTCTCGTTGATAATTATTTAAAATAATTCATTTTAAATAATCAAAATCCGCCAAAATTGCCAAAATAAAAATTTTAAACTGGCCCAGATTTTCGGGTTGTTACAATTTCCATCCATAGAAAATCCTAATGCACACACATCCATATGCAACATGTAAGTGACTGAGCTGATCTAGTGCTTAGTGTGTGTATATGCATCCATGAGCAACCACTAGCAAACACTTGCCCCCACTTGCAACCATCAAACATAACATGTTTCAAACACATGTTTCCAACCATTAGTTCTACCTAAGGATCGAAAGGTTCAAACGATAGGATAATCTTGAATGGTAGACGTAAAGAAATAATTGGAAAAGAAATCAAGAACGTATTTTCAAAAAGAAAAGGATAGGAAGCGCAAATACTATCTTTGGGTTCCCATGTAGCATCTTCGCGTTATTCTCCCCATTGCACTTTAACCAATTTGATCTCCTTGTTTCGTAGCTTCTTGATTTTTACTCCAAGGATATAAGTATGAACTCGTCTAACTGACGCTTCCTTCACAACTTCCACGTCTTTAAGAGTACTCGGCTTTACTATCTCTTCCGTGTCATGGAGATATTTCCTCAAATGGGAAACGTGAAATACATCGTGTATGCCCGCTAGTCTATTCGGTAGCTTAATCCTATAAGCCATATGTCCTATCCTCTCGACTATAGGGAACGGTCCTATAAATCTCGGTGCCAACTTCCCTATTGAGCCAAAGTGAACTACATTTCTTAGCGGCGATGCTCTAATGAAGACCATATCTCCCACTTCGAATTCCAAGTCAGTCCTCTTTTTATCGGCATAAGATTTCTGTCTATCCTGAGATGCTTTCATTCTTCGATGGATAAGATCAATCTTCTCAAAAGTTTATTGAATTATCTCAGGTCCAAGTAGAAGTATTTTCATAGACTCCCACCTTTTACCATCCGTGGAGTACTTACTTGAGTGACTAGAGGTCTCTCCTCTACTAAGCCTATCCATAATGTTGCTATCTGCGGGTCATCTCGCTGCAAAGATCCAGTATGCTCCGTAAAAGTAGGTTGCACCTCCAATTAAGCTAATAATCCAAATGTGAAATCCGTAGATGGCTTAAAATCGAAGGTCGATATAAACTCCAAGCTACGCCTCTCTACGAATAGAGGACTCAAAGTCATCCTCTACCTACTCAGTTGCTGGAATCCCATGGCCAAATCCATTTGCGAGAAAACCGATGTGCATAATAGCTGATCAAACAAGTCGTCAATCCTCGAAAGTGGGTGCCTATTCTTCTTTGTGATCTCACTTAGCTCTCTATATTCCATGCATGGACGAAGTGAGCCGTTTGCCTTAGTTCCAAAGACAACCGGAGCTCCCTACTTTGATATGCTCTGTCTAATAAACCCTTTCTCGAATAACTCCCCATACTTGCTTGCTGAGCTCCCTCCTTTCTTTAGAAGCCATGTGGCACACTGGCAATCAACTGGCTTTGCCTTTTCCACTAAGTAAACCCAGAAGTCTATCTCATGCCTTCGAGGTAATCCCTTAACCTTATCAAATATGTCCGGAAACAGTTTAACTATGGGCACCGATCGAAGGTCATCAACAGAAGTGTCTAGGAAATTGAGCATCACCGACCCCCGTGGGTCATCGGAAATTTCGAGCGTTCTACCATGATAAGTAAGAAGCCTAACTACTCTCTTTTAGCAATCAATAGTGGCACCATACATGGCTAGCCAATCCGTTCCTAGAATCAAACCGTAGTCCATTAAGTCCAGCATGTATGCATCGTATTCAAATTCGACGCCTAAGGTAGAGATTCTCTAACCCCTACATATCATGGATAAATGAGTCAATCCTCCAATGGGGTTTGAGACCACTACAGGATCAGAGGCTATACTAGTATTATGGTGCACATTATCTACTAAAGAACGGGATATAAACAAATGTGAAATGTCATAATCAAACAGATAACTAAAAGGATTGTCAAAAAGGTAAAACCAAGCCTTCAACTATGTTTTTCATACCTTGATCATGCTCAATAGCCTCTAAAGCATGTACTTGTTCAAAAGTTCCTTCCCGTTATCCTTGTTTGCTAGGGCATTGCTCACTGAAGTGTCCTACTCGTCCATAATTAAAGCAGGCTTTCTTTGTCTTTCTGTAGACCTTAACAAGATGATCCATAGCTCCGCACCCATGACACTTGACCTTAGTCTTTATCTGAACCTTATCAGGCTTCCCTTCTTTCTTTTGTGTTCCCTTCTTGGGCCACCATTTTTCTCATCCTTGGGTGGTGTTCCTTAACCTTAACTCCTTTATTCCACTCTTTACCATCCTCGTGCAACATGTTAACAAGTCTCTCGAAAGTCGCCTCCATTGCATAGAAATCTTGACGAAGCTTAGAGAAGATTAGCCACTGGTGACACTACCGCAGCTATAGATGGATGTTGGGCATTTCCTTGCCCTTCGGCATGTGCCGTAGTTTTAACATGCCTACGGAACACTACCGCGATGGGGACACCCTTAGTGAAGTTGGGATCCCAAGATATTCAAAAAAGTGAAGAAACAAAGTTTCAATAAAGGATCAAGAGAATGCTGAATATGGCTTGAGGTGATATGTTTATCAAAAACAGGTTTTTATTTGAAAATAATTAGCTTTTAAAGATAATTTTTCAGAACTTTTCCTATGATCTTGTAACCTTCAGCTCTGATACCAAATGTGACACCCCATGTCCGTTAATGTCACTCATACGAGAATGCATTAAGTTCCATGAAGCTTAATGGGTAACAGAACTGAAATTTACAGAACAAATATAAAATAAGCAACGGAAAAACTTTCAACGTTATTATCAAAGTAAACGTAGTTCCCAAAACCAGTTACATCACCCACTTACACAGTACTTCAAATCTATCTTTTTAAAACAAAATACCATAAAACAAAACCATATCATTGCCACAAGCCATGATGGAATAAAGTCAGAAAGAAACATCTTAAGAAATCTAAGCTAAGTCCAAGGTGCTACCGAAAATCCTAGTCACTGTCGAGTACTTCCACTTGGAGGAACTAGGGGGAGGGGAAGGAAGAAAGAAGCTAAAGAAAAGGGTCAGATATGAAGTCTGAAGAGTTCCAGTTATTTACAAATATGCATAAATAGGAATGCCAAGACAGGTAAATAAGACTGGATGAGAAAGGTACTGTGTGATGAAAGGTTAACTAAACAAAACAGAATAGCATGATGGACAAAATAACAGGAATAAATTTATAATTGAGTAATGTTTCACATTTATATCCCAAAAAAGGTATATATGTCTCATGTTTTAGGTCTTAAGTCTACACCAATACTGGATTAATAGGATTAGGTATTACCTTAATTATATAACAACAGGAACGAGATTTGGTGTTTAACCTAATTACATAACAATAGGAACAAGATTAAGTGTTTAACCTAATTACATAACAGGATTAACAACAGGAATAAACAACACGTTCAAACAACAGGATTAGGTGTACCCTAACTTCATAACTGGACTAGGTGTTAATGTAATTAGATAACAGCAGGATTAGGTGTACCACTACAAGAAATTCGACCTTTACCTACAAATATTTTACCTACCAATAAATATGGGTAGGTAAAGAGAACCTTTATCTACCAATATTTAATGGTAAAATCTATTGGTATGTATACATTGTCAATGTTATAAAATTGCTGAAGGATAAATATCTGTCAATAATTATAGATAGGTGAAATGTATTATCTACACATACACGTAAGGAGAATTTTTTTTGGCGATTAGCCTCTATATTTTTCTCATATCAGTTTAAACTTTAATTGAAAATAATGCTGAGTTGTGTGATGGTGTATCAAAAAAAATTATTCTAGCAATTTTTTTGAATTGAAGATTTTGTTTACATGTCCTAGAAATGTTTTCATTATAAAATCATTTCTTTATTAATTATTAATAATTAATTGGAAAAATGAAATAATTAACAGTTAAATGAATTGATAATCAATAATTAAATAGTAAATAATTAATATTAAATAATAATTCTTTAATAACTTATCATACATTGTTATTTTATTTAAGCAATTGACTACAAAAGGTTTAACTATAATTTTTTCAAAAATGTTTCACATTTTCACACTAATATGTCATCATTTCAAATGACTAAAACATATTTTCTCTAGTTTATTGCAGAGACGCAATCCATACCATCCTCAGGCTATAAATTTAACAGCTTGTTTTAAATCAAATCTACGGTACAAAACTCAATCCATGTGATCTTCTTTGTGGCCTCAATCCACGTAGTCTCTTTTGATTGGCCATCTGCAGAATAGGATATTAAAAGAAAAAACGGCATAAAATTGCATTAATAATGAAAATCAAATTTGGGCATAAAGTTGATTTCAGTTGTTTTAATTTTTAGTAGGCAAATTTTATTTGTACATCATAAATTGCCTTATATACACTATTTTTTTCTTAAATTATATACACCATCTTTTGCTTAGTATATACACCATATGTATTACTAAACTATCCTCATGTTACTATAAAATAAAATAATTGTCTCATTTCAGAATCATTCTTTAATGCATTGATCGAACAAAGGGAACTTGATTTCTAAAATGAGTGAACTCACTTTTGCAATTCAAATTCAAATTCAATTCCTTAATTGAAGTTATATTTATTTAGTTTTTCATATATCAAATTTTAACTTTAAAATTTGAATAAGAGAATGTTAAATTTTGACTTTAAATTAAAAATTAATTTAAATATTGTAAAAGGTTAAAAAAATAGGAATTGTACTCCATGAACCATACTAATTTTAGTACTTAATTTGAAAATTTATTTTATCAAATTGAAATTCAAGATGTAAAAACTAAGTATATATATATATATAATTAAAAAGAATATGAATTTAATGCTTCAATGGAAAATAATTTAAATTCACTTGCTGAACATAGAAATTTCAGTTATTTTATGTATGAAATTTTGCCAATTATATATGATGTGGATGTATCAAATTTTCATTCTTTAATTTTAATTATTTTTTAATAAGTGTATTTCTATCTTTAGTTTAATAAGGGTATTTTTTTTCCGTTTGATTGTATTGATTTTTTTATGGTGTAAGTAAAGCAATTAATGCTGTTAGAATAAAATTTGCCATTTTAGTATTAAAAAAATAGGACATTCCAATTGTTTCCTTTGTGTTCAAACTATTTGTGAAGGCTTTTTTGTTAAGTCAATCTTGTATATGATAAATAAATATTTATTGCTTAATAAGTAATACAAACTGTTATCAGTGTTATATATGATAAGTAAATATTTATTGCCTTATAATATTGGTAATGGTAACATATTAACAAAGTAAATCTTCTGATAAAATCTACAATAAATCTTTGTTAATTGTCCCTCAATTCACGCATACAATTACATATACACTATCACTAATACAAAAATAAATGCCGCTAGTTTCCACTTTTACTAATCAGTAAAATAAAAAACGAGCAATGCCACCATTCATGCTTCAGCAAGCAACCATTCATGCTTCCACAAGCAAGCAAGAAACTTTTTTTAGCAAGCACCAACATCAACCTATTCCTCCCACAGTAAAAGCGAAAGTGAACTGAAAAGACGAAGTATCCATTGATGATATAAGCATCACGCTAGCGACGTATTTCCTTTGAACCTATTTTGACTGCCACGGATCCATCCTCCAACTTTACCTCATTGTCTGCTTCTTATCTACGGTACGTTCTCAGACATGAACTGACAGTCCAAGTTTAAATAATGATCCAATAGATCATGTTTCCTTTAGCCTTCTTCTCACTTTCGGTATTTTTCTGTTGACGAGTAGGAATGATGATTTGGCAATTGCACAA
Source organism: Allium sativum (assembly GCA_030737875.1). NCBI lineage: Eukaryota > Viridiplantae > Streptophyta > Magnoliopsida > Asparagales > Amaryllidaceae > Allium > Allium sativum. Next base: position 46,754,536 of record CM060912.1, on the reverse strand, counting down.
TGAATCCAAAGTCGTATCTTCCTACATTTGATTAGGAACTGAAAGAAGTTAAGGTAAGCATGGAGTGCAAGTATCTTCTGAGTTGGGCCTTTTAGAAAGTGTCTAAAGAAGCCATGAATTTGTATACTTTACTTTTAAGGTCCTTCCAGTAAGAAACTAGTTTGATTCTATGTTGTGTGTTTTAATTCCTGAGTGACTAGCTAAGTGAGAAGAGTGGAATTAATCTAAGAGAATGTTCTTGATAATAGCGCATCATAATTAGTGAGCATTCTTGTTTGTAGAGTAGATGATATCTTTTTACTACCCTTATAAAATTGTAGTTATAATCTTTAATTATAAAATGAAATAGTTGCTGTCAAATATTGTATTGCCCAAAGCCAGGCACTTTGTATAATTGATATAGCCATGAGTTCCAAAGTAAATTTTGCGTATACTTCTATACATCTAGATAAATGGTCAACTACCGTGTGTTCTCTGTTCTTGGTTTCTACCGGACAAATTAATCAAAAGCAAGCTGCTTTGTTGCTAACGTCAATGCTAGCAATCATTCTCAATAAATTAAGCATCCGTAGATAAGAGGAACCATATTATTTCCTTTACTTTATTGTTAATTTCCACTTTATATTTCTCTACAATCCCTTATTTAATATCAGTGGGTATTCTTTCTTTACCGTAGTATTACCGGTGCACCATATTGTTCGATTTCTATCGGTTTTTTTAATGAGTGAGAATGAGTTATGAATTATATAGCATCTTTAGACTGTCGTTGGCTTGAAACAGTGAGCAATCGGATGATAAAATTTACAGCCAAACTATTGTGTGCTCATCAACACCTAATTATTGGATTTATTCGGTTTCTTGAATTTCTTTTCTTTGGTTATGTGCTCATCCACACCAAACTATTCAATTGTTATCTCAGTTTTGTTTTTTTCCTCTATAGTATGAAAAACTGCAGGTTTTCTTCGACCTCACTGTTTCGGGAATGACAGTATATATTAGTTGTAATATTAAAAAACACAAATTAAGTATGTTACCATCCTTAAATTGTGATCGTATATGTGATGACTTATGCATGGATGGAATGCGACAGTCTCTGTTATGTTGGAACGTTATTGAATTTTTTTTATTACTGATAAAATTATTGAATGCATTAAATAATGATCCGATATCTTCTACTTCTTCTTTATGCATGGAAGATTTCTCAAAAGTAAAGATTCCTTTTTCTAATATTTTCATCTTCATGAGTTTGATCTTAACTTTCTCAAGTAATTTTTTATTCATTTTTATTCTAAGATTTAGTAGCTACGGTATGAAATTAACTCTAATTTTATTCGATTGCTACTGTTCTTGGTTGACTAGAAATTCCAACCATATTGCGATTTTAACTTGCTAAATTAATCTTGTTCAGTTTAAATGTTTAATATTTATGCTTAAGAAAATTTGTTTTGCATTTGTGTGTGCAAAATAAACATCAAACATAATTTAGTTTTAATTCTTAAAATAAGAAGCTACCACCTCTGATATTTCTACTAAGAAATGTATTTTTGATAGCGATAATATATAGCCCATCATAATGCTTCTCTTGTTCTTGTTAAAAATCCTTGAAACAAAGCAATATTTTGTTTGTTACCTTGGTCAATTCTACAAAAAATGAGGTTCTTTTAGAACTTATAATTATAATCACTTCTTATAGCTTCAAAGGTGGCCCAAATATAGATCTCCACTGAGGAAAAACTCTTCAACAAAGACTGTAAGACATTGGAAAAACTTATTCAATACGGCTGGTAATTGCAATTTTGTAGAAACTACCATTGTTCGGGTGCATGTATGTGATTGTGTGTGTATACACACACACACACACACACTCTCATTTGACCCTATCTAGAAAAATGATGAGAAACAACCCAACTAACTGAGGTAAATAAAGTTTAAATCAAATTTATATTTGCGAATTAAATTGTTTCTTTTTCAATTTACTGTTCTATTTTATTATGATAGGTACAACAGACGATTGGACAAATTCTGGAGTAAGAAGCTGATGACTAAAACTAGAGCGAAAGTGTGAGTGAGTATGTACATGTATATAAGTGAATTAGTATGTAGTAAGGAGAAAATATATACGAGGAAATGTAGCGAGGAAGTGTATGTATAAGTGATTATGTAATAGTAAGGAAACAATGTGTATTACTTGAAAGTGTAGTAAATATTTATTTGTTTAAAAGTAAATTTTGTGTAAATATTCAATTTTTGTAAATATTTATTTATTGTAAACAATATTATGTTGCCAAAAAAAGGATATCATACGCACTAATCAAATGATGACACATGGACAAATTATTGTTTGACACAAGGACAAATTATTGTTTGACACATACACCAATCATTAAATGCCAAGTGTCAGCATTAATATAAGCTATGTGTATACTACTACGACAACCATGTCAGCAGCCATGTAGGATGACACATCATCATCCAAGTCAACAACCATGTAGGATGACAGATCATCAGCCATGTCAACAACCATGTAGGATGGTACGTCATCAAACACATCAGCTGATGACTCATTATTTGAGTCATAACGTTGTGGGGTCCATTAATTCTTTTACCTACCAATATCAATAAGTGTAGTTAAAGCTCTTTCTCTACTAAGCTTTACCTACTAATTTCTACCAATTCAATATTGGTAGCTAAAATATATTACCCAGCATTATGTTATTTTTACCTACACTTACAATTGGTAGGAAAAGACCCCATTTTCTTGTAGTGTACCCTAATTACTACCCAAGCAATCAGCTCCTTATTATCCGAATACCCCGTGTCAGCCCCTACAGTAGGGTCTATCACCCCTAACCCATCAAATTATAGAACACAGCAATATCCGTAGGTGTTTTAACCTCTTAGGTCCCATAGTCGGATCCATGCACGCTCATGACTCCGTCGAAAACGCGCCCCTAATATCCCAAAAACTTTGAACCTCTTACTATCTAGTTCAGTAAAGCGTGCCCTGGCCCCAACCTAGTATGAGTCCCCCGCTAATAAGATACCTATAGGTTTATGCATATCCCTACTAAGTTATAACAACATATACACATTATCCCCTTATTAGTTTACAACAAGTCTAAAAATGTGTATGTTTGTCCTTTTTCCCAAAGTATAGTCAATTAGTCCTAATTAATTAACATGCCTAATTTCCTTTTTATGTCATTCATTATTGCCCCAATTATATGCACTCTAATCGTGTATGGCCTAGGCTTCTAAAGGCCTAGGCTTGGGGTAAAATAAAAAGGAAACAAAGGAAGAAGAATATAATCATATAGGCATATAGGAAAGAGTGGAAATAAATATAGAAAATGGGAAAGGGAAGACATAAACATTTAACTTGTTATTTACCCAGCATCACAGGCATATGTATAACTTTTTTAATCAACATCGCATGCATATAACTTGTCTAATTAACATCACAAGCATGTGTATGACTTTTCTAATTTACACCACAGGCATATGTATGACTTGTCTAATTAACATAACAGGCATGTGTATAACTTGTTTGATCAACATCACATGTATATGTATGACTTGTCTAATTGACATCACAAGCATGTGTATAACTTATTTAATCAACATCACATGCATATGTATGACTAATTAACATCACATGCATGTGTATAACTGATCAGAAGGACATTGGTGATTTACATTGAAAACATGTATAATATTTATTTTACTAATAATGTAGATCCTAACCACTTTTATTTAACTGTCATGTTCATAACCTAAGAAATCAGATCTGTAAATAACTGTAACTCACAGTGAATCTTGGTGAAGACAATTATATAACACTATGGCGTAAGAAGTCCAAGTCAAATCCAAGTTGTATGTATGCAAGTCTTCATGTTGCCTCTGTTTGATCCAATCTCTAGCAGCATTCCCCATTTATATGTTTATAATTTTCAGAATAATTTCATGGAGGTAGAAGAAGATATGAAGAATTTGTGTGAATTGGGAATGAGGGAAGCCATATATTTATAGAGTTACAGAGTCAACATCAACCCTTAGATTTTGAGGTTTTAAATCCAAACTGTAAAAGTCATGCTGAGTCAGCAATGAATACAATGCCCAAAACAATCCAGGTTCGTACAATGGATCTGCCCAGATCCACGGTGGGTCGACCCAGCCTCCTAGGTCAACCCATAGGTCGACCCGGGCCGAGCTTAGGTCGTCCCCAAATGAGACATTTTCTCGCTCGTTTTTCTCGTTGCGTTCATTTGATTTTCTAGAATTATTTATTTATATAAAAGCTTTTTATATGTATACAAACTTCAATGGTCTATAGCTTCTTCATACGTTGTCGGTTTACGCAAATTTAGGGTCTATTTGAACAGAATTTCAAGACGAACGCAACGATAATGCCAGTTTCCCTTAATTCTGAATATCAAATTAATCTATTCTTAATTTATCATCTTAATGTATGGTTATAGTGTGTTTAAATTGTAGGGTGTTACAGGTAGGTCAAAACCCTCTATCATCATGTGCTCATACATAATAACATCCAACTCAGGGTGGGGTAGGACATGAAACTCATTTCCTATGTCATAGAATATCCATCTTTGGCTCTGGGATATGGTCATAAATGATATGTAGCTATAGCGGTGGACGCTCCTCATCTACTAGAGGAGGTATGGGAATTGGGTCTCCTATAACTACGTGTTCGAATTGGTCAAATACGAACCCGTCATCGTCTTCCAACATCCAAGCATCATAGTCTCCAAAATCCTCAGGCTCGGAAGATCCCAAGTCCATGGAGGCATCGTCTGATTTTGAACTAGAATCGGTGTCTAAGTGTACTGTAGTAACCCGGATTTTCGGCGACTTTGGTTATCGACGTAAGCTCGACGTCGATAACCAAAACATCGAAAAATCCCGGTAATTAATGAAAGAAATTAGAGGGTGAGGAAAGATAAGATAGAAACTTAGAATAGAAGAAGAAGAAGAACACAACATCAGAGTAACACGAACCTCACAGCGGAACGAATAACATATAATATATATAACATAACTTTGAAATATAACAGTTATGTATACACTAGCACTTATCAGAGTACAACACTTACAACACAGCGGAAATAATAATAGCTATAGAATCCTGAAGCCTCCTGCTCCAAGCTCCCCAAGTGTATCTGTAAAATCCCGACTACTTGACTGCCCGTACAAATTTAGGCACCCAAGAGTTTAGGGAAAACAACAAAATAAACTCTGGGTCAGTCATGGGACTGGTGTGAATAAACTCAAATCATTTAAACAGGTATATGATATCTCATAAGACCATGCCGTGAATACAGAACGGGTTTTTCCCTTATGAGAATCCAAATAACTTTTCAAAGCAATATCATTCTGATATTATAATATTGTCTAAGTACAAATAAATATCAATCTAGCAGAAACGCTTGCATCTCACGTTACTACATATATAGTATACAATCAAAATCGCAAGCACGTATTGGATGATTGGATTTCCAACTATGACAAGGTATGGAACCACCTTCCGATCAGTGTACTCTAGGAACGATACACTGGAGTTCAACAAGAACATCTTGCAACTCAGCCACACATGACCGACCACTCATTTCGCTTGAGTGTATCGAATGTACATCACCAACGGTTGGGATCAGCAACCGTTCCCGTATATATATGGGACAGCATTGATAGATTTAAGAAACAAATGAATATTCACTAGATAGGTGATTATACACCCTACTTCGGTGCGACCGACTTAGCCATGCTGCCTGCCCGATTTCTGTCATTTACCGGATGTGAGGCTAGAAGCTACGCTTTATCATTACATCAGATTTACTTCGAATGCCACATTGTCAGATCCATCGAAAATCACTAATTGACGTCTACAACAGTACATTACGTGTCAGCTAAAAGAAGTTTCCTTCTCCGCTTCCACTCTTGGTACAGTTGAAGAAATCAATGTACGTGACCTTTCTGGAAATACTCTGTCAGACATCCATCTTCATTCACTTAAAATGTCACATCGTCATACCCGCCAAATCACAAATTGACTTATCCAAAAATAACACGGGTATACAGCTAAGAGAAACGAATTCCTCCGCCACCAAACGTGAATACGTTTGAACAGATCAACTTACGCGATCCATTGGATATACTCTGTCAGACCTTCGTCCATACAAGTTGTCCTGGGACTGGACAAACCGAAGGCACTATTCTGTAAACAGGATAGCCCTTGCATTTTACTCCGTCTTCAATTATCCTTGGCATATATGATTCGCGACGCTTATGCCAATACAGAGTGGTTCTTTGGATAATAATCCAACTGGTCTCTCCATATTAACAACGTTAAAATGGTCAAAACTTCGATAGTCTGTGATTTAACCATCAAAGAAAAACAAGTGTGCAAACAACGATATTGTTCCCAAATGGAAATTTTATCGAACAAACACCATTTAACATTAATCTCTTTAGTTCATTTATTTACTTATCTCCTGTTTCCCTATATTCTAAATTCTTATTTTCTTTTATCAGAAAATATTTCTGATTCTCGTTTGGAAAACATTTCCAAAACTCCTTTACGATCAAACCTTACCATTTCTTAGTTAAGAAGGAAGTCACTCAAGTTGGGGTATAATTACCTCTCAGACCTTAACTGAACAACGTTATAACTTCGAAATGGTCAAAGTTTATCTTTTAATCTTTAACAACCTCGTTACGCCTTTCTCGGATTCAATTTTACTAATCCTCTTCTATATATAAAACATTGGTTATAACGATAACGTTATAATCCCTACTTTCGAATTATCTAACTTTAATTATAACTTCTATTCTTATTAGTGAATAATTAACCTAACACTTATTTATTTATAAATAAATAAATCTCTATTTAAACACTGGAAAAGTATAAGTACTTTCCCGAATTCGATATAATCGAATTCGCCGATTAACTCTCTTCGAGAAATCTCTATTTGATTAACTCTTCTTCGAATAACCTATATTCGATTAACTTCTTCTCAAATAAACGATATTCGATAATCTCTCTTCGAATAACTAATATTCGATAACTCTTCCTTTCAAATATCTCATATTTGAAAATCTCACTTCGATTAAACTATAATCGATAACCCCCTTCGATGAAACTAACATCGATAACTCCTTTCGATGAACTAACATCGATAACTCCTTTCGATGAAACTAACATCGATAACTCCTTTCGATGAAACTAACATCGATTTATTTAACTTGACGAACTTAACTCAACTAACTTAACTTGACTCGACTAACTCGACTTACTTGGTTCGACCAATTCGATTCGATTAACTAGGCTCGACTACCTTGACTAACTTGACTAACTTAACTCGACTTATTTAACTTAACTTATTTCTCAACTCGATCAACTCGATTAACTCCTATCGAATAACATATTTGATTAACTAACTTTCGAATACCATATTCGATTAACTCCTTTCGAATACCATATTCGATTAACTAACTTCGAATACCATATTCGATTAACTAACTTCGAATACCATATTCGATTAAGTAACTTCGAATACCATATTCGATTAACTAACTTCGAATACCATATTCGATTAACTAACTTCGAATACCATATTCGATTAACTAACTTCGAATACCATATTCGATTAACTAACTTCGAATACCATATTCGATTTCTCCTTTCGAATGTCTATATTCGATTAACTTCATTCACTTTATAAAGATTTCCTTTTTAACAACGTTTTATTCATTTGAAAAGATTTACTTTTAAATAACGGTTCTACACTTAAAAAATGATTTCCTTTTTATAACGTTTCCTTTTCAATTCTATTTGTAAATGGTTTACAAATATTTCCTTTTCGATTTCATTTGTAAATGGTGTACAAATATTCCTTATCCAGATTTCATTTGTAAGTGGTTTACAAACATTTCTCTTACTATTTGGTTTGAAAATGGTTTTCAAACCTTTCTCTTTCTATTTGATTTGAAAATGGTTTACAAACCTTTCTCTTTTTGGTTTTATTTCTAAAAATATTCTAACTTCTTAAATTCCTGGGAAAATTCGCCATAACCTCATTTGTATCGAGAGTATCGGGAAAATCCCCAAACCCACCACACAGGCCTTTCCATTCAAAAAGAAAATGGTTTGAAATTATTTCCTTTTTGAATATCTCCTATTTATAAATATTCCAAATTTATAAATATTCCTTATTTATAAAGATTCCATTTATAAATATCTCTTATTTATAAATATTCCACTTTATACATATTATATTTTCAATATCACTTTGAAATTATACCTTACTAACATTCCAGTATGTTATGGTATTCAATCATATCAAATCACGATGTTCAATATCGTCCAAACACATATAATCGCTAACAGATTATATATCACACCATATAACACAATATATGAACAAAACAGTATTATAAATATTGAGGAACCCAGTTGGGTCCCTCCAACCTGTTTTCCTGCATCACAGATGTTATACAGTATAATCAACATCCATTACAGTTCAGTACGAATTATTCTGATAAACAGAATCAATATCTGTGTGTATATATATATATTTAACGGTTTATATGTATATAAAATTTCAACCAACTGACTAGCAGTTCAATCAATCAACCAACACACAACAATCAACAGATGATTAACAGTTCTAAAAATACGTTATAAAAATATAACTGTTCAGAGTTGGTGAGTTTTACTCACATTTGCAGTTCATCGTTAAATAACGATAAACTGTTGCTTTGTCCATTCAGACGTTTAATTCTACCGTAAAATGAGACGAACTCTGAATCGCTCCGAACTAGTTGCATCATGTGGTGTCCGTTCCTACGATCCCATCGGATCCAGTTTTGTTTATCATCAGCCCACACTAGACTTTTCCCTTAGCCCCAGGCCCGCTTTCACCCTTCTTCCCCGATAATTCAGATGCGCTCTACAGTAAAAGCCTCCACCATTTCCTTTGATTAACACTTAAAATGTTAAAACGTCCGGCCATAAAAGCCTAAACACATACCCAACTCTTCTTCCTTAACCCCAGACAATGCATGCCCGCGCCCCATTGAAGCTTGCGTGCTTCAGCTCCATGTATTAATGGTCACCAGCGTGTTCCTCTCAACCACTTACCCCCTCTTCTCTTTATTAAAAACCCAAACAACCTCTACTGTAAAACATCCCCTAATATCCACACTCTTCACTGACGACCACCCTGTCGGAATCCGCACCCCACCATACCCCTTTGAATCCTCCCAACGTTAGTTTCCAGTTACAGAAGAACAACACCCAAATGTTTAAACTCTTTACTTAATCATTCCTTCCTAATACCCAGAATACCGCTCTCCTTCTCCTCCCGAGCTCGACGAGCTTATCACTCATTCGCTCCCTTTCCACCCCTACACAATAACGCTGAACACAAAAGCACCACCAACTCGTCCAAAGCTTTCAGCGCCTCCCATTTATGGAATTTTTGTTTCATTTGTATGATTTTCTTCTTGCGATTTGTAGTTGCTGGAATAAAATGAAGTGGCGGCGCCTGTTGACTTCGAAATGTTCCAATTAGGTTTAGGGGAAACTGAATTCTATTTATAGTGAAGAAGGATGGACATATTTGAGGGGAAAAATATTATTTTATTATGTTAGAATCTCCATCACGAAATAACACTCAAAACAATATCATATGATCTCTGTTTCCGACAAACTAAGCTAATCCTAGCATAGAAAAATATTCCGGATCCAATGGGACATGTTTCGTCGAATTCCGACACCGTTTGTGAAAATCCCTTAAAAAATATCGATGAAAAACACCGAGCATTAATTCCTTAAAATTACAGAAAAAAATCCTAAAAATATGAGGCCTTGATATTTCACTAGACCTCTTCTTAAGGTTTCGTATGAAACTTGTTTCGTTGAATTTCGAGTTCGTTTGACCAGTTAACCATTCAGTTTAATTTATTTTAAGTTAAAAACATAGCGTACCTCACTATGAAATATTCTGTTCACGTAGGGACTGTTATGGACAGAAACAAAAATACCATTGAAATGAGTGACGTGTTATGGTCCTAAAAATGTAATAATACCGGTAGATGGACTCATATTGTGAAACCCCGAAATGTCGATACAGGGTGCCAAATACTCCAAATAAAAAGTTGCTTACTAAATTAATTAAAAATTTCAATAAAATTCTAAAAATTAAATTATCGCTATTTCCCAAAAGAACCTTGTCTAAATTCAAAACCGATCTCTAGTTATATCGAATAAACCGATACGGTCGATAAATGATTCTATAGCGACTATTTCAAAATTTGATTTGGACATATCTCAAAATCTACACGATGAAATCCCGATTTTTCTCTTCCACCAGAAAGATATACTCCACCAGCTCCACACGTTTCTTGTTTCATAGAAATCCGGCTTAAAACGAATCCTGTATATTCAGTTGAAGTTCAAATTGCCAAATAGCGAACTGCAGCGCCATTTCGAGCTCGTTTATAAATATATTATAAACTATATGTTCAACTGTCGTCGATTCAATAAAAATCGTTATTATATTTCGAATCGAAACTCCACCAAATCTCGTATGTTATTCAATTCACACGATATTGTGAATTTCACTATTTCTGACTATTTCGACATTATAATATATTTTATTATATTATAATTATTATTTAAATATTCAATATTATTTAATTCACGTTCTCGATATCGATAAATCGATATTAAACAATTAAATAAATTAATTGTTCAACAGCTAAAAATGCGGGTCACTACATGTACCAATGGTACAAAATCAGAGGTGGCGTCTGACATTTAATCGCTGTCGCTACCTTAGTCCGGGGTAACCTGGACACTACTAGAATAGGTAGAAACAGAAGAGCTACTGTCTATACTATCAGACGAACATCTTTCGCTATCAGAATCATAAATATTGTCTCCACTATGAAGTGAGACTGAAGAACTATCACCTATGCTATAGGATGAACTGCCATCAGAAGATAAAGAAGATAAGATAAACAGAAGCCAGGGCTTTCTAATAAGTACTAGCTTACCTCTCTATGAATTCGAAACAAAGAATTTTGAATTAGGACATAAATTTAAACCAAATCATTTTAAATAAATAACAAATGGTTTCATACATATTCACTGTCCAAAATCGTGAATATAATTCCTTTATATTTTTAAACCCTAAGGCAAGTCTGAATTCATTGACTATCTAAAATCATCGAAGATTTTGTTCAATTTATCCTAATCAGACTTCTTAAATAAGTAAACAAGAAATCAAATGATCAACTGGTTAATAAATTTTAAATTCATGTATATTATCGAAACAAAGATTTCTTTCAATATATAAAATATAATTGAAAATTATATATTATATATACTAAACACAAATATCTTACTTATAAATACATAACTCTTCACTAATCCTGGGGTATTACTAACCCCGTCTCTAATGAGTTTCTCATTGAAGGATACTACTAATCCTATCTCTAAAGAGTGTTCTTTAATAGGATATTATCAATCCTACCTCTGATGAATTCTTTCATTTAGTTCTAATGTGTCTTGTTCTCGATCTTCGTAAACCAAAGCTCTGATACCAAGTTTACACAACCCAAAATCCCCACCCAGCCTGAACTGAATAAAAATACATATTGTTTGAGAACACGACGCATCGGAACCCTAGACAAAAGAATTTTGCATTGCCATTACAACAAAATACATCAAAATACAACAATATCAGAGTGTAGGAAATAAATACACAATGGAAATACAATTATCAGAGAATAAATAAGTTACATAACAACAGAAATGTTATATATTTACATGTAAATACAATGCAACGGAAAACATCAACTAATACAGCTGAAGGAAATACACAGATACAAAGCCTTCCGGAGTATAGCCCCAGCCGTAAACCAGGATCCTGTTAAATAGATATTTGAAAAACCCAAAACTACTTGTTGCCCACGTGGAAAAATAAGGGAACACAGAGTTTAGGTGGAAAACAATAAACTCCAAGTTAGTCATCGGACTTGTATGAGAGCTAAACAGTTATTAAAAATTTACTTTTTAAAGGTTGGAAAAGTCATAGGATCATGTTGTATGTCACGGAACGGGTTTACTCCACATGAATAATTTAAAAACAAAACTAAACTTGCAATTATTTTTGAAAAATGAAACTGTTATAAGACTCAGGTCCCATCACACAATGCAAGCGCAAGCTGGAGGATAGACTTTTACCATATAATAGCCAAAGATACTTGATACGTTTTAGAACGAGTAACTTTGAGATTATGATAAGTGCATAGTGCAGAAAACAACTCGAATATAAACGTATCAACCCTAGATGGCATAGTAACTCATCCTACTATGTCGCTATATAAGTTTACCACTAAAACCGAAAAGTCGTGTATTGGAAATTGGATTCCATCTATGTAACAACCTGGAAAATCAGAACCAATTTAAAATTATTATTTTAAGAAATTTTTTGAGAAAATGTGCTAGAATTTAAAAATTCCATTTTTAAATAATATTCAAGCTATTAAAGATAGTCATTTTACAAACGACCTCCATCTTGATGAAACCATTTTGTCGAATCCAGAATGTCAAATTATTGCTAAGTTTAATTTTCCATAATTTTTGGAATTAATATGTGAGCGTGGTAAATTAAGTAGTGTTCCATAATTTCTATTGTAAAAAGGCTATTTTTCAAATGGTCTCCAAAATCAACGAAAATAATTTGTTAGGACCGTATCATCAAAACATATCTTGGTTTATTTTATGGGAATTTTTGGAGTCCGTATGCGGCCCCGGTAAATTTAAATGTACGATCAAATTAAATAATTAAATGATTTATATTTTAATTTGAAGAAAACAAGTTGAAAATGATCGAATAAGCTGATGGGACCTATCCATTTGTGTCCGAAACGGGGGTATTTGGCTGGGGACAACTCTCGTTGGGCAAAATTTGTAGCTACTGAGAATTAATGGGCTTATTTGCAAAACTAGAAATTTAATAATATTTTATTATAAATAGGATTTAACCTAACCCTAATCCACTACAATATAACCGCTGCCCTTTCCTGTTAAGGGACAGAATTCTTCAAAACTTCTCCCTCTAATAAATCTGAATCCATTCAATAAAATCTCTTACTCCAGTTGAAGTTTTTGAAGAGAATTCTTCTCTCTTCAGATCCATACAGATTGTGTGAACTGTATTCACGTATTGGAGGAGAACCGGGGCCAGGAAGGTCCACCGCGTCGATAACCGCCGCTACACCTAGACACCACCAAGCTGGGCCCCGCCGCCACCGTTCGTGCGCCCTTCCGTGCTCTCCGTTGGTGCGATCTAATCGTGCCAACTCTTCATGATTTGGAAGCAATCGGAAGCCCTAGTTTTGAACAACCTTGAAAACATATTGGCCTTGATCTGGAGTAGGAAGAAGAAGGGTAATTCTATTTTAAAATAAATAAATAATTAATTAAAATATTATTCACACAAATATATTCACATCTTATTCATACAAATACAGAATTGGAAAATTTCAGAACTGTTGGGATCGTAAATTCGAGATCTACATTTCTGGATGGACTAGAACGAATTTAGAGCAAATCAGAATTTGGGGAAAATTCAATTCTGAATTGTACAGAATTTGAAGCATTGTGAGAATTCTATTTTTTTAAATAATTAAAATTAATTAATTATGATTGTGTTATTACCAATCCGCTGTTAAATTCTATTTGCTGTTATACATGGTTTGATCTGGGGTTGATGTTGTTATGTAGATCTGTTGATTTGATAATTATTGTGTTGAAACAAAATTAACCTTTTTGTTAAAATAAAATTGTTGAAACAAAATTAACCTTTTTGTTGAAATAAAATTGTTGAAACAAAATTAACCTTTTTGTTGAAATAAAATAGTTGAGAAAAAATTTATGTTTTTGTCAAAATAAAATAGTTGAGACAAAAACTACATTTTTGTCAAAGTAAAATAGTTGAAACAAAATTTACATTTTTGTCAACATAAAATAGTTGAAACAAAATTGACATTTTTGTCAAAATAAAATAGTCGAAACAAAATTGACATTTTTGTCAAAATAAAATAGTCGAAACAAAATTGACATTTTTGTCAAAATAAAATAGTTGAGACAAAATTGACATTTTTATCAAAATTAAATAGTCAAAACAAAAATGGCATTTTTGTTAAATAGGTTTGTGTTAAATCAAAAATAATATTTTTGTTAAATAGATTTACTTTTATTTATTTTGTTGAAATGGAATTGTAGATAAAACGAAGTTATCACTTTTTTTCATTTTGTTAAAATAGAATTGTTAACAAAATGAAGTTACAACTTTTATTTATTTTGTTGAAAAGGAATTGTAGATAAAATGAAGTTATCACTTTTATTCATTTTGTTAAAATAGAATTGCTAACAATATGAACTAATCACTTTTAATCATTTTGTTGAAATAGAATTGTCAACAAAAACGAAAGAATAACTTTTAATCATTTTGTTGAAATATTATTGTCAACAAAAATGAAAGAATCGTTTGTTATCATTTTGTTGAAATAGAATTGTCAACAAAAATGAATGAATGAATGGATCATTTTGTTGAAATAGAATTGTCAATAAAAATGAAAAGATCATTTTTAATCATTTTGTTGAAATAGAATTGTCAACAAAAATGAATGAATCACTTTTATGCATTTTGTTGAAATAGAATTGTCAACAAAAATGAAAAGATCATTTTTAATCATCTTGTTGAAATAGAATTGTCAACAAAAATGAAAGAATCATTTTTATGCATTTTGTTGAAATAGAATTGTCAACAAAAATGAAAAGATCATTTTTAATCATATTGTTGAAATAGAATTGTCAACAAAAATGAAAGAATCATTTTTATTCATTTTGTTGAAATAGAATTGTCAACAAAAATGAGAGAATCATTTTTAATCATTTTGTTGAAATAAAATTGTCAACAAAATAGAAATATCATTTTTATTTGTGTTGTTTAAATAGAATGGTCGACAAAATAAAATATCAATTATTGTTAGAATTAGATTTGTATGCAAATAAAAATGACATTTTTATCGTTATGTTGTACATTAGAATTTGTATACAAAGTAAAGATACAATTGTACTGATAAGTTATACATTAGATTTGTATGCAAATTTAAAGAGATATTTTTACTGTTAAGTTATACATTGGAATTGTATACAATTTAAAGGAGGCATTTTTATCGTCATGTTATACATTGAAACGATATACAAATAAAAATATTTCTTTTATTTGTTAAATTTAAAAATAGAAATTTCATATAAATAATAAAAATAAAAATTATCTTTTTATTTGTCATTAGCAAAAATTTCATGTAAATGAATTACATTTTATTTGACAATAGAAATGTAGAAAATGTCATGTAAATAAATTACATTTATATGATATTAGAAATGTAGATAATGTCATGTAAATAAGTTACATTTTATTTGACATTAGAAATATAGAAAATGTCATGTAAATAAAGTACATTTTATTTGACATTAGAAATGTAGAAAATGTCATGTAAATAAATTACATTTTATTTGATATTAGAAACATTTAATGAATTAATGTAAATAAAACACATACTTATTTGCCATTAGAAACATGTGTAATGTATGCAAATAAAATACATTTTTATTTGACATTATAAACATGTAGATATGTTATGCAAATAAAACATTCTTTTGTTTGGAGTGTTAAATACATTAGTGAATTCGTCGAATGGTTTATATTTATATATAATTATATATATATATATATATATATAAATTAAAACTAAACGAATCGCGCGCGGTTGTTCGCGTTTCGGAATCGTAACATTAAATAGTTATACCGAAAGATCCGACCGTCGGATTTTCCCAAAACTGATACCGTTAGGGCCGCTTTGGGAAGATATTTCCAATGGTATAAAATTTGTTAAAATCCAATGGTTAGATTTCGAGAAATGTGTAAATCAATTTTGGGTAAAAACAGCGCCAGGGCGCCTATTGACCCGAAGCGTCGTTAAATTAACTTGGGCTATTTTTATATAAATAAAAATAGCGATAAATCAATATGAAATAATATTAACGATATGAAATGATTTAAATTGTATATATGTGAGAATTATTTGAAAAGACCAATATCGATCTCGTTTCAAATAATTATACGATGATTTAAATCGAAGATATTGAAGATGGTGATTGAAGACCGGCGATCTTCACAACGAATATACGACTACTCATGCCCGACATTGGGCAGCTCCTAGTAAAGGGTAGAAGTGGTAGTTGCCCGGACGTACTTGTTGATTGTCCGGGTAAGCGAGCACCTCTCTTTCGTATTGGACATACGAGACGAGGAATAAGGTGTCTCCGGTTTCGTTCAGACCCAGAATGGACTTGTAAATGGATGTGTGTCTTACATTGGATTTCATTCTATACGAATTGATTTCTATTTAATATATATCTATTTGTTGGCGGAGAATTTATTCTCTTGCTTAACACTCTTCTCTGAGATGCATGAGCTCAGAGGTTATATATTGATAGTTATTGATCACATGGCATGGATTGTCAATGTGGCATGCCAAGATGCAAATGATCGTGGCTTTTGTTGAAAAGCAGAGCCTTGTGGTTGATGATCAAAGCACAACCTGTTTAGGCGTAGCTTTGTGAATAACATAACTTCGCGAACCTCACACCCCAGTAAGAGTCAGAAATTGGATAAGGGACCCAAGGAGTGTATGCATTTCTTTCTAACTAGAAGTGATGTCGTGGTATGGAGTCCAGACATTTTTACTTATGTGGATGATGGATTACGAGGCCTCGGGTATATTGGTCGATAGTGTAACACCCGGTAATTTTAAATATAAATATGAAAAATTAAAGAATACTTAATTTTTAGAAGAAGAATTAAGTGAAAGGATTTATGCCATTGCGTTCGTCTCGAAATTCTGCTTGAGATAGAGTCCGAGTTTGCATAAAACGGACATCGTATGAAGAAGTTATGAAGCTCGGAAGATTTAAAGTTTAAAGCTGTAAAACAAGTCGACCGCCCATTTTTCACTATTCGACTGGTACAAGTCAACCGCCCATTTATCACCAGTTGACCATTTTTAGGCAGAAGTGAAAATTGTCGACTGGTTGAAATTGGCCAGTCGACTGGTTGATTCAGGGCCGTTTCCTGATGACACGTTTTCTAATTTGCGTGGTTCAGTTGGTTCCTAATCAAATCTAAAGGCCCTTACACACCTAATACATCTATAAATAAACACCTAAATCTAAACCTAATCTCATTATGTTCATCCATGGCGTCTCCATGCTTCTTTAATCTAAATTAAAACAAGCCTTTCTTCTCCATCAAGTCAAATTAGAAGATCAAATTCCACAACAACGGTTTAGCTAATCAAATTCATAATTCAGAACTCAGATCTATTCTCTTTCAATTCTGTAAACCTAACGCTACGAGTTTCTAGATTACTTTTAGGTTTAGATAAATAAAAGTATGCTTTGATAGACAATGAATTGGATATGTTGTAAAGCATGATTCTGTGTTGATATGAAACTTTATCCTATGTCATGACAAGATCTAATTTCCTAGATCTAATATAATTATGGTGATTCGATTATGATGTTTAAATGGATCTTGACTTGTAACCATGTTATGATGGACGTACATCTATTAATTTAGATAATTGTGACATTACTTGGATCTAGACTTTTATGGTAATCACTTTTCACTTGTTATATTGTGATACATTGATATATGTTGTAAACTTGACATTTGAATCTACCTGTTGATCTAAACATGTTTCCATGACTATGCTAGATCTAGGTAATTGGACACCTAATGTTAGATCTAGATCTCATTATGCTTGCTTAAACATCATAGTAATTGCCACAAGTTATTAATTATGCCCACTTAGTTATGATGTTAATCACATGTCCATTCACTTTGTTACTATGCCAGTTTATGATCATGTTTATGTCACGACATGTTGAAACTATCACCCTCATCATATTCCCTTTTAATTATTATAGCTAGGCTACTTTATAGCCTAGACGTCGCCAAAATATGTAGAATACGTTAGAGAGAAAACGGGGAAAAAGGGAATTAAAATTGGCATGATTTATGTAATGTTTAATAGGAAATGGGACATGTAAATCAAATGGGGAAAACATAGAAATGGTTACCTATAATGTCATAGGTAGATTTGGATTAATTTGGAATGTTTAGTAATTTACAATTAGGAATCATAAATTGTACTTATGACATGAGGTTAGGTTACATTAATGGTGGAAGTCTGCCCGGACCCGACCGGCATATCCAACAGCCACTAACATTGAACCTAATGTGGGAGGTCTAAGTACGCAAATACGAATCAGGCTAAGACACGAGGTTAGGCCCAATCGTGGAATAAGACTGCCCAGATCCGACCGGCATATCCAGCATCCACACGTTGTAGGCCTAATGTGGGAGGTCTAGCACATTATAACCATAATTGAACATGGTAAAGAAATGGACTACTTAACTCAATTTAATATGACTATGGATTTAAGTTAGGTTAAGTAAAACTGGATGGGTAGTGGGGGGTTATGTAAGTTAGAGGAGATGGGTAATATATATATAAATATATATAGGCTCACGTACTTAACCCAATAAGGTTATGTAATTAAAGACACCTAAGTTGTATACATAACCAGTAGATGATGTAATAAAGTTATGTAATTAAAGACAACCTTTAGGGTAAGCATAACTAGTATAGGGCATGTAATTAAGACACCTAAGGGTATACATAGTCAGAAAAAAAATCTTGTGGGGATACAAGACATGAGGGAGAGCTTGTATCATATTGAGAGGGACCATTTCAGTCAGTAACCCGAAGTGGTATCAAGTAAAGACCTCCGTACTGGGCGGAGAAGGGGCACGCTTACTGATTGATTGTAAGAGATTCAAACAAGGCGGATGGTGTGGGTGGCGCAAACCGACCGTGGACATGTGCGTGCATGGGTCGGACAGAGGGGGCTTAGACGACCGTGACACCAGTAGATATAGTTGTGCACACCATGGGTTGCCACTTTAGGAAGTGATACCTCCTACCGTGGGGCCAGCACAGGATATCTACAAGGTAGGGAGCCGATCAATTAAGGTAGTGGTAAGGGTATACTTGGACGTATGACCTAAGCCTACCAGCTTATAATGGAAGGGATCATTTCATTTCAGTTATACTAGTAATAATGCAGAGTTATCATTAGTAAGGCACATATACCTTAACTTGCTTACGTTGTCACACCTGTCATTTATGTAGTGATTTCTCTTGTATCCACTTTATATGCCTATCATGTTGCTTTTAATTATTTACTAGCTAAAAGTAATTAGACTCGCCAGACTTTATGTCTGACCTTATTGTTTCTCCTTTTTTCTTCCGTTTCCCCTAGGTTCTCAGGGAGGAAATAATCAGACTTAATCAGGAATTAGATATCATCTTGCTAGGAGCTACTTCTGAAGTATGGCTCAAGTTCTTGACTCTACTATGGCTTAAATATTTTTATTGGGGAAATGATGCTTTTGATTTACTTATGTAATCTGATGGTGCAAGACAAAAGTATTTTATTGTAATGGTTTTTGTGACTTATGAAATTGTGGACCACAAAGTTATGACTTATGTTTGAAATAAAAGTTTAAATTTTCTGTTACTACCTTATTTATCTCTGTCTTGTAATTATTCTATTTTGTTTACATATAGTGCTTCACGAAACTTAATGCATTCCCTTAGCGAGTGACAATAACGGACATGAGGTGCTTCAGATAGTGACTAATTGATAGGTTCAATAGGACCGGGAAACGTGTGTTCAGGCATAACTAATCCACTAAAGTATTTGTGGACTAGCCTTAGAGGATCCAAGGGTTCGCCAGCGTCCGAGTCCCGAGACATTTGGTAGAGTGTCTCGAATTGGTAAGGAGATCATCCCTAGCCTTGACTCGTGATGGAAACCCAATTTCCAATATGACATTTTGATTTTGATTGTAAACCTATATATGGTGACATAGTATATAGTAGCTATGCCGTCTAGGATTGATACATTTACTTTGAAAGTATTTTTAACTGATTAGACACTAATAATAATATTAAATATTATTTTCTACGTATCAAGCATGTTTGATCATTATAAGGTAAAACTCTATCCTCCGGTTTGCGTTGCATTGTGTGATGGGACTTGAGTCTTATAATAATTTAAATTTTCTAAAAAGCATTGCATTGTTTTTAATTAAAAAAATTATTTAATTTATGCACTGGCAATCCAATGGAGTAAACCCGTTTCGCGTTAGCGGCGTGGTCCTGTGACTAGCCATATTGTTATATAAGTTAGGAAAGATTTCTCATACCAGTCCCATGACTGACTCATAGTTTGTCTCACTTTGCAAACTCGGGTGCCCTCTTTTTCACATGGGCAGGCAAGTGACAGGTTCAGGTTATTTTGGACATGTACTTGATTGGAGTATGCTTATGGACGGAGGACGAAGATCATTTCTATCTTTTATTTCCATTTGAGACATTTAGACACCGTTTATCCATATTGTACTTGATAGCGTTTTAGACTTATTTCCATTCGTTGAGACCTTCTATATGCTAAGTTGTATCCTGTAACTGTGCCACTTTGACGTTCTGATATTGTGATGCTGATGACATTTCTATTTTCCGCTACTATGATTTATGTGTTATGATGTTATCTGAGATCTGCTGTTGTTGTAAATATGTTATATTCCAATTATTATCCTTGCTTTCTTATCAGAGCTGGGGGTTTGGGGTCATCACAGCTGGTATCAAAGCTAATGGTTAGCCATAGCTTCAAAGTATAACATATTTAAAAACAATTCATCTAGATAGAATCAGTAGTATTCTAAGGCGAGTAGCTCATTAGAGATAGGATTAGCAATGTCCTAAAATGAGCACAGCAGGATATCACGTCATAATCAGTTATTACATCATCATCTTTCCAAATGTCCTTACTTTTACCTTTCCTTTGAAAATTATCATTTCTGTTGATCTGACTCTTTCCTTGATGGTACAGAACTGACTGAAAAATGAGTACAAGAGCGAGAGCCAAAGGCAAAGGTGGAGCCAAAGGACCAGGATGGGGTGAAACCCCCACTACTCAGGATCAGCCCAATCCCGAGGCAGTAGCACCACCACCACCTCCACCGCCGCAGCCTTTTGACCTGCACAAAGTAGCTAAGAAGTTCAGGAATTTAGATGGTGTGTCGTTCACAGGCCATGAGAGAGTGATGGAAGCTCAGGCATAACTCAAGACATGTGAGAAGATATTTGGAGGATCAGAACTTGAAGACCACTGTAAGCGATTCACGGCATCGTGACTGCTAAACGATGAGGCTCAGAATTTGTGGGAGACTGTTACAATTGGAGGTACTGATGCCGACATGTCTTAGACAAAATTCAAGGAACTTTTTAATGAGAAATTCATTCCTCGGCAAGAAGTCAAGCATCTTCATGATTAGTTTGCTAACTTGCAACAAGGAGATCGAACTGTTTCCGAGTATGTGCGGAAATTTGAGGAGCTTTCACGATATGCTCTTGAATTAATTCAGGACCCATTCCAAAAGAGTAAGAGATTCATTAATGGCCTTTCAAGGAAGTATCTTAACAGAGTGACAACATATATTAAGCTTCCATTTAACGAGGTGGTTGAGATGGCTTGTCGATAAGAAGAAAATGACAAGAATTCTCAGCAAGATCGGGAGAAGAATCAAACAAATAACAAGAGGAAGTAGTCTGACAAGAAACTGGAGGTGAGCAACTGTTAAGACACCAAGCCTCAAGGAAGTAAAAAAGCCAAAGTCAGATGCTTGAACTGCCAGAAGATGGGACACTTTGATTACGGATGCAGAGCTCCAAAAAGGCCAAGGAGGAATGAGTCAGGGCCCATCCAGAATTCTCGCGGTACTAGGGAATGCTTTATTTGCCACAAGCCAGGGCATCTTATCAAGAATTGTCCACTGTTGAAGAAATCTGAGGTGGCTCATGTATACGATGGAGCGGTTGCACCAAGAGGAGCAGGTAAACCATATGTTTTGGGAGATACCCTTACTGTTAAAAACATTATGATTACAGTATTATTTGACACTGGTGCATCACAAAGTTTCATTTCTAGTAACACAGTTAAAAAGTTAAATTTGAAAACTAAGGATCTTAAAGAATCGATTAATGTCCATAATCCGATAGGAGGTTCTCTTTTTCTCGGGTTATTTTGCTAAGTGTCTATCTCTTATTCTTTTTACCGGTTTCCTTTTAATCTGATCGTGACTAATTTTTCTGAATTTGATATTATTCTTGGGTTGGATTGGTTAACAATACATAAAGCTGAAGTTTGATGTGCCGAAAGAATTGTCAAAGTTAAAACTAAGCTCGGAGATATAATTATACCCACGGCTCAGCCACTGATAGGAAAGAATTCTGGTCTTCTCTAGAAGTCACTCCTACTTCTATTGAGAATATTCATGTCGTCAAAGATTATGCGGATGTATTTGAGGAAGTTGATAGCTTACCTCCGCGAAGAGAAATTGACTTCAGGATTGACTTAGTTCCGAATGCAAGGCCAGTGGTGCACGATATTCGGAGGATGACACTGAAAGAAAAAGAAGAGCTGAGCAATCAAACTAAACAGCTTTTGTAGAAAGGCCTGATCAGAACTAGCTTCTCAAATTGGGGTGCAGCAGTGGTGTTTGTCCCAAAGTCAGACAGTACTCTTCGATTGTGTGTGGACTACCATGACCATAATAAATAAACGCTGAAAAACAAATATCTGTTGCCACGTATTGACGATCTATTAGACCATTTGAATGGAGCGCAAGTATTCTCTAGAATGGACCTAGCTACAGGTTTCCATCAATTGCGCATTGCCGAAGAATGAGTTCCTTTGGCAGCTTTCAGAGGACCAGACTTATTCTATGAGTGGCTAGTAATGCCGTTTGGGTTATGTAACGCTCCTCTCTACTTTGTTGATCTAATGAACAGAGTATTCCATGATGTCTTGAATAAATTCATCCTGGTTTTCATCGATGACATCTTAATCTTCTCTAAATCCACTGCTGAGCATGAAAAGCATCGGAAAGAAGTTTTGGAAATCCTGAGAAAGAATGTGTTGAAAGCCAAATTCTCTAAATGCATATTTTGGCAAGAAGAAGTGAAGTTCCTCGATCATGTTGTATCGAAGAAAGGCATTTCAGTAGACCTAGGCAAGATCTCAGCCATTTAAGATTGGAAGCAGCCTAGCACTCTTACAGAAGTCAGAAGTCTTCTAGGATTGGCTGGCTATTATCAGAAATTCATTAAATATTTTTCAAAACGATATTGTCCTTTGATGAAGCTGATCAAGAAACATACAAAGTTTAATTGGACACCTGAATGTGAGGCAGCTTTCCAAGAGCTGAAATTGAGGTTGACCACTGCTCCCGTGTTGACCATTATTGATGGCAATCAAGATTTGATAGTCTATACTGATGCTTCTATTGAAGGTATTGGTGCGGTATTAATGAAAATAGGCAAAGTAGTTGCTTATGCTAGCCGTCAGTTGAAGCCATATGAGAAGAGATACCGCACCCATGATCTTGAGTTGTTGGCCATCGTGTTTGCTTAAAAGATATGAAGATACTATATTTTTAGGTAAGAAGTTCGAATTATATACATATCATAAATCCTTGAAGTATCTGTTCTCCTAAAGGGACTTGATTTGAGGCAGTAACGTTGGTTAGAATTTCTTGCGGCCTGTGATCTGGACATCTTGTATACTCTAGGAAAAGCCAATGTTGTGGCGGATGCACTTAGCAGAAAGAATGCGGTCGTCGCCAATCTTATCATTGCAAATCTCATCATTACACCTTCCTTGATTGATAAGATCTCTACTCTTTAGAGGAATGATGAATTTATTCAGAGAATTAGCAGAAGAGTTTGGGAAGGTGAACCCACGAGTTTCCAGATTGACAACAAAGGGGTTCTGAGGCTGTTAAGCCGAATTTGTGTTCCGAACATTCCTGAGCTCAGAAAGGAAGTAATGGATGAATGTCACAATTCTAAGCTTAGTATTCATCTAGGGGTAAGCAAGATGTATCATGACCTAAAGTGCACATTTTGGTGGAGATCTATAAAGAGAGACATTTTCATATATATTAACAGACGTTCCACTTGCCAACAAGTTAAAAGCGACCAACAGAAGCTCGCAGGATTGTTGCAACCGCTAGAAGTTCCAAATTGGAAATGGAATCAAATTTCTATGGATTTCATTGATGGCTTGCCCCAGACCAGAAAAGGTAATGATAGTATATGGGTAATTGTAGATCGTTTCACAAAGACCGCCCATTTTATTCCTGTCCGATCAAATAGAATAGCTCGAAGCCTGGCGCAACTTTATTTCAGAGAGATTTTCAGACTATATGGAGTTCCCAGTACCATTGTTAGTGATCATGATCCTATATTTGCTAGTAAATTCTGGGGAGCATTCCAAGAGGAGCTAGGGGCAAAGTTGAATCTGAGCATCGCTTATCATCCTCAGACAGATGGCTAGACTGAGAAGGTGAACCGTATACTTGAAGACTTGTTGCGAGCATGCATTCTTGATTTTGGTGGGTCATGGGAAGATCACTTTCATTTGATTGAGTTCTCTTATAATAACAGTTACCAAAAAAGCTTGCAGATATCACTATTTGAAGCATTATATGGCAGGACATGCAGATCCCCCGCGTGTTGGGTGGAACCTGACGATCAGTTAGTATTAAGTCCCAACATGATTCATGAAGCATCAGATAAAGTCGATTCCATTAAGAAGCGACTACTGACTGCTCAGAGCCGATAGAAGAGCTATGCAGACTCACGAAGAAGGGATTTAGAATTCTCTGTTGGTGATTATGTGTACTTGAGGGTTTCCCTATTAAGAGATGTAGTTCGTTTCGGGAAGACTGGGAAATTGGCGCCGAGATTCATTGGTCCATTTCCTATTCTTGAAAGGATTGGAACTCTCGCTTATAGTGTGCAGTTGCCTGACTGGTTACCAGGGATGTATGATGTATTCCATGTGTCTCAACTCCGGAAGCATGTACATGATCCAGACTTGATTATGGAGGAAGCAGCACAACAAGGTTTGGAGATTACCCTGAGCTTAACAGTGAGAAGGGAGCCAGTGAAAATTATTGGCAAAGAAACCAGAATTCTGAGGAACAAGAGAATCCACTTAGTCAAAGTGCAGTGGAGCGGGGATCCTAGAGACTGTACATGGGAGACTGAGGATGTAACGACCCGCAAATCCGTGCTACCTGAGTTGACTAAATACAACACACGTCCAACCCAAATAACACAGAAATACGACTCATTATTAGAAAGAAGTTAGAGGATGAGAAATAGGAAGAAAGAAATATTAGAATAGAAGAAAAACGAAGATCACAACTCACAGCGGAACGAATAAAATATATTATATCATATACTTTTGTAATACAAAATTTCTGTGTACATGTACATTTAGAATCAGAGTTCAACACTTACAATACAGCGGAAGATAAACACTAGATAACTAACGCTGAAGCCTCCTGCTCCAAGCTCCTCCAATGGCATCTGTAAATACCTGAACTACTTGACTGCCCGTACAAATTTGGGCACCCAAGAGTTTAGGGAAAACAAAACAAAATAAACTCTGGGTCAGTCATGGGACTGGTGTGAGTAAACTCCAACCACTTGTTTAACTTTTAAAAATCCTTTCGAAAGAAAAGATAATAGTAAGACCAGCCCACACATAAACATGGACGGCTTTTACCTTACTATAACCCAAAACACTTTGATACGAAAATCCAGTGATATTATAATAATGTCTACATCAATTAAATTACCAAATAGCAGAACGCTTGCATCTCACGCTCCACATATATAGTATATAATCAAAAACCGCATGGCGCTTATTGGAGATCGGATTCCAACTATGACAAGGTATGGGGCCACCTTCCGATGATGTATCTCTAGAGGCAAATACACCTGGGTTCAACAAGAACGTCTTGCAACCCGGCCCACACATGACCGACCACTCATTTCGCTTGAGTGTATCGAATGTATATCACCAACGGTTGGACTCAAACCACCGTTTCCCGAATGGGCAGAATCGATAGATTTAGAACAAAAGGAATTTCTCTAGATAGGTGATTATACACCCTAATGGGTGCGACCCACATAGCCATGCTGCCTGCCCGATTTTTGTCCTTTCCCGGTTGTTGAGGCCTGAGGCTACGAATACTTACCATTCATTGATAACACCATCACTTTGAATGCCACATTGTCAGATCCGTTAATCACTAGTTGATTTGCACAAATATTCTGGATGTTATGCTAAGGGATAAATCCGTTGCAACCATATACATTCATACAGACCAACCCATTTGATCATTGGAAATACTCTGTCAGACATTCGTCCATTTACGTTCGTTCTGGGATTGAACGAAACCGAAGGCACTATTTCTATTACTAGAAAAGCCCTTGCACTTCACTCCGTCTTCAATATATTCAGCATACTTGGTTCGCAACGCTTATGCCGATACGGAGTGGTTCTTAGGATAATAATCCAACCGGTCTCTCCATATTGACAACGATGGTCAAAAACTTCGATAGTCTGTGATTTAACTATCGAATAAAAACAAGTGTTCATCCAAACATATCAAACAAATCACTGGGCTCTTTAATTAATATTTATTAATTAAATCTCTTCTCCATTTCCTCTATCAATATTTGTTAACCAAATATTTTCAATAACCATATTGGCCCTTCTCACTATTTTTGATTTCGTTTCCTTATCGAATTATAAATTGATATATAGATTTCTAATTGTCAAATTTCTTAAAAATATTCTAACTCCTTAAATCTCCGGAAAAATTCGCCATAACCTCCCCTGTATCGGGAGCATCGGGAAATTTCAAATAGCATCCCGGTATCTTCCAATCTCAAAAAGAAAAAGAAAAAGCCAAGCGGCTTGCCGATACGGCGCATAAAAACCTCATATATGAATTAAACATGTACCTTTTGTCAAGCACATTATTTTAAAATCTGCATTATCCTTGCCCCATACCTGTCTCCTGTATGTCTATACCTGTCCCATTTATTTCAACTTCGTACACTCGTTTGACTCAATTCGTTAAAGTAATTCTTTGACTAACTCTCTGCCTATCTCGCTTGTATATTTGAATATAACACGTTTCGAATATACTTCCACTTACTTATCAATCAATTGAATTCAAATTTCAATTTTAAGTTCTATATTCGATTTCGAATATATATTTACAATCCCAAATTTCACTTTTCAAAATTCGACTTTAGTTCAAACTCGATTAACTAATTCTCCTTTGATTTAGTTAATTCTATTCAATAATCAAAAACAGGATTATTGTTTCAAAAATCATCTTCTTTACTTCACTTGAGTTCGCATTTATTTTCTAACTCAAGTCTAGATTTTTAAATGGATATCCGGATTTTTATTTGCTTAAAAATCCCAATATTTATATATAAAATCCATTATGGTTTATAATGGTTTATGGCGCTGCTTTTCTAAAAATTTGATTTTGACATAACTCAAAATCTATACGACGAAATTCAGATTTTTCTCCTTCATTAGAAAACTATTATCAAATCGGCCCTGACGTTTCTTGTTTCAAAGAATTTCGACTTCAATTGGGTTCTGTATACTCGATTGAAGTTCAAATCGCTATTTTTCGAACTGCAGCGCTGCGGCGAGTTCGTTTTAATTATATTTATATATATAAACTTTTAAACTTCTTTAAAATGGATTCAACTTCATCAAATATATATATTCATATATATTTCAAATCCCATCTGAATTTTTACATTTCAAATTCCATAGTTTTTAAATCCTGTATTCAAATCTCATTTGAAATCCTTTATTCGAATTCCATTTCAAATTCTTTATTCGAATTCCATTTCAAATTCTTTATTCGAATTCCCATTTCAAATCCAACTCCTTTTTGAATTTCTATATTTGAAATTCATACTTGAATTTAAATATCCAAACTCCATTTAAATTTCTATTTGAAATTCTAAATGTTTCAAGTCCCATTTGAACTTCTATATTCCAATGTCCATATTTGAATTCTATTGAGATTCAAATATTCACTCCTTTTTAAATTCTATATTCAGAATTCCATATTTTAAAACCCATTTGAATTTCATATTCAAATCCCATAGATCAATTCCTATTCGAATTCAAATTTGAATCTCTTATATTCAAATTTCATTTTCCATTTCCGACCCCATTTGAATTTCTAATATTCAAATTCATTTTCAACACCATCTGAATTTCTAATATTCAAATTCATTAACACCATTTGAATTTCTAATATTCAAATTCATTTGAATTCCCTTGAATTCAAATTTCATTTCAAAACCCTTTGGATTTCCTATTTGAAATCCTATTTGAAATTCCATTTCCCATTCTACTTTGAAATTCTATTTTCAAAGTTTATTTCAAATTCTATTTTGAATTTCTTATTTGAATTTCTAATATTCAATCCCCTTTTAAAACTCAAATATTTAAACTCCTTTTAAATGATCTACTCAAATTTCATTTGAGTTATATATTTAAAAATTCCATTTCATATCCTCTTTTGAAATTTCATTTCAAATTCCAATCTCACGCTGGTATTTCTATTTTTGAATTATCAAATGATAATTCTTTCATTTCACTTATAACTTCGTTATAAAAAAAACTATTTATAAACTTCGTTTAAACAAGAACTACTTGTTTTATTTTATTTCCATTTAAAATTCTAATTCTATTTAAAAATAGAATTTTTCCTTTTAAAATCTCAAATCTCCTTTCACGATATTTTTTTTTTATATCATTACTTAAGCCCAGTGATAAAACACACAAAGCAACGAATTATTTATTTTTCTAACACATCATATATAAAAATATATATGCAATCAAATACACAAACAGATAATATATTTTTGAGGAATCCAGTTGGATTCCTCCAACCTGTTTTCCTGCATCCACAGATGTTAGCACATAAATAATACCAATTCTGCTTCGTGGCAGAATATCGCGGTATAGAAGGTCATCCACTAATCATAGCGTGGGGCGTATAGGGTAATCATCCGCTATGAAACTGCGGGCATCCGCTAATGAGACTGCGGGAATCCAACCAATCAATCAACCCAATATATATATATAATAGCCTAAATAACTAATATATATAAAGCAACCAGAAATCATTCACACAAGCAACAGACAATTATTTTTAATGGAATAAAAATAATTCTAAAGGTGAGTGAGATTTACTCACCTGTTTTCATTTGTCGAGCATTCCCATTCCAAATTGATGCGTTTAAGAATTTACTCGAGTCGTCTTGAATGGCTTTTATTTGCACCTAAAATAAAATCTTTTACTCATCAAATTTTGAACTATTTAATTAAATTACTTAAATAGTCTATATTAGATGAATTAACTATTTTCACATATTAACTTAACATTTCTTAAGGGACCGATTTATTAACTTAGTAATTAAAACTAAATCAACTAAATTAATTTCCATAAATTGTATATTTTAAATCGACTATCCACTAAATAAATAAATTTTTTCTACGTATTTAAAAATTCCGAATCAACGCATACCTTACTGCTATTCTAACCATGAAGCTACTCGATAATCATCAAACGATTTTGCTGAGAAAACCCCTAAATTGCTGACCTTTTCTCTTTGGCATTAAATCGAACACTTCGCCTTCACTCACCAATGCTTTGTTGTCATCTACAATCAACAGCCAAGCTGTTGTCATGCCACCAAAACATCCTCGCGTCCACTGTCGAACACCACATCGCACTTCGATCCCCTAATTCGGACTCCAGAACACCCAAACCAGCATCGGCCTCTTCCTATAAATCTGCGGCGCCTCCACCAAGTCGACGTCCCCCTTTCAACTAGCGGCGCCCCCATGACCGAACTGCAACATCGACTTCTCTCCTTACCAAAACATCTTCGAACCACTAGCGGAAATCCCCGTTGAACCCAAAAATCGCAGCCCTAACATCGACAGGTTCGAGTTCGAACCTCTCACCGAGCATCACACGCGAGTTCTTCCCAGTACAAGGATTCGAAATCGAATTTGAATTCCATTCTCCCATTTTATTTTATATGGATTTCGATTTTTATTACTGAAAAAGAATTGAAAGGGGGAAACTTGAATGGCTCTCGTGCGATGGAGAAAATTAGTAAATGAGGACCGATTATATAGGTGTGCGATAGCAGACAGGGGGTACGAGGCCATTAAATTCTTGTCTTCCTGATATTGAAGCTTGGGAACAAAGTTTTCTGCTCAAGAAAAACATTATGGGTCTGCGATGGGGAAATGGAGGTCTGCATGAATTAAAAATTTAGGGTGGCGCTAAAGAAGTAGGTCGGCTGATGAGGACGTTAATTTATTTGATTTGATTTGTTTAATTAAATAATAAAATATTTCACGGTCCCTTAAATTCAAATCTCGAACCACTATTAAATCGTAACGAGTAACGTTGCTAATGTTATTCACTATTCTAAATTCAACGGAAGGAGTTCTGAAATTAAATTGTGAGAAGATGACAATTGGAATTAACGATTTAAATTAAATTCGATTTAAAATATAAATTGATTTCAGACAATTAAACCTGCCGATAATAAATTACTATTATCGTTTTTAATTCAAATAAAATTCATATACATCATTTTGACTCCAGTTTAACTTTTGAATTTAATCAAATTCAGATTCTCGTATTATTATAATTATTTCAGATTAAATAAATATATGTGTATATTCAAAATAAAATCATATATCGATTGATATTATCAACCACAATATTTAAAACCATATTAAATATTAAAATTAATCGTTCAAAAACCTGGGTCGTTACATTCTTCCCCCCTTAAAATAATTTCGTCCTCGAAATTGCTAAGATAGGAAAAGTGGTACAAATCTATTACTTTTCAAAATCTCACCTATGTTGAAACTCAACTCCGCATATTTTAACAATTTAGTTTTACCAAAACATTGGGTTTCTCATTTACATGCATTCAAATTGATTCTAAATCAATTCATTCACTTGATTTATTTAACTTGTTTTTAAGTTAAATTTTAAATTCCAGAATTCAAATCCCTGGGTTTTTATTTCAAATCCTTTTTGAAATCACATATATTTATAACTAATTCAAATTCAAAACATTTGAATTTTTTTCCAAACTATTTGTTTTCTTCCAAACAAATTCCCATCAAAAAATTTCTAAGGTAGCAATCCATCACTTAGAAACTCGGAAATGAACACTGATGATGTTGCAATCATCATCAGAATAATTTCCCAGCGACTGAAGTGAGTTCAGTGCTTTATTATTTCAAAATCCTTCTAAAATGATTTTCTTTCAAATCCTCCCAAAACAAATCTATATTATTTTAATATACTTTGAAAAATATTTTTCAACTTCCCAGGATTTTGAATTCTTAATTCTAATTCTGAACCCAATTCTAATTCATCCCATTTGTATATTAAATTCATATACAAGTTCTATTTGGTTATATATAACCATTTCAATTTTATAATCTCGTTTGATTATAAAATCAACATCCAACCCATCCATATAATAATAATTCTAGAAAATTATCCTTTCTATATCAAAATAGAAATTCTGGTAAAATTATTTCATTTACCCACTTTAAAACAATATCATGTCGTATTTTCTGTTCAAGTGTTTAGAAATCCCTATCGACTTCGTGGCGTCCCACGATTCGACCAGAATTCCTAAACCACTCACAGACTAGCCAACACAATATAAAACAACTTTTATATCAATTTACAAATACGCTCTCTCGTATATATATGCTCAACTCATTCTAGGGCACTGCTGACCCTATCTCTAATGAGCACAAGCCACACAAGCCTAGGTATTCGCTCAACCTAAGCTCTGATACCAACTGTAACGACCCGCAAATCCGTGCTACCTGAGTTGACTAAATACAACACACGTCCAACCCAAATAACACAGAAATACGACTCATTATTAGAAAGAAGTTAGAGGATGAGAAATAGGAAGAAAGAAATATTAGAATAGAAGAAAAACGAAGATCACAACTCACAGCGGAACGAATAAAATATATTATATCATATACTTTTGTAATACAAAATTTCTGTGTACATGTACATTTAGAATCAGAGTTCAACACTTACAATACAGCGGAAGATAAACACTAGATAACTAACGCTGAAGCCTCCAGCTCCAAGCTCCTCCAATGGCATCTGTAAATACCTGAACTACTTGACTGCCCGTACAAATTTGGGCACCCAAGAGTTTAGGGAAAACAAAACAAAATAAACTCTGGGTCAGTCATGGGACTGGTGTGAGTAAACTCCAACCACTTGTTTAACTTTTAAAAATCCTTTCGAAAGAAAAGATAATAGTAAGACCAGCCCACACATAAACATGGACGGCTTTTACCTTACTATAACCCAAAACACTTTGATACGAAAATCCAGTGATATTATAATAATGTCTACATCAATTAAATTACCAAATAGCAGAACGCTTGCATCTCACGCTCCACATATATAGTATATAATCAAAAACCGCATGGCGCTTATTGGAGATCGGATTCCAACTATGACAAGGTATGGGGCCACCTTCCGATGATGTATCTCTAGAGGCAAATACACCTGGGTTCAACAAGAACGTCTTGCAACCCGGCCCACACATGACCGACCACTCATTTCGCTTGAGTGTATCGAATGTATATCACCAACGGTTGGACTCAAACCACCGTTTCCCGAATGGGCAGAATCGATAGATTTAGAACAAAAGGAATTTCTCTAGATAGGTGATTATACACCCTAATGGGTGCGACCCACATAGCCATGCTGCCTGCCCGATTTTTGTCCTTTCCCGGTTGTTGAGGCCTGAGGCTACGAATACTTACCATTCATTGATAACACCATCACTTTGAATGCCACATTGTCAGATCCGTTAATCACTAGTTGATTTGCACAAATATTCTGGATGTTATGCTAAGGGATAAATCCGTTGCAACCATATACATTCATACAGACCAACCCATTTGATCATTGGAAATACTCTGTCAGACATTCGTCCATTTACGTTCGTTCTGGGATTGAACGAAACCGAAGGCACTATTTCTATTACTAGAAAAGCCCTTGCACTTCACTCCGTCTTCAATATATTCAGCATACTTGGTTCGCAACGCTTATGCCGATACAGAGTGGTTCTTAGGATAATAATCCAACCGGTCTCTCCATATTGACAACGATGGTCAAAAACTTCGATAGTCTGTGATTTAACTATCGAATAAAAACAAGTGTTCATCCAAACATATCAAACAAATCACTGGGCTCTTTAATTAATATTTATTAATTAAATCTCTTCTCCATTTCCTCTATCAATATTTGTTAACCAAATATTTTCAATAACCATATTGGCCCTTCTCACTATTTTTGATTTCGTTTCCTTATCGAATTATAAATTGATATATAGATTTCTAATTGTCAAATTTCTTAAAAATATTCTAACTCCTTAAATCTCCGGAAAAATTCGCCATAACCTCCCCTGTATCGGGAGCATCGGGAAATTTCAAATAGCATCCCGGTATCTTCCAATCTCAAAAAGAAAAAGAAAAAGCCAAGCGGCTTGCCGATACGGCGCATAAAAACCTCATATATGAATTAAACATGTACCTTTTGTCAAGCACATTATTTTAAAATCTGCATTATCCTTGCCCCATACCTGTCTCCTGTATGTCTATACCTGTCCCATTTATTTCAACTTCGTACACTCGTTTGACTCAATTCGTTAAAGTAATTCTTTGACTAACTCTCTGCCTATCTCGCTTGTATATTTGAATATAACACGTTTCGAATATACTTCCACTTACTTATCAATCAATTGAATTCAAATTTCAATTTTAAGTTCTATATTCGATTTCGAATATATATTTACAATCCCAAATTTCACTTTTCAAAATTCGACTTTAGTTCAAACTCGATTAACTAATTCTCCTTTGATTTAGTTAATTCTATTCAATAATCAAAAACAGGATTATTGTTTCAAAAATCATCTTCTTTACTTCACTTGAGTTCGCATTTATTTTCTAACTCAAGTCTAGATTTTTAAATGGATATCCGGATTTTTATTTGCTTAAAAATCCCAATATTTATATATAAAATCCATTATGGTTTATAATGGTTTATGGCGCTGCTTTTCTAAAAATTTGATTTTGACATAACTCAAAATCTATACGACGAAATTCAGATTTTTCTCCTTCATTAGAAAACTATTATCAAATCGGCCCTGACGTTTCTTGTTTCAAAGAATTTCGACTTCAATTGGGTTCTGTATACTCGATTGAAGTTCAAATCGCTATTTTTCGAACTGCAGCGCTGCGGCGAGTTCGTTTTAATTATATTTATATATATAAACTTTTAAACTTCTTTAAAATGGATTCAACTTCATCAAATATATATATTCATATATATTTCAAATCCCATCTGAATTTTTACATTTCAAATTCCATAGTTTTTAAATCCTGTATTCAAATCTCATTTGAAATCCTTTATTCGAATTCCATTTCAAATTCTTTATTCGAATTCCATTTCAAATTCTTTATTCGAATTCCCATTTCAAATCCAACTCCTTTTTGAATTTCTATATTTGAAATTCATACTTGAATTTAAATATCCAAACTCCATTTAAATTTCTATTTGAAATTCTAAATGTTTCAAGTCCCATTTGAACTTCTATATTCCAATGTCCATATTTGAATTCTATTGAGATTCAAATATTCACTCCTTTTTAAATTCTATATTCAGAATTCCATATTTTAAAACCCATTTGAATTTCATATTCAAATCCCATAGATCAATTCCTATTCGAATTCAAATTTGAATCTCTTATATTCAAATTTCATTTTCCATTTCCGACCCCATTTGAATTTCTAATATTCAAATTCATTTTCAACACCATCTGAATTTCTAATATTCAAATTCATTAACACCATTTGAATTTCTAATATTCAAATTCATTTGAATTCCCTTAAATTCAAATTTCATTTCAAAACCCTTTGGATTTCCTATTTGAAATCCTATTTGAAATTCCATTTCCCATTCTACTTTGAAATTCTATTTTCAAAGTTTATTTCAAATTCTATTTTGAATTTCTTATTTGAATTTCTAATATTCAATCCCCTTTTAAAACTCAAATATTTAAACTCCTTTTAAATGATCTACTCAAATTTCATTTGAGTTATATATTTAAAAATTCCATTTCATATCCTCTTTTGAAATTTCATTTCAAATTCCAATCTCACGCTGGTATTTCTATTTTTGAATTATCAAATGATAATTCTTTCATTTCACTTATAACTTCGTTATAAAAAAAACTATTTATAAACTTCGTTTAAACAAGAACTACTTGTTTTATTTTATTTCCATTTAAAATTCTAATTCTATTTAAAAATAGAATTTTTCCTTTTAAAATCTCAAATCTCCTTTCACGATATTTTTTTTTTATATCATTACTTAAGCCCAGTGATAAAACACACAAAGCAACGAATTATTTATTTTTCTAACACATCATATATAAAAATATATATGCAATCAAATACACAAACAGATAATATATTTTTGAGGAATCCAGTTGGATTCCTCCAACCTGTTTTCCTGCATCCACAGATGTTAGCACATAAATAATACCAATTCTGCTTCGTGGCAGAATATCGCGGTATAGAAGGTCATCCACTAATCATAGCGTGGGGCGTATAGGGTAATCATCCGCTATGAAACTGCGGGCATCCGCTAATGAGACTGCGGGAATCCAACCAATCAATCAACCCAATATATATATATAATAGCCTAAATAACTAATATATATAAAGCAACCAGAAATCATTCACACAAGCAACAGACAATTATTTTTAATGGAATAAAAATAATTCTAAAGGTGAGTGAGATTTACTCACCTGTTTTCATTTGTCGAGCATTCCCATTCCAAATTGATGCGTTTAAGAATTTACTCGAGTCGTCTTGAATGGCTTTTATTTGCACCTAAAATAAAATCTTTTACTCATCAAATTTTGAACTATTTAATTAAATTACTTAAATAGTCTATATTAGATGAATTAACTATTTTCACATATTAACTTAACATTTCTTAAGGGACCGATTTATTAACTTAGTAATTAAAACTAAATCAACTAAATTAATTTCCATAAATTGTATATTTTAAATCGACTATCCACTAAATAAATAAATTTTTTCTACGTATTTAAAAATTCCGAATCAACGCATACCTTACTGCTATTCTAACCATGAAGCTACTCGATAATCATCAAACGATTTTGCTGAGAAAACCCCTAAATTGCTGACCTTTTCTCTTTGGCATTAAATCGAACACTTCGCCTTCACTCACCAATGCTTTGTTGTCATCTACAATCAACAGCCAAGCTGTTGTCATGCCACCAAAACATCCTCGCGTCCACTGTCGAACACCACATCGCACTTCGATCCCCTAATTCGGACTCCAGAACACCCAAACCAGCATCGGCCTCTTCCTATAAATCTGCGGCGCCTCCACCAAGTCGACGTCCCCCTTTCAACTAGCGGCGCCCCCATGACCGAACTGCAACATCGACTTCTCTCCTTACCAAAACATCTTCGAACCACTAGCGGAAATCCCCGTTGAACCCAAAAATCGCAGCCCTAACATCGACAGGTTCGAGTTCGAACCTCTCACCGAGCATCACACGCGAGTTCTTCCCAGTACAAGGATTCGAAATCGAATTTGAATTCCATTCTCCCATTTTATTTTATATGGATTTCGATTTTTATTACTGAAAAAGAATTGAAAGGGGGAAACTTGAATGGCTCTCGTGCGATGGAGAAAATTAGTAAATGAGGACCGATTATATAGGTGTGCGATAGCAGACAGGGGGTACGAGGCCATTAAATTCTTGTCTTCCTGATATTGAAGCTTGGGAACAAAGTTTTCTGCTCAAGAAAAACATTATGGGTCTGCGATGGGGAAATGGAGGTCTGCATGAATTAAAAATTTAGGGTGGCGCTAAAGAAGTAGGTCGGCTGATGAGGACGTTAATTTATTTGATTTGATTTGTTTAATTAAATAATAAAATATTTCACGGTCCCTTAAATTCAAATCTCGAACCACTATTAAATCGTAACGAGTAACGTTGCTAATGTTATTCACTATTCTAAATTCAACGGAAGGAGTTCTGAAATTAAATTGTGAGAAGATGACAATTGGAATTAACGATTTAAATTAAATTCGATTTAAAATATAAATTGATTTCAGACAATTAAACCTGCCGATAATAAATTACTATTATCGTTTTTAATTCAAATAAAATTCATATACATCATTTTGACTCCAGTTTAACTTTTGAATTTAATCAAATTCAGATTCTCGTATTATTATAATTATTTCAGATTAAATAAATATATGTGTATATTCAAAATAAAATCATATATCGATTGATATTATCAACCACAATATTTAAAACCATATTAAATATTAAAATTAATCGTTCAAAAACCTGGGTCATTACAGAGGATAGCATCAAACAGGCTTATCCCAAGTGCAGAGTGGATATCTCCGAGTAGCTCTTGTGTTGAGGTACATTTACAATGTTTTGCATTTTCCATTTTGTTTCCTACTTTACTATTTCTTCCTTTTCGGGGATGAAAAGTCTTCAAGTGGGGGAGATTGTAACAACCTGGAAAATCGGAACCAAATATAAAAATTTATTTTAAGAAATTTTGTGAGAAAATGTGTCAGAATTTAAAAATTCCATTTTTAAATAATATTCAAGCTATTAAAAATAATCATTTTACAAACGACCTCTGTTTTTAACGAAACCATTTTTTTGAATCCGGAATGTCAAACTATTGCTAAATTTAATTTTCCATAATTCATGGAATTAACATGTGAGCGTGGTAAATTAAACAGTGTTCGATAATTTTTGTTGAATTTAATCGACCGTTAAAAAGGCCATTTTTCAAACGGTCTCCAAATTCGACGAAATTAATTTTCTTAGGACCGTATCATCAAAACATAGCAAGATTTATTTTTCGGGAATTTTTGGAGTCCGTATGTGGCCACGGTAAATTTAAATGTACGATCAAATTAAATAATTAGATGATTTATATTTTAATTTGAAGAAAACAAGCTAAAAATGATCGAATGAGCTGACGGGACCTAGCCCATTATGTCAGGAACATGGTTATTTGGCTAGGGACAACTCTTGTTAGGCTGAATTTGGAGCTATTGAGAATTAATGGGTTTATTTGCAAAATTAGAAATTTAATATTATTTTATTATATGTAGGATTTAACCTAACCCTAATCCACTACAGTATAGCCGCCGCCCTTTTCCCGTTAATGGCCAGAATTCTTCAAAACTTCTCCCTCTAATAAATTCGAATCCATTCAATAAAATCTCTCACTCCAGTTGAAGTTTTTTAAGAGAATTCTTCCCTCTTCAGATCCATACGGATTGTGTGAATTGTAGTCACGTATTAGAGGAGAACCGGGGCCAGGAAGGTCCACCGCGTCGACCGCCACCGCTCCACCCAGGTGCCACCGAGCTGGGCCTTGCCGCCGCCGTTCATGAGCCCCTCCGTGCTCTCCGTCATGGTGCAATCTGATCGTGCCAACCCTTCGTGATTTGGAAGCAATCAGGAGCCCTAGTTTTGAACAACCTTGAAAATGTATCGACCTTGATCTGGAGTAGGAAAAAGAAGGGTAATTCTATTTTAAAATATTTATTTAATTAATTAAAAGATTATTTACACAAATATATTCATATCTTATTAATACGAATACAGAATTGGAAAATTCAGAACCGTTGCGATCGTAAATTCGAGATCTACATTTCTTAACAGACTAGAATGGATTTGGAGCAAATCAAAATTTGGGGAAAACTCAATTCTGAATTATACAAAATTTGAAGCACTGTGAGAATTATATTTTTTTAAATAATTAAAATTAATTAATTATGATTGTGTTATTACCAATCCGTTGTTAAATTCTATTTGCCGTTATACGTAATTTGATCTGGGATTGATGTTGTTATGTAGATCTGTTGATTTGATGATTATTGCTTTGAAACAAAATTAACCTTTTTGTTAAAATAAAATTGTTGAAACAAAATTAACCTTTTTGTTAATATAAAATTGTTGAAACAAAATTAACCGTCTTGTTGAAATAAAATTGTTGAAACAAAATTAACCTTTTTGTTGAAATAAAATAGTTGAGACAAAATTTACATTTCTGTCAAAATAAAATAGTTGAGACAAAATTTACATTTTTGTCAAAATAAAATTGTCGAAACAAAATTAACATTTTTGTCAAAATAAAATAGTCGAAACAAAATTGACATTTTTGTCAAAATAAAATAGTTGAAACAAAATTGACATTTTTATCAAAATTAAATAGTCAAAACAAAAATGACAATTTTATTAAATAGGTTTGTGTTAAAACAAAAATAACATTTTTGTTAAATAGGTTTACTTTTATTTATTTTGCTGAAATGGAATTGTAGATAAAACGAAGTTATCAATTTAATTCATTTTTTTAAAATAGAATTGTTAACAAAATGAAGTTATTACTTTTATTTATTTTGTTGAAATGGAATTATAGATAAAATAATGTTATCACTTTTATTCATTTTGTTAAAATAGAATTGTTAACAATATGAAGTAATCAATTTTAATGATTTTGTTGAAATAGAATTGTCAACAAAAATGAAAGAATCATTTTTTTATCATTTTGTTGAAATAGAATTGTCAACAAAAATGAATGAATGAATCATTTTTAATCATTTTGTTGAAATAGAATTGTCAACAAAAATGAAAAGATCATTTTTAATCATTTTGTTGAAATAGAATTGCCAACAAAAATGAATGAATCACTTTTATGCATTTTGTTGAAAAATAATTGTCAACAAAAATGAAAAGATCATTTTTAATCATTTTGTTGAAATAGAACTGTCGACAAAATTGAAAGACTCATTTTTATGCATTTTGTTGGAAATATAATTGTCAACAAAAATGAAAAGATCATTTTTAATCATTTTGTTGAAATAGAATTGTCAACAAAATTGAAAGACTCATTTTTATGCATTTTGGTGAAATAGAATTGCCAATAAAAATGAAAAATCATTTTTAATCATTTTGTTGAAATAGAATTGTCAACAAAAATGAAAGAATCAATTTTATGCATTTTGTTGAAATAGAATTGTCAACAAAAATGAGAGAATCATTTTTAATCATTTTTTTGAAATAATATTGTCAACAAAATAGAAATATCATTTTTATTTGTATTGTTAAAATAGAATGGTCGACAAAATAAAAATATCAATTATTGTTAGAATTAGATTTGTATGCAAATGAAAATGACATTTTTATCGTTATGTTATATATTAGAATTTGTATACAAAGTAAAGATACAATTTTACTGATAAGTTATACATTAGATTTGTATCCAAATTTAAAGAGATATTTTTACTGTCAAGTTATACATTGGAATTGTATACAATTTAAAGGAGACATTTTTATCGTCATGTTATACATTGAAACGATATGCAAATAAAAATATTTCTTTTATTTGTTAAAGTTAAAAATAGAAATTGCATACAAATAATGAAAATAAAAATTATCCTTTTATTTGTCATTAAAAAATGTCATGTAAATAAATTACATTTTATTTGACATTAGAAATGTAGAAAATGTCATGTAAATAAATTACATTTAATTTGACATTTGAAATATAGAAAATATCATGTAAATAAATTACATTTTATTGACATTAGAAATGTAGAAAATGTCATCTAAATAAAGTACATTTTATTTGACATTAGAAATGTAGAAAATGTCATGTAAATAAATTACATTTTATTTGACATTAGAAATGTAGAAAATGTCATGTAAATAAATTACATTTTATTTGACCTTAGAAACATGTAATGAATTAATGTAAATAAAATACATATTTATTTGCCATTAGATACATGTAGAAATGTATGTAAATAAAATACATTTTTATTTGACATTATAAACATGTAGATATGTTATACAAGTAAAACATTCATTTGTTTGGAGTGTTTAACACGTTAGTGGAATAGTCGAATGATTTATATTTTTATATAATTATATATATATATATATTAAAATTATACGAATCATGCGCGGTAGATTGCGTTTCGGAATCGTAAGTTTAAACGATTATACCGAAAGACCAGACCGTCGGAATTTCCCAAAACTGAAACTGTTAGGACTGCTTTGGGAAGATCTTTCCGACAGTATAAAATTTGTTAAAATCCAACGGTTAGATTTCGAGAAATGTGTAAATCAATTTTGGGTAAAAACTACGCCAGGGCCTCCTATTGACCCGAAGCGTCGTTAAATTAAATTGGGCAATTTTTATATAAATAAAAATAGTGATAAATCGTTATAAAATAATATTAACGATATGAAATGATTTAAATTATATATATGCGAGAATTATTTAAAAAGACCGAGCACAATCTCATTTCAAATAATTATACGATGATTTAAATCGAAGATATTGAAGGCGGTGATTGAAGCCGGCGATCTTCACATCGAATGGACGACTACTGATACTCGGCATTGGGTAGCTCGCA
Organism: Allium sativum; assembly: GCA_030737875.1. Lineage (NCBI taxonomy): Eukaryota > Viridiplantae > Streptophyta > Magnoliopsida > Asparagales > Amaryllidaceae > Allium > Allium sativum. Next base: position 46,712,749 of record CM060912.1, on the reverse strand, counting down.
GTAAAGGGTTAAAGTGGTGGTTGTCTGGACATACTTGTTGAGTGTCCGAGTAAGCGAGCACCTCTCTTCCGTATTGGACATACGGGATGAGGAATAAGGTGTCTTCGGTTTCGTTCAGACCCAACACAGACTTGTAAATGGATGTGTGCCTGACATTGGATTTCATTCTATGTGAATTGATTTCTATTTAATATATATATATATATATATATATGTTTGGTGGCGGAGAGTTTATTCTTTTGCTTAACATCCCTCTCTGAGACGCACGAGCCCAGAGGTTATATATTGATAGTTATTGATCGCATGGCGTGGATTGTCAATGTGGCATGCCAAGATGCAAATGATCGAGGCTTTTGTTGATCCTTGTGGTTGATGATCAAAGCACGGCCTGTTTTGGCGTAGCTTTGTGTATAGCGTAACTTCGCGAACCTCACACCCCGGTAAGAGCCAGAATCGGGATAAGGGACCCAAGGAGTGCATACGTTTCTTTCTAGCTAGAAGTGGTGTCATGGTATGGAGCCAGACATTTTTACTTATATGGATGATGGATTACGAGGCCTCGGATATATTGGTCGATAGTGACCAATTGATAGGTTCAATAGGACCGGGAAACGTGTGTTCAGGCATAACTAATCCACTAAAGTATTTGTGTACCAGCCTTGGGGGATCCAAGGGCTCGCCAGCATCCGAGTCCTGAGACATTTGCTAGAGTGTCTCGAATCGGTAAGGAGATCGTCCCTAGCCTTGACTCATGATGGAAACCCAATTTCCAATACGACATTATGGTTTGATTGTAAACCTATAAATGGCGACATAGTATATGGTAGCTATGCCGTCTAGGATTGATACATTTACTTTGAAAGTATTTTAAACTGATTAGACACTAATAATAATATTAAATATTATTTTCTACGTATCAAGCATGTTTGATCATTATAAGTTAAAACTCTATCCTCCGGTTTGCGTTGCATTGTGTGATAGGACTTGAGTCTTATAATGATTTCATTTTTCTAAAAAGCATTTCGTTGTTTTTAATGAAAAAATTATTTAATTTATGTACTGGCAATCCAATGGAGTAAACCCGTTCTGCATTATCGGCGTGGTCATGTGATTAGCCATATTGTTAGATAAGTTAGGAAAGATTTCTCATACTAGTCCCATGACTGACTCGTAGTTTGTCTCACTTTGCAAACTCGGGTGCCCTCTTTTTCACACGGGTAGCCAAGTGACAGGTTCATGTTATTTTGGACATGTGCTGAATTGGAGTATGCTTATGGATGGAAGACGAAGATCATTTCTATCTTTTATTTCCATTTGAGACATTTAGACATCATTTATCCATATTGTACTTGATGGTGTTTTAGACTTATTTCCATTCGCTGAGACTTTCTATATGCTAAATTGTATCCTGTAACCGTGCCACCCTGATGTTCTGATGTTGATGACATTTCTATTTTCCACTGCTATGATTTATGTGTTATGGTGTTATCTGAGATCTGCTGTTGTTGTAAATATGTTATATTCCAATGATTATCCTTGTTTTCGTACTACGGGAGTTTGGGGTCATCATAATCTATGTGCCGAAGCAAGGGATCTTATTCGTCCAATTCGAGAAATCTTGAGCAGGATGCCCAGGACCACACCAACGGGCAACCCTTAGGAGCGGCATGGTCTGTCCGCACTTACATTTGTGGATTAGTTATTCTTGAACAATATGTTTCCCTGTCCTATTGGATCTACTATATAATCAGTACGTGGACCATCTTGGCTTTGTGCAGCCATATCCGAGGGCCCTCGCTATACAATCCACATAAGTAAAATGTTTAGGCCCCATACTATGACATCACTCCTAGCTAGAAAGAAACGCATGTTCTCCCTACAGTCACTCATCCCATTTGTGACTCATACTGGGTTGTGAAGCTCGTGAATTAACACTATACACAAAGCTATGCTATATTAAAGTCGTGCTTTGATCATCATCTCAAAGCTCTACTTTTCAACAAAAGTTTTGATCTTTGCATCTCAGCTTGCACGTTATCAATCCATACCATACCATTGATTTCTACCAACATATAACCACTAAGCCCAAACATATAAGAGAAGGGCATTAAGATAAGTGAATAAATTTTCCGCCACCAAGCAGAAATATATTTAGCTGAAATCACTGAATACATCATATATTACAATGTCAGATACCCATTTATAGGTCCGTTCTGGGTCTGAACGAAACCAGAGGCACCTTATTCCTCATCCCATATGTCTTATACATGAGAGAGAGGTCCTCGCATATCCGGTCAATTTCCAAGTACGTTTAGACGACCACCACTTATTACCTTGTCTTGGGTGCACGACCCAATCAAGACATCATTAATAGCCCAAATGATGTGAATATCTCCGGTCTTCAACCATCGTTTCCAATTATCGTCTTTTAGTCATCACAACAGTTATTCAAATTAGGTTAAAACCTATTCTTTTCGAATAACTTGCGTATTTTTAAAATCACGTGATAAATACACAAAGATAACACAAATCTCATCCCAATCTAGAATATTTATTTTATTCAAATATTCATTTCTCTAGGAAAGGATCCCATTAATTTTATCAAAGATCATCTCTTTAAACTTATTGTTTAATCCATTCCTCGGAAATCATTTCAAAAGATTTTATAATATCTTTTCAACTCAAAAATCATTACTTAATGATTATTTGGATTTTGGAAATTAATCTTGTTTTTACTTGGTTAAAGAACAACTGCACTCAAAAGAACCGTTCACAATAAACCAAAAATCATCTTCCATTTAGTTTGGAATCTTCATGGAAATATAAATAATTTTAAATTGATATAAATTTTCGTGTCCGACTAATACTATAAGTGGAATAATGACAAATCCTTTTAAATTCCATAAATAGTAAATGCCTTCCTTCATAGAAGCTCATCTCGATTATTAATAATCGAATTCCATTCCATTCTAATTTAATTAAATAAACTGAAAAACTCCCTTAGTCTTAATTTAAAGATTTATTCCTTTTACTACTGGGTTCAAGAACATTATTATTTAAGATGTCATTCACGACAAACCCAAAATCTAATTATATTAAATACAAGCTTTGAATAGAAATCGTATCAACTTATAATCAGTACCAAATTTTGAAACCAATAGATATTGTATTGGAATGATGATATAAATATATTCCAAATTCCTCAATCATATCCTTAAAATTACGGAATCCCAATATAAAAAATATATGAATATAATTTCTATTTGAGTCCATTACAAATTATATGTCGGAACACTCTAGTTAAATTAAAACTCCTTTTTAATCCAATTCGCTATATCAAAACATTGGGTTCTTTCTTCTTATTTCCAAACAACTCTTTCTGATAAAAATACCATATATCTTTCAAAACTTGAATATTTTATCCAAACTTTTTTCAAATCGTTTATTATGATTTATCATAATTTATTCACATTTTTACTAATTTTATCGAGTCCCTTACAGTCGGTTTCCAATTTCGGCCACCGAACTACACCCATAGTGACCTTTCTCAAATCTGATTTAGATATATTTCTAAATTGAACCATTCAAATTTAATCCTCTTATACTCATTTGAAAGATCTTCTTGATACGAACCCAACTGTTCCACTTTTATGAGAATTCGATGGTTGGATCTCTGTTACGTCCATTCGAAGTTGCGGGTTGACGTTCGCGAACTACTGCTGCGTGACACATTCTATTCAAGCCCAAATTGATAGGACTATAAGGAACCCAGCACGGAAATTAGTAGGTCAACCTGACCCGTCTACCCGATGGGTCATTTTCGGGTCAACCCGAATTTGACCCGTTTATAAATAGGTGGGTTTCATGTTGACCCACTAACCCGAATTTAACCCATTTATATTTATATGGGTTGACCCAACCCATTTACAACACATTTGACTCGTGAACCCGATTTTGACCCATTTATGACCCACGAACCTGAATTTGACCAGTTTATGACCCATTTATGACCCGTTTATACCTTATACGAGTTGACCCGACCCGTTTATGACCCATTTATGGCTCGACCGCCATGTCCCGTTTACAGCACTACCCGACCAAATTAAACGGGTTACGCCATTCGGTTAGGGTCAACTTGTTTATAAATGAGTCGGGTTCGGGTTGATCTATTTCTGACCCATTCAATAAACGGGTTGACTCGATCCGTTTAAAATCAATTTGAACCCGACTTAACTCGACCCGAACCCGACCCAACCCGACCCATTGACACCACTACAAATCAATTTATAAATTATAAATAAATCAAAAACACTTCCAAAGTTCCTTTATAAATTATATATATATTTTAAATAATTATCTTTGAAAACTCGTTTCATTCGTTTATCTTCAAAATCAAACATTTCACTATTCGGCCAACTTTTAATATTATTTTAATGAATAAAATAATATTATTTTTCAAAAGTCTAATTTTATGGTTCAAATTTCCGTATAATCGTAATAAAAATTAACGAAGAACTTTTGGTAGAAAAAATCTTTTAAAACGTTTGCTATATATCCTAACCGAACTTCACTTTGAAAAGTTACTATTCATTTTAAATTAAAAACTTAGACAAGCCATAAGTATATTAAAAATACTTCAAAATCATCTGTTACAGTTACGAATATTCATCGATATTTCGATATAAACGCATCCATCCAAAACCGGACATCGAAATCAAACTTCGGATTTCACCAATTATTATATTATTAAAATATTCATATTTATACCAAATTCGAATAAATTCAACCAAATATTGTATAATTTAACTTAGATGAATTTCATACATCTGACAATAGCTGCAAACAATCATTAAACACCCAAATGACATCTGGTGTGCACCTATTTTTCGTATTAGCTTCAAACAAATAATTGACGCTTATTTTAGTCTATCAATCTATCAATCGACACACTACTACATACAAGGGAGATGTGTAAGTCAAATTTCATCCCAAGACCGTGTGGGGTTTTCAACCAACAAACAATTACTTCAAACTATTACGACTCATGAATTTAGTCATACCCAATTCAATTCAAATTATTTTTCAAACTAACCAATTTCTCTAAAATGAGTGATAATAAATTCACCGTTTGAACCATAAATTGAGATTTAATCCAATTTCAACTATCACTAATATATTAATATTATTTTAACTTGTTAACTGGCATAAATTCACATCCAAAACATAACACAACAAACCAACAATTCATCCATCGGGTTTGCAAACAACTGTGATGTGGGCTACCTTATACTGTATAACAGTTTGTGACAAATAAATAAATTAAAACTACCGTTTGCTGCTGTTTGACTAAATAACTATCAAATATTCCAATGTCACCTTAGCTGCATAATTAACCAATTTCTAACTTCCAATTCACTTAATATTTTCATATTGTTAGACCAAAAAATGGCATTAACACCCAATAAATCGTGTTTTGAGCAAGAAATATGAAGAAATAACTGAAAAAGGGAAGAAAAGCGAGATAACAACAATTTTATAGTGGTTCGGCATTAACGAGCCTACATCCACTTCATAATCTCTTAATTCAACATAGAATTATAATTACAACACTGTTTCTAGTGTTTATCTCAAATTACAATTATGCTTACACTCATATTTTGAGGTGAAAGATAGATGGCAGCCATGGCTACGTAGTGGAAGGCTTCACCTAGCCAAAAGTCCCTTGAAAATGCCGTGAAACCATGTATTTATAGGCAAATGATGGCTATAGGTCGGAAGCCACATGACATGCAAATAGTTGAACCCAGAGACGTAGTGGAGGACGTGGAGGAAGTGTCTCCAGATCGTTGGTTGCCAAGTGAAAGTTGATCCAAATTCCATGCCTAAAGAATAGGTCTTTGTTGCCATCCAGAAATTGACATAGGCGGATTGGGTTCCGGCATACTCGTCCATAACCAGTGCTGTTTACAAATCCATCTGGTGTGGTTGCTTCAGGTAAGTGTGGTCGGGTCCTTCTATCTCGACCCAAAACGAAGGTGCTTGCGTTCCAGCAAGTGCCAAGCCATTTCGTTACATGCCACTAGGTCGGGTTACGGTAGGTCTGTTTACAAATCCATCTGGTGTGGTTGCTTCAGGTAAGTGTGGTCGGGTCCTTCTATCTCGACCCAAAACGAAGGTGCTTGCATTCCAGCAAGTGCCAAGCCATTTCGTTACATGCCACTAGGTCGGGTTCCGGTAGGTCTGACCCGCTTCGCTTGACCCGACCTGTAACATTCACGAATTTTTGTGATTTAATAATTAATTAATTTAATTATTTTAGTATATTGGTTTGATAATTTTGATGGTATGAATTCGAATATTTTGAATATTTAAATTAACATAAATAGTGGAGTTATATAATTTATTTTCGAACTAATAGAAAATAGTTGAATTGGCAATTTTGTGTAAATTGGATTATTTAAGAAATTTAATCAAGTTTATATTTGAATTAGAATAACAAAAAATTTATTTAAACAACGTTTGAACGTATAATTATAATATAATTTGAATCGAGCTCGTAACATTATGGTAGTTTGTAATATTATGATTTGAACTTCAAATAAATATACATGATTCATTATAAGTCGGATTTCGTTGAAACAAGAAACGTTAGAATCTACCGAGTTATATTTTTCTAATGGAAGTGAAAAATCGAGATTTCATCTTTTAAATAGTGAGTTATGTCCAAATCAAATTTTCAAATAGTCGCTATGGAATCGTATATAAATCATAACGATTTATTTAATAAATAAAAGGGGTTTTAATTTAAATTGAACGTTGTTTTAACTTGAAATTGAAACGTCAAGTAAAAATTCGTATTTATGTTCATTTCAGAAACTAAATGATTTCCATTTGAATATATACACACACACACATATACATATATATGGAAATATATGCATATATAAGACAACTATGGGATTTAAATTATTTATCCGCATTACATATAGATTCAGATGCATGTGGTATTGTGTATTGCATAAGTATATGAATGAAGAAAAAGGGGAATCTAATATTTCATACAAATAGACAAAGCAACATCATAAAGAGGACCCTGCTTCTAGTACTAGTAGTTTGCAACTCAGTTATTATTGGTATAGAATTTAGACATTAAGCTATGAATTCTATTAGTCATTTCGGCATCTTCTAATTGTTTTTATGTAAACATGTATGGGGTTACATACGGTTTTTCCGTAATAAACTTAAAAGCAATGTTTTAAAGACCCAACCCAACCTCGGTTCGACCGCGGTTAACCTTCGACCTTGGAGCCCCATGACTCTGAAAATGAAATAATCTTGTGCATGCAGAGACTCGCGGTTTAACCTCAAAACCCTATATAAACCTCTAATCCAAGCTCTTTGAACCTCACAGTTCTTCAAATTTTAGAAAATAATAATTGACTCACTCTTCATTTTTTGATATAATCAATTTAACAAATAATTTTACCGCAATTGTCATTTAATTTTGGATGATATAATTCATTATTATGAACTATTGTTGAACTAACCATCTTTAACATTAAAACTTAGTAAATTTACCGCTTTTCCATGATAAGTTGTTATATAGTTATTTCAATATGTAGTATATAACATACTACATTACTATCAGGTTGATGGCGAAAATTAAACTCAAGACTTATTGGATCATGTCAGAGTGTCCGTACTAGTTTGGACATGGGTATTTGTCATAATTGTTTAAATTAATATATTATTAAAATAATTTTATGTTTAAATTGGAAAAATAGAAACAAACTATGAGTGTGGTTCTCATGGTCTGACCGGTTGAACCACAAAAACTTTGGAACTTGCACTACCACGGTTTAATGTATGGTTCGGTCTTCACAACTATGCTTAAAATTATTTTAAATGTAAAGAAGACTACAGTGTTGCTTTTATTTTTACAAGTGCTAAAAAAAATCTTTGGGCTGTCCGAATTGCCCTTATTACAATTCAATTTTGAAACTGCATACCATGTATATGATACTCGACTGAAAACATGGAAACAGAGTATCCAAACCATTAATTAAAAATGTACAAAACAACTTTGCTTTTATCAAATTAAACATGTGCCCACGTGTCTACCCTGTGCTTTATATTTTCGTTGATCTAGGACTTCTCCATCTAAGTAATGCAGAACTTATGAGTCTGAGAAAACCTAGTGAGAGTGATAAGAAATCACACACCCTAGCACATATGAAGTACTCCATTAGAACATGCCTACCCATGCCATGGATACCTTAATTCGTAAGTCTCCTTAGCTATAAATAAGGATGCTGGCCCACATTTTCACCTTCAGGAAAAAAGGATAGCGGAAATTATAATGGCTTCAACACATAAAAATATACATTTAAATCCCAATCCACACACATATATATATATATATATATATATATATATATATATATATATATCTGGACTCCTGCAGATGTGCTTTTCAACCCAGTACAAGTTTTAGAGAGGTTCGACGCATTTTTCCAGTTTTCGAAAGTAAACAGCGGCTCCTATGGTTGAATACATTTGGAGAATTAAGCTGTAAATCATGGATCGAACATCATATGTATGCGAATTCTAGTAGGTTTTGGTGATAAGAAGCCTTGATTCTTTACTGTATGTGCCACAGGGGGCATGGCTGAACGCAATGGGTGTACGGGCTCGTAGTTGATCTGGTGATGCTCATGAGATAGAGAAGATGACATGGAGGAGAATAGTGGTGGCGTGGGGATTTTTCATAAAGGGGGGCGGGAGGATTAAATGCACAAAAATGGTTAGAATGACTGGAGCGATTTTTATTGGGGAAGAAGCTTTAATGATGTGGGTCTGAGTGTTTACCAATGGGCACGGGCCGAGAAATGGAAAAGGTAAGGCCCAATAAGGATAATAAAAATAAAAATAAAAATTAATTAGCATATTAACTTGTAAATTATAATATCTTGTGAATACGATATCAGAATTGCAAACGGTCTGATCCTTGGGATCGTACAAACATATAAAGCTGGTTTGGAACCATTTGGAGCTCGTTAGGAATTATGGAATATTGAAACATCTGGTTCGAATCATCAACCATTAATCGTTTATTAACGATTAACGACTAAGGTGAGTAAACTCACTAACTCTATTCAGTTTTATAATATTATAAACGTTATTTAATATGGATAAATAATAATTGGATGTTGTGCGATGGTTCTTTGGATGAATTGCTAATTAATTGGTAGACATAATATGTACAGTTATATATATAAATCTTTAATTGAATACTAATTCAATTTATTTTAATATCTCATATTGATACGAAATTACTGTTATTTATGTTGATTAACATCTGTGGATGTAGGGAAACAGGTTGGGGAATCTAACTGGATTCCTCAACAATTTTATTGTTGATTTTCATATATTGCATTATATGATGTGACAAATAATTTATGGTTGATTATTGTGTGTTTGAGATGTTTGAATAACATTAACCTGAAATAATTGGTATTTAAAATCCATAAATATATCTATACTATATTATAATTGCTGAGTTTGCTTTTGGAGGCACACAGGCATTCTCAACTTTTTTGAAATCAAATGTCATGATTAATATTTCTTCCTTCCACTGCCCCGTTCTCCACTCTTTCGCGCAATCTCCTCCTCTCTCAGCTTTTCTCTTTTCTCCTTATTTTCAATCCTAAATGCTTATTGGTAGAAATTAGGACTAACGAATCGTCATGTGTATTTTCTCTCTATTGTCATGTTTTCAATTCCTGGCTAAATCCTTTCTGCCCAAGATCATTGCTTCTCCCCATTTTCCAGGCACACCAGTTCCCAAGTCTCTACAAAAGGAAATTTCTTGGGGAATCATAGATCTCCCTTCGTCTTATTACAAAAGAGAGACAACGATTATTGGTATCGGGCACATAAGTTAGGGCCTTCCAGTTCCGCTGATTTATTTCAGTCGATCCAGGTGATACTTCTTACAATAGTGGCTTTTGTGTTTCTGAATTTTTTACTTATCCTACTTCCACTAAATTTAGCAGCAACGACCTTCTATAGTACGCAAAATTAGACTAAACTTTGTTCTTTATTTATGCTCTTGCATTCATGTATTTGTAGAAAATTGAGTTTTGATATGGAAAACGATATCAATTACCAAATACTTTGTTAAGCGTTGTTGCAAATTAAATTTGGAATAACAAAAGATTGGACTTTTCATAGGTACTAGAGATTATCAAAAGACATGAATCCACAATGGAAAATAATATGGAGAGGAAATTCATCAGTTAGGTTAAGAATTGAAACTAAAAACTTGATTTTACTGAAGTGTTCTTTTTTGAAGTAGATTAATAGTATAATTTCCTCAGGTAATTCTAATGCTTATTAAGTGATTCATATGAAAAAAATGCTTTTTGAATTCTTAACGTTTGAAGCGATGGTAAATTTAACATACTTCAATATGAAACTTCTTTTTTCATTCGTTCATTTGTTACCACTACAAAATTTAACGTTATATAAGTCAATTATAGTTTTTCTTTAGCCCTTTCTTTATCTACAATGTTGGGGAGCATGAGCAAACAGTATTGTCTCGATTCTTATCAGCCGCTTTTCTCGATTTTATGTTATTTTCATGATTTTGTTACACGATATATATACTATGGTAGATTAAAATATAAATGGTCTTTTTATCAATATGAGGCTTAATGGATTTTTGTTATGTTTAAGTGATTTTTCATTGGACCTAATTTGGTTTAGTTTACTAATACTGCATAATTAAATGCTTAATTTTTTCCTTACTGGATATCTTCATCCACTTAGTTCCATTTATTATCTAATTCCCATTTCAAGTTTTTTGGTTGCCCACATGATGTGGCCATCACTTGAGGAACATAGTTTGTAACAAATTTACATTGTTTTCAATTTAAAAAATACATCTCTGCCAAAATTACTTTTTATAACTTAACTGCTTTGGGAATTGAATAAGGATACATTGCTTAAAAAAGAAGAAAAAAGATGATTTTACGCCTAATGCTTAAGTTAACATAAACTTAAGGATAAAATTTTATATATGTTTTATGATGAATGGTTTTTATATGTGATTTCCTTCTATCTTTTGGAAATATATTTTTCATATTTTTAACTGTCGTGGTAGTTTATATTTGGGAATTGAAACAAAATATCATGGCCTTCTCTGTTCCTAAATCTTTACTACAATTGAATTATATAGTTTTTCCTTTTTGCTCCATTGTAGTTGCAACTTCTTCAATGTTTTACTTTCATCCTGTTTTTAACTAGCTGGACTTCTGCCAGCATATTTCCTTCCCTTTCATTTCAGATTTATCAAAATATTGGTCCAATTGTATACTATCTTTTATAAAATATGAATCTCTATGCGGAATTTTCCCATTAAAATATTATTCTTTAATCTGTACGTCAGATTTAATTGGATATGGCGATGAGAATCATTTTTATACAGTAATTTCACTGGTGGGTGATTAAAAATATATTGGAAGAAGATATTTGTTTTGGGTGCAATTATATTAACCTTGATCTTTGCTTGGCTTGAGTTTCATACTATGTTCTTGTAACACATACTTAGCCACTCTTTAGGCAAAAAATAACCTTTTTCCATGTGCAATGCATATACTTTTTTTTACCCATATGTTGAGTCTTAATATTTTTTCTTTGACTATCAACTACCAAATTACAATTATATTTTGGTAAGATAACATTAAATGCTTTATAAGCACCATAATTTAAAAAAAATGTGGACATACGTGATGCGTACATGTTTTTATATGAATCTTCATTCAACTAACTGATTTTTAAGTTGATTATCAGTCAGTAATACATATCGTATTTTAGATGTCTCCTAACATGTACTTTTACCATTAAATGGCACTTAACAAGTATGACCACTACTTTAACCAAACATTTATATAATAATAAACTGCCTTTAAAAGTAATAAATTAAAGGAAACGTCATATTCATTGAATATGTTAAATTATTGATACAAAAAAATAATGCTTTCATTGCCACATGTATATAACATCTAAATATAATTGTATCAAGAAAAATCCATTGTTAGTTTAAATAAAATAGATCTTATTTATTTTATGATTTTGTAAACTATTAAAAGTTGAGCAAAAAGGTCTAGACACAAAGTTTGGATCAGTTGAAAAATTGGTACAAGGATATTTCCAGATACCATCACTTAACATTGCATTAAAAGAGGTATTTAAGATTAGTCAATGTTTGTCTTTGTAACAAACTTATATTGAACAATGCTTATATGATATTATTGTGTCTTTTTGCCTTATAGTCATGGCTAAATGATATTTGTGTATGTTATTTGTGTGTAAATTAGTGATGAATGAGGAAAAAAATGTGGGCAGCTATGTTCAGATGACTGCATGTTATTTGTGTGTAAATTTAAGCCTCGATTACCAAAGAATACATGCATGTCCAAATGACTGCGTGCTCTATTGAGCAGAAAATGAAAAGGAGAATAATTGCAAAACTTGTGTAACACCCAACATTTTATAACAATTAAATATTTAAATAGTGCATATGTGTGTGTTTATATATATATAGATATATATATATATATATATGCATAGACATAAATATATAAAAGAAGAAAAGACTAATGTAAGTAACAAAGCAATGCATGAGTTAAAAGAAAGAAGAAATTGGTTGCATGCAGTGTAATTACGTTGCCTGCTGCATGCAATGATTTACAAATATTATGCATTAATATGAAAAGAAAAATAAAAGAAAAAGATGCATGCAAATTGATAAGGTTAAATGCAATGCTTTAAATGAAATATTGTAACAAATATGAAAAAGAGGAATAAGAAAAGAACAATGACCACCATTGTTCTAAGCCCTATTAACAAAGGCCTAAGTAGTCCAGTTGGTTATAACATGTAGCATTTAAGTGAGAGGTGCAAGGTTCGTTCCTCGACGACACCATATTTTTATTTTAAGGGAACGACTAAAATAACACATGTTCTAAAGGGAAAATATGTATAAACGCACATATATGGAAAAGTATATATATAAGGAAGTATAGAAAATATATGTGTATATATGTGCAGAAATGTATGTATATATATACAAGAGAAAAGTTCAAAATAAGGCTGCAATCAAAGAAATATGGTAAGCATTAATAACGACATAAACACCGTTTGAATTTTGAAATCGAAATAAAATTTGTGCGTATATATATACATGTAAAATGGTCATTAGAAGTTTTGTATACATATAAGAAGATTATATGTAAATATAACATTTAAATAAATCAAAGAAAGTATAATAGGATATTAATCAAAATTTTAAAATAAAAATCGTCAATCTGCCCAGAAAAGGCTAGTAGGACCTAGGGGGTCGACCCTGGGGTCAACACCAACATAGGGGGGTCGACCCTGGGGTCAACACCAACATAGGGGGGGTCAACTCTAGGGTCGAAACACACACGGGGATTGACCCCACCCCGATCTGGCTAGATTCATCAATGAGTCTGGGTTGTTTTCTTAACTATGTTCATTGCTGACTCAGTGCTCCATGTACGATAAGATCCTGAACACCTATAAATAGGCTCGCAGAGCCTAGCCTAAATCCCACATTTTCTGAGAGACTGCTTAAGCTCTGCCATTCTTTTTCCTCCTCAAATCTCTTCGGAAAAATGGAATAATTAGTTTAGGGAAATTCTGATTCAAGATCTGGAGGAAAGGATGAATATTGATAAAGAAGGTGTTCAGAGTTCTATTCGAAGTAAGGTAATTTCTTGGATCTGGGAAATTTGAATTTCTCCTCTTTCTTCCCTTCTTCTTTTAGTTAAGAATTGTGGATCCATGGTTATTTAGGGTCTAAATCCAGTTAGGGAAACCATGTTCGTGAATTGGAAAGCAATTAGGTGAGTGGATTTAAAATATACCATTTTGATAATGGTATATTTATCGTTTGACATTCCCCGTTAATATGAAATGTAAATCTTCTAGAATGATTAATCTGTTGAGATGTAAACTCGTTAAAAATGTGGAAACGATTATTGTTGTATACATGCATGTTTTAATTACATGTTAATCTCTGACATATTATGTAATTGAACGCTTAATTGTAAGAATTGGGATAATTACATGTTAACCTGTGACTTATTATGTACTTGAACCTTTAACCGTTGGAATCGGGGTAATTACATGTTAAATAGTTAGATTAGAATAATTACATGATTGACAGTTACATGTTACAATATTAGAATGGAGTTAATTACATGTTAGGAAGAACGTGCGACATGATTATAAGTTGAAATGGAATTAACATGATATTAAGTGTGATATGTAAAAATAGAATTACAGTAAAAATTTGGAAGAACGGACACGCCTGAATTATATGGAAAATTTACAGTAAATAGAAAATTGTAACCGCACTTAGATAGGAGGTTAAATTCAACTTGTGGTACAAGTCTGCCTGGAACCCCTCGACAAATCTAGCATCCATAAGTTGTTAATTTAATGTGTGGGGTCTAGCGCATAAATAAACATGTAACGCCGCTAAACACGAGCTTAAGTCAACTTGTGGAAGAAGTCTGCCCGGAACCGCCCGGCAAATCCAGCATCCACAAATGGTCTGTTTAATGTAAGAGGTCTAGTGCATAAACATATATAGATATATGTATATAATGAAATAGATATAATGGCACTAATTGTGATTAATGGAGATAAATGGAATTGAATGAAGGTTACAACAGTAAAAGGATTAGATTGAACGGGGAATGATATTTACCTATTATAATTAATTACATTAGTGAGAATGTTACATAATAGGTAGGCTTGTCCTAGGGACAACGGGAGATTATAACGTAAGTTATAATAAATGGAAAGGAAACTTATTTTTAAACCTTAGTTAAGAGAACCGAGTTAATAAGTAAACAACAACAAGTTGTAGTGACAGTGCAAGATGGAATTATGATTAAATGAGAAAGAAAAAGGTGAATATATGGGATAAAATAAGTTATATTTAATCATAAATAATAAGTGACATGTTACATAGAAAACATGTGAATTGAGATAACTTATGTAATGAGATAATTTGTACTTAATTGTAAATTAAGTCATCTATAAATTGGGAAGCCTAAAACCTGTTGTTTGCAATAAGTAGAGAAAAGGGGGAAAACTTATAAAATGCAATAAGTTGTACTTAATTATAAATTAAGTGATTTACAAATATGAGAATCTGAGTCCTGCTAACAAGAAGAACATGTTATCTATAAACTTGAGAATCTGAAATCTACTGATAAGAATAACATGTTAGAGGCTTATTAATGAACTTAAATGGATTAAATTATAACTAAAATTAATAAGCAAGCGGAACTTAGTAACTTGAATAAGAAGTCAATATGATTAGGAATAACCAATTTGAATGGAAATCGAAAAAGAAAGAGCAAGCGCGTAATTAAATGATTAGACACAAGGTCTAATAACACGTTAACCTAAGGTGCTTGGACCAGTCCGTACGTCTGAAGGCGAATAATCCAACGGGTTAGATCATCATGGTTTCATGGGATACAATGGGAGGATACATCCATTTGATTATTTTGCTTGCTCTGCCTATTGTTCAGGTGATATTCTTCTGGCTCCAAAGGACTGGAACGGGAAGCACGCGGCTTCCTGGGATGTGGAGGGTACTCCTGGTAGTCCTCTGTGCTGTGACATCGTTCTACTATTGTAATGACCTGGATTTTTAGCCGTAAATTTAAACATTTTAATTTGGTTTAAATGTGGTATTTGAAATATAAAACAATTTTAATAACGAATTTACTAAAAACGATGATTGAACGTATAAACTATAATTAATTTTAAAACGTGCCTGTAATGTCGCAGTAGTTCATAATTTAACGTTTTGAACTTCAATTGCATATACAGGATCCAATATAAGTCAGATTTCTTCAAAACAAGAAACGTTCGAATCTATTTGATTATATTTTTCTAATAAAAGATAAAAATCAAGATTTCGTCTTGTAGAGTGTGAGTTATGTCCAAATCAAATTTTCAAATAGTTGCTATGGAATTTTCTATTAAAAATATAACAATTTATTATATAAATAAAAGGGATTTTTTAATATATTGAATATTGATTTGGTTTGAAACTTAACCAGAAGTATTTCATGTTGATACTGTATAAAATTCTGCCCGAGTTTGTCCAATTGCAATATTTTATTGTTGTTATATTGAGGTATTTTAAAATTGATTTATTTTAATTTAAATTGGATCCTTAAAAAGGGCTATTATTCAAATGTCCTCCGTTTTCAACGAAACCAGTTCCATCGTGTCTGGAATATTTAATTATTGTAAGATTTCAATTATCAAACCAATTGGAGTTGTTATGTGAGTGTACGAAAATTAAAAGTGAATCAATTGACGATTTTATTATTCAAAATTTTACTATTCTCCCAAACGAACTCGGATTTTGACGAAATGAGTTTCAGTGGGTTTGTAATGTCAAAATATAGTTGTATATCTCTTTTTCATCGCAAACGGATTTCATATGTGATCATCCAATTTATATACGTTGAATGAAAATGGCGATAACTATCAGTGGATATATTACTCGAATATAAAAACAATAAACTACTCCTATATTTTATCGCTTCCTTCCCCAAACCCTTCAAACACATCTTCATCCCATTTACTTCGAGCCGCCACCTAAAAATTGGAATTTCACCACTTCAAAAATTCAATAAAAATCCGAATCAATATGAAAATTTTCCATCTCAAATTCGTTAAATTTCTAGGTGTGTTGGCTTCTTCCTGATACCTAATTTATAGGGTTAGATCATTGTTTTGGGCTACCCAGCTATTCACAGCTTGACTTAAGTCTTCCAGCAGCCAGGTTTTCGCATTTCAGGCGATAGGGGCATCAGTGGGAGGATGTGTCTAAAGGGCGTAAGTAGAGGAGGAGGTGACGCAGCTAGCTGTAACGGCCGGGTCAGTTTCGGTCATCCATGGCCGACGTAATTATAGTTGAAAACACTTCCGCTGAACTCGAATTCAGGGCGTTGGGTCGGTCGCGCCATTCCGTGCGAGGTTAGAGGGGGTGAAGGTGTTTTGGTGGTAGATGTGGATGGCGTTTGGTCGCCTCTGGCGAATGCAATGGATGAGGTATGGATCGCCAGTTTGTTTGCAATTGGAAGAATTAAAAATGTTATTTCTTTGATCTTATATAAAAAAAAAAAAAGAAGGGGTGCGTGATTTATGTTGGGTATGGTGTCCGAGAATAGGAATCAACGTTGCAAAAGTGAATGGGTATCAAAGTTTGACCATGTTTTGATTTGAAGGAACCTGGGTACTGGCGATTTAAACAGGGAGAGTTAAGTCTATCAATGGTATTACTGTGAAGCTGGGTTCCTATAATATCATTTGAGGAGAAAACAATTTACATAAGCATGGAGTTAGGTTAAAAACAAAATTAGTGAGAAGAAAGAAGAATGTATGGGGGTCGACCATTGACTTTTTTGTTGAAGCGGGGTGTTCGAATGGCAGGAGAAGAAGATGACGGCAAAGAAAATGAGTGGGAAGAAAGTGCATGGAAAAGAGATAGCGACATTTTTTCTCTTAGTTGAAGAAGGACTAACAGTAAACGTGTATTTTAGGTTTAATAATATGTTAATTTAAATGGTTAACTATAATTAAATAGATATGAACAAAACATGAAAATTTTCCTATAGATAAAACGGACTGGCCTACCCAAAAATCCAAGAAGGTTGTATATGATCAAACTAGCATTGTCCAGTACTTCTTCAGTCAAATTGCTCATGATGTTGTTGGAGGTCACGAAGTTGAATTTAGTAAAAAAAAAGGGGAGAATGGAAGAGTATACGACATAAGGAAGGGTGAGTTACAGTAGCATTTTATCTGGCAAGGAGGAATAAGCACTTAACGATGGAAATCGGGATTTGTTAAAGGGTGTAGGCACCGGTTTGTACAACTAATTATGCCTTAATTAATAGTTAGTACGACAATTAAAAGACTTAATGATCAAATTAGCCTATTTAGATTTTTTTTAAATGATTAACTCTTGTAACATCTGGATATTGCTCATACGTAAACAGATTTCATTGAGGACAAAGCTATTGAAATTTCGTGATAAAATCAAATGTCAGTTTGCTTTAAGATGAAACAAAAGAAGAATTGTCAACTCCAAAAACTAGGTGAGTAAACTCACTAACTCTGGCTTGTTTATATATTTTTATATAAACAAGTTTTAAATTATTTATAGTAATTTTATACTATGTGATGGTTGTTTGGATGAATGGTTGATAAAATTGGTTGAATAGTTGATATAGTTATATCGTTGATCGATTATTAATTCTATTTACTATGACATTTCATATTTATGTGAAATTAATATTATTGATGTTGATTAACATTTGTGGAAGGAAGGAAACAGGTTAGAGGGATCCAACTGGATTCCTCAACATTTATATTATTGTGTTTGCATTGATTGTGACATATGTTGTGACATAATAACTGTGATTGATCTTGTTGTGTTTAGGTATCACTAATCCTAGAATTTTGGTATTTAAATACCATAAAATATTTTCGAGTAGAAAATGAAATTTGAGATTTAAAAAGGAAATATATTTTTCCAAAAATTGAAGTGTAAGTTTGAATGGAGTTAAAAAAGTAGAAACTTGTTTATTTAAAACACGAAGTTGATTTTAAACAAGTTTATAAATTAAATGAATTTTTTATCGTTGGGTAAATTGAAATATAAATTCAAAATTTGAATTATATGGAAAAGTGGAAATCATATTTGAAACTAATATTTGAAATGAGATTTGAACTTAGAAAATTATAAAGGGAAGCATAAACGAGATTTTAAATGTTTGAAATTAATAATGAGATTTTCTATAAACAACTATAAATAGAAATTATAAATGGAATTTGGATTTGATATGGTAAAATCAAATGGATTTGATTACGTAAAAAGAAATATTACTCACAATTAAAGTGAATAATAGTTTAGAGAAGATATTTTGCAAATGAAAGCATTTATAAAAGAAATCTTGGTTGGAAATGTGGATCCAAATAGAAATTCGAATGATCAGGGAAATGGAAATCGTTTTCAAAAGGAAAAGTTGGATTTTATTCCAAAATTCAGAATATAAAACAAATTGAAATAAAATCCAAGGGATTTATAATTATGCTTTTATAGGGTCGAAATTTATTATAATGGTTTAGTTAAGGAAGGATATTTGAATTCTATTTAGTATAAAACTATAATTTAAATGAAATATATTAAGAAGTGAATATTTCAATATTTATAGTTATGCAAATACAATTACGTGTTTTGAAATAGTTTAAGATTTATTTTACATTAGATTTATTAAACAAGTCTAGACTCCTATTAAGGAAAGATACAGATAACTGAAAATGAAAAACAGTGAAAAGCAAATGTTATGCGAATGGAAATTATCATAAGGGAAACTGGGTTAACATGAAATGATAAGATTTATTACGAAGTTTGGAATATTAATCAAATATAGAGTATTCGAATGAGAGTTATTTATTGTAATTCAATTATATCGAATTTAGGGAAGTAGTTATTTCTACTTTCCGTTTGAACCAAATTTAATTATTTATTTACTTAATAATTTATTTATTGAAATTAATATGTACAAGTTATATTTTTATAAACAAAATATTTGGAAATAACAAATATAATTCTACCGTTACAATAAATATTTTATAAATCTAAACAGCGATTTTAATGCTACTATTATAAGTTATATTTTTATAAATCAAATATCTGGAAACAGCGATTATAATGTTGCCGTCATAATCAATGTTATCTTGTGAAGCAACCCGAACTTCCCCGGTCTCCAAAGAGAAGAGAAAGAACAAATTACTTTGAGGACAAGACAAATCAGAACGCAGACAGAAGAACATTTCATTGTATATTACAACAATTCATCAGATCACAAGAATATACAGAGTATAAATCAATATTACACAATTTACCAAATATCAGAGATTACAATAAATAACATAGCAGCGGAAAATAATAATACAATACACAACTGAAGGAGATATACGGTTACAAAGCTTTCCGGATATCATTCCAGCTGTAAACCAGGATCCTGTGAATATAAATCTGCAAAACCAAAACTACTAGCTGCCCGTGTCAAGATAAGGGCACCCAGAGTTTAGGTTAAAACAATAAACTCCAGGTCAGTCATGGGACTGGTGTGAGAACTAAAACAGTTATTAATCTTTATTTTTAAAGTTAGGTAAATCAAGGGACCACGCCGTATAACACGGAACGGGTTTCCTCCCAAGAATACCAGTGCATAAAACAAACAGCGCATTGCTAAATAAAGAAAAATGAAGCTATTATAAGACCCAGTTCCCATCACACAATGCAACGCAAGCCAGAGGATAGGGTTTTTACCTTATAATAGCCAAGAATGCTTGGTACGTTAAAAACACATTATTTGATACTATTATAAGTGCATAGTGTATAAAACAACTTCAAATCATAAGTATCAATCATAGACGGCATGAGCGTCCCATCCCACTATGTCGCCATTTATAGGATTACAACTAAAATCAAAACTTCACGTATTGGAAGTTGGATTTCCTTCTGTGAACCGAGGCAAAAGATAGTCCTCAACCGATTCGAGACGCTCTAGCCCGTGTCTCAGGCAAGTACTCAGTCAAGCCTTGGAGCGACAGGGTTGGTCCACCGATGTGGATTAAAATGCCTGAGCACTGCGTTTCCCCGGCCTTTGGGGCGTAAATGAGCCAACCAATGACTCCATCAGACCCGGATCGTCCGATCTAACCGAGGCGCCTCGCAACAGCAACAACCACATAAGTCAAACTTGTCAGGGCGTGTAAAACCACTGACGCCACTTCTAACTAGAAAGAAACGCATGTCCTCCCTGAGGTCCTTCTCCCATTTTTAGTTCACAACCGAGGTGTGAGGCTCGCGAATTCATGTTACACAAAGTTATGCCACACAGGCCGTGCTTTGATCATCAACCACAAGACTTTTCTTTTCAACAAAAGTTATGATCAGTTGCATCTTAGCATGCCACACAGGCAAACCACTCCTTGCAACCGATATCCATCAATTACACAGAATGATATCCAATGTCAGACAGACACACAGTCTATTAACAAGTTCGTTTTGGGTCTGAACGAAACCTGAGGCACCTAGTACCCCGCATATCCATCGATCTCCAAGTACGTCTGGACGATCACTAACTGATTCCCTCCTCTTGGATGTACGGCCCAATCAAGATCATCAGTAATTATCCAAATGACGTGAAGACCTCCGGTCTTCAGCCACCGTCTTCATCTTCGACTTATCGTCGTATCAGTTATTCAGAATGGGATAAACCCGGTCTTTCTGAATAATTCGCGTATATAATAAATACGTGTTACACAAACACAACATACGCCTCATTCCAATTTATCAGCCACTAACCGTAAATTAATCATGAGAATAATTCCCCAAATATTAACCCCGAAAGCCAAAACCAACATCAGATCAATACTCAGGAAATCACTCTGCTTAGCCAACCTACAGTTAGTTTCTAAATTTCACATTCTTAGGGAAATGTAACACCCCGAATTTTAGTTAATACTAAAATTCACTAATTACAGAATAAATAATCTCAGACGTGGGAATTGGGGGAAATGGGCTGCGTCATTGCGTTCGTCTCGGAAAAATACGCAAAATAGAGTCCGAGTTTTCGAAAATCGGAGTCCGTATGGCCCAGTTATTGCCCAATGAAGTTTGCAGAAAATTCAAAACTAAAACAGATTTAAATTTCAGATTTTGGAATGGAAAAGCGGGGTCAGGCGGGAAGCTTCCCGCCCTACCCATGTCGACAGGGCTGTCGACAGGCCTGTCGACAGGGATGTCGACTTGCCTGTCGACTTGCCTGTCGACAGGGGCGCGGCGTCCATTGAACCTGGGTGCACCAGGTTGCACCAGGTTGGGTTTCAGGCTGGCTAGGAGGGCTGGTTCTAGAGATTTCCGAAATCTAAGGGTCCTAATCTAATCTAGGGTTAATCTAGGGGCCTAAAACACTCACCTAATCTATAAATACACCCTAAACCCCCCCTTAATCCTTACCAAAAATAGAAATGATGGCCTCATGCCGCCAAATTAAATCCTAAGGGGAGCCTCCACTAATTTATGAAGGGAATTGCAAGCTAATCACTCTCTAATCAATCTTTAATCATCATTATCTTCATAGTTAGCAACTAATTCTACTTCATAAGGTTGCTAATCTTGAGTTTGGTGAGTTTCTATCACTTTAACATCAATTGTTAAAGTAAGTAGATTGGGTGTAATGAGACTTATGGTCTTAAATGCGAATTAGTGAGTTTGAATCATTTATAATGATATGTTACTCTATGTTGTTCTATGTTTATGCATATTTGATAAGTTAGTTTATGCATGCTTAATAAGTTGATTTATGCATGTTTAACAAGTTGGTATATGCATGTTTAACAAGTGGATTTATGCATATTTAATGAGTGGAATTATGCATGTTTAACAAAGTGAGTTATGCAAGTTAAGTATATGTTTAAATGCAAGTTTAATGTGATATGCAAGTTAAGAATGCTTATGCAAGTGTATGGATGCTTATGCAAGTCATGTATATGTTTAATTGCAAGATTTATGTGATATGCAAGTTATGCATGCTTATGCGAGTATATGAATGCTTATGCAAGATATGTATATGCTTAAATGACATGATATGCAAGTTATGCATGTTTATGCAAGTATGTGAATGCTTATGCAAATATGTGGATGCTTATGCAAGTATGTGAATGCTTATGCAAGTTATGTGTATGCTTAAATGCATGTTTAACATGTTATGCAAGTTATGAAAATGCCTATATGCAAGTTTAACATGTTATGCAAGTTATGAGAATGCCTATATGCAAGTTCAACATGTTATGCAAGATATGTGTATGATAATATGCAAGCTCATATGCAACATGTTATGCAAATCATGTGTATGATAATATGCAAGTTTGGGTTATATGTAGTTGGGTTAATATATGCTCATATATGCAAGTTGACATCCTCTTAACCCATGACAAAGTTGTATGCTAAACCCATGATATTTGTGATGATCTTCCCCTTTTATTTATGTCATGAAATGAGAACGATTTACGTGGGGAACGATGGGGGTTAGTAAATATGTTAATAAATGAATGATTGGGTATGATTAAGCATACCATAAAAATAAATTACCATAAGTGGGAATTTACCTATTGAGTTAGGTCTACCCCATGGGAATTTACCTATTGAGTTAGGTCTACCCATGTTATGGAAAACTTGATATTAATTAGGGATAATTAATATAGGGGTGATTAATTAGGTGTAATTAATCGACTAAGACACGAGGTTGGACTCATTTGTAGTGTAAAACTGCCCGGACCCGACCGGCTTAACCAGTTGCTACAAATGTCAGCCCAATGTGAGAGGTCTTAGCCATAAATTAAATACGTGATTAAGGTAAAGACACGAGGTTAGACCCGTTTATGACGTAAGACTGCCCGGATTCTACCGGCTTAACCAGGCGGTCATAACAGTCAGTCTAATGTGGGAGGTCTTTATGGGAGATCACGGTCTTAATTAATTAAGAAACACTTAACCATAGTAGCATGTGGTGGGACATGAGGGGTTAAGTGGGTGCCTTGGGTGGCATGTGGAAATTTTGTAGTTGCCTTGGGTGGCATGTGGAATCTAGTGGGTTGCCTTGGGTGGCAATAGAAAATACGATTAGAATACTTAACCAAGGGAAACATGTAATTAAACATGATTAAAGGGTTAAGTGGGATACACTAGATATGTGACAAGCTTAGGTGGGTAGCTTGTTGGGGGTCCATTTCAACCAATATCCCAAACGTATCTTGGTGGGCTCGATCCATGTCGAGTGACGGGACACGCATATTGGCTTGATTATAAGAGGCCAAAACGGGTTAGCGGTGGCAACGCAAGTCCAACGGGTTTCATATGCGTGTGTGGGCCCGGGCTGGTAGATAAGCCATTGTTGCATCGTGTAGATATAAAGCCGTGCACCGTTAGTATTGGGTAGCCACTTTAGGGGAGTGATACACCCCACTGTGGGACCAGCACGGGTATCTACGGTAGGGAGCCGATCGATGGGGAGTAGTGGGTACACCTAATAGAGATAGGGGCAGACGGCACCTATGTAGGGGTACACGAAACTACTGGGTAAGAATTACTGGGTACACCTAGTGGAGATAGGGGCAGACGACACCTATGTAGTGGGCTAGGAGTACATGAAACTACTGGGGAAATTTCTAAGTTCTTGGAAGGGATCAACCTTTAAGTAGGAATGACTGGTGTGGTGCAGTTAGTAATTATCCTTGGGTGGGTAGATGCGTCCTGACGGTTATCTTAGTTTATCCTAAGTCTACCAAGCTGCTTAGTGTAGCCATTCATCCCCAGATATTACCGTAGGTCAAGTTTATGTCTTCTCTGGTTACTTTAATGGTTTTATTGTTAAAGTTATAGGACTCACTCAGACTTATGTCTGACCCCGTTGTTTTTATCTTTTTCCCAACCCTCAGGTCCTACGGTGGATCCTAGCGGTAGTAGAGCTTGATCGGATTGCTGTTCCAGTCTTTAGGAGCTTGGGTAGATGTAAAGCTCCAGTTATCCAGTTATCTTTTCTTTTGTTATGGCTATTGTATGAGAGAGTGAGATTATGTACTTCTTTATTTTGATGGATATTGTACTTGACTTTTATCGTGGTTTTATGATGTAACCAGACATGTTTATTTCCGCTGTTGTGAGATGATATTTTTAATTTTCAAGTACTAATTATATCTGTCTTGTTGTAATTTTTCTGTTCTATATTCACTAAAATACTCCACCGATGCTATGGCATTCCCTTAGTGAGTGACCATAGCGGGCGTGGGGTGTTACACGTGGTATCAGAGCTTAAGGTTACCGGAACAGATAAAATTTTTAGAAAAACTATTTTCTAAGAATATTTTTGGAAAGGAGTATTTTCAAAAACATGTCTTTTAAGAGAAAAGTTTTTGAAAGAAAAGCATAATCCCCAATAGCCATATCTATATCTTTCGAATTCTCCATTTTGAATCTCTTCCTTTCTCTCGTTTTGAGTTTCCCCTCCGCGTATAGATGATCTTTCTAAGATAAATAAGGATGGAAAACCACTTCAAGGGACTTAGACGTTAGTCGGATTAGAAGTTGGTTCAAGAAGGAGGAGGACTGGTAGGTATCTATTGGATAGACGATGGGAGGAAGGCTCAAATAGTTGTTTGGCTAATGAAGGATGAAACCTCATTGGTGGGAAGTTACGAGTGGGGAATAGGGAAGAAGAA
Source organism: Allium sativum (assembly GCA_030737875.1). Taxonomy (NCBI): domain Eukaryota; kingdom Viridiplantae; phylum Streptophyta; class Magnoliopsida; order Asparagales; family Amaryllidaceae; genus Allium; species Allium sativum. The sequence goes on along the minus strand of CM060912.1, from coordinate 46,687,327 downwards.
GGCAAGTGGTTATCCTTTTGAGAGGAATAGGACACCTTATTAGGATTGTCCAAAGAAGCAAGGGCAAGGTATGGAATCTTCTGGAGGGTAGTTGTATTCCCTCACGACTAGGGTACCAGATGGGGATAAGACCGTCTAGATTGGAAGTTGGATTTCTTTATCATCCAATTCGAACTTTATTTGATTCTGACGCATCGAGTTCGTTTATCTCATCATTGTTAGTTGAGTCACTGCACTTAGACACCAGTTTGGTAGATGATCCCTTAGTTGTTTCAAACCCAACTGGGCTCCATGATGTGTTTGGGTTTGAAAGTTTCTATACTTAGCGTTGAGTTTAGATATGATGCTTGTTAGGCTTCACGGGCTATGGGCTAGTTTTGGGCATGGACTGGTTATCCAGTAAAGGTGCCGTTCTTGATTTTGAAGGGAGAGTTGTTAGGCTTATGACCCGCTTGGGTAACACTCTCGAGATCTTTTGTAATCCCATAGAATCTGCTATGCTAAGTTATCTAGAATCGCTTGACACGTCGGTCTAGAATTTGTGATCTGTTAGAGCGGTCCGGGAATACCCGGATGTGTATAAGGAGGTGAAGGGCTTACCTCCGGAACGGGAAATTGACTTCCAAATATATCTGGTGGGTAAGGCTAAACCAGTATCTTGGCCAGTGTGCCACATGGCTCCTCGTGAGAGGAGGGAACTCCATAAGTAAGTAGGCGATTTGCTTGAGAAGGGGTTCATAAGACGAAGTATATCGGAGTGAGGTGCTCTTGTAGTTTTTGTCCCGAAGGCGGATGGGTCCCTCAGACTTTGTGTAGGCTAAAGAGAACTAAATAAACTCACAAAGAAGAATGGACACCCATTGCCGAGGATTGATGATCTCTTTGATCAGTTGGCTGGCGCCTCAGTATTTTTGTAGTAGGACTCAGCCACGGAAGTTCATCAGTTGAGAGTGGCTGAGGATTGCATAGAAAAGACTACCCTTAGGACTCCGGATGTTTTTTTAGGAGTGGCTGGTGATGCCATTCGGTTTGACGAACGCCCCCGCATACTTTGTTGATTTGATGAGAAGGGTGTTCAGGGAGTACCTAAATAAGTTCGTGATGGTCTTTGTGGATGGCATCTGGGTCTTTTCTAGGAGCGAAATAAGTTTTCGTATGTGCTCAATGGGGTGAGCAAAGCCAGTTATGGGAAAACGGTGGTTTTGGAGCGAAACTGGGGAGGACATCCAAAATTGGTCAAGGGCTTAATTATTTAGCCATTTTTATTAGTATCATCTCACGTAGGTCGTCTGAATTCGAAGGAGGTATCCCTTGGGTGTTTGTCTGATATTGGTTTAGGCCTTTGGGGCTTGCATTTGGGGGATGCCGAATTCGACTAGGGTGGTCTGCGTGGGAGACAGTTGTGATAATTTTGGATGATATCCTGGTGGAGAAGAGCATGCCCTACATCTTAGGGAAGTGTTGGAGACTCTTCGAGCGCATAGTCTTAGGACAGCAAAAGTGGATGGGATCCTTAGCATCCTATGAGTAAGGGTAACATGGTAGCGGACGCCTTAAGTAGAAAAAGGTTGTCCTTGAGTTCATTGTTCGTTGAACGACGGAGCTTAGAGTTTATTTCTAAGTTTGACTTTAGACCTTCCGTTGACTTTGTACCCGGTTTGCTAGCCTCCTTGGAGGTTAGACCTACTCTTTTGGGGCGGATTGGAAGAGCACAGAGGGACGACCCACAGTTGGTTGGGTTGGTAGAGAAGCTCATAAGGGGGGAAGTCGTCCAGCCATTTGAGTACGAACACCCTAGACGATAGGGGTGTTTGCGTAGAGACGGTAGACTTTGTGTACCGCAAGACGAGGGTTTGAGGAAGGCTATTCTTGATGACGCACACCTTTCTAGGATGACCATTCATCCCGGTGGGGATAAGATGTACCAAGACATGAAGAGGGTTTTCTTCTGGGCCGGTATGAAGAAAGATGTGGCCGAGTATGTCGCTCGATGTTTGGTATGCCAGCAAGTGAAGGCGGAGCAAGGGAAACCAGGTGGGTTGCTTCACCCATTGGAGGTTCCGCAATGGAAGTGGGATAGCGTCTCGATGGATTTTATTGACGGGTTACCCAGGTCGAGGAAGGGTAATACAGGAATTTGGGTGGTGGTAGATAGACTTACTAAGAGCGCCCATTTCATACCTGTGAAGAGCAAGAGGACTGCTCCATGGCTAGCTTCAGCATATCTTCGAGAGATAGTTCGATTACATGGGGTACCCTCTTGCATAGTAAGTGATCGAGATCCTATCTTCACTAGCGAGTTCTGGAAGAGTTTGCAAGAGGCGGTAGGGACTCAGTTGTGTTTGAGTACCGCATATCATCCTCAGACGGACGGCCAGACCGAGAGGGTGAATCGTGTTCTAGAAGACCTTTTGAGGCTTTGTATCCTAGATTTTGGAGGTACATGGGAAGAGCATCTTCCATTGGTGGAGTTCGCATATAATAACAGCTTTCAGTCCAGTATTGGTATGGCTCCTTTCGAAGCTCTCTATGGAAGGCCTTGTCGATCACCTACATGTTGGTGGGATTCTACGGATAAGATCTTGCTTGGGCCTGATATGGTTAGGGAGACTTCAGAGAAGATCGATTTGATTCGAAGAAGGATGAAAGCAGCGCAGGATAGGCAAAAATCTTATGCGGACAAGAGAAGGACGGATCTTGAGTTTGAGGTTGGGGATATGGTTTTTGTTAAGGTATCTCCGTTGAGAAATGTTGTTCGCTTCGGATCCGTTGGGAAGTTAGCACCGAGGTTTGTTGGGCCGTTTCCTATCAAGGAAAGGATTGGACGGATGGCATATAGGGTGGAGTTGCCCGACAGACTTAGTGGTGTTCATGATGTATTCCATGTATCACATCTGAGGAAGTGCTTACATGAGACGGCAGAGGTGGTAGAGCCGAGCTTGCTTAGAGATATAGAGATAGAGCGTGATGCGACTATTCGACGAGCTCCTACTCGCATCCTTGGGTCAGAGACTAGGAAATTGAGGAATCGAGAGGTTCAGCTAGTCAAAGTACAATGGGGAGAAGATGAGAGCAACGCAACTTGGGAGACGGAAGCGAAGATGCGTTCATTGTACCCATTTCTTTTTGAGGGTATGTCTTTACTTTCTCCTTTATCACTTGTCTAGTACTTATCTTATCTTTGGTATGTCCTCTCGTTAGTTCCTTTGACCTTTAGATAGGGTAAACCTATGGTTGAAACATGTGTTTGAGACATGTTATGTATGATGGATGCAAGTGGATGCAAGTGTTTGCTAGTGGTTGCTCGTGGATGCATATACACACACTCTAGGCACTAGATCGGCTCAATCACTTCATATTGCATAAAATTGTGTGTAGGAAGCTATATTATGGATGTATAATGATTGTGTTATCATATGGATGATGCATTTTGGTGAATGATTGTGCACTCATGTAGATATTGTATGTGTCGATAGGGTTCTCTCGCATACATAATGGATGCATGGCACTATCATGGTTTGCATATGTTCATACGTTAGATAGGGAACATATACACACACTTTTTGCATATGCTCATACATCATTAGAAATTGTTTTGAGGACAATGGATGCCCGTGTTTTGATGGATTGAGTAGATGGTTGTTTGGATGGTAGGATATGCATTCTCCTTAGCTTAGAGATTTCGGGGACGAAATCCTTTAAGGAGGGGAGAATGTAACACCCCGAATTTTAGTTAATACTAAAATTCACTAATTACAGAATAAATAATCTCAGACGTGGGAATTGGTGGAAACGGGCTGCGTCATTGCGTTCGTCTCGGAAAAATACGCAAAATAGAGTCCGAGTTTTCGAAAATCGGAGTCCGTATGGCCCAGTTATGGCCCGATGAAGTTTGCAGAAAATTCAAAACTAAAAAGATTTAAATTTCAGATTTTGGAATGGAAAAGCGGGGTCAGGCGGGAAGCTTCCCGCCCTACCCATGTCGACAGGGCTATCGACAGGCCTGTCGACAGGGGTGTCGACTTGCCTGTCGACAGGGGCGCGACGTCCATTGAACCTGGGTGCACCAGGTTGCACCAGGTTGGGTTTCAGGCTGGCTAGGAGGGCTGGTTCTAGAGATTTCCGAAATCTAAGGGTCCTAATCTAATCTAGGGTTAATCTAAGGGCCTAAAACACTCACCTAATCTATAAATACACCCTAAACCCCCCCTTAATCCTTACCAAAAATAGAAATGATGGCCTCATGCCGCCAAATTAAATCCTAAGGGGAGCCTCCACTAATTTATGAAGGGAATTGCAAGCTAATCACTCTCTAATCAATCTTTAATCATCATTATCTTCATAGTTAGCAACTAATTCTACTTCATAAGGTTGCTAATCTTGAGTTTGGTGAGTTTCTATCACTTTAACATCAATTGTTAAAGTAAGTAGATTGGGTGTAATGAGACTTATGGTCTTAAATGCGGATTAGTGAGTTTGAATCATTTATAATGATATGTTACTCTATGTTGTTCTATGTTTATGCATATTTGATAAGTTAGTTTATGCATGCTTAATAAGTTGATTTATGCATGTTTAACAAGTTGGTATATGCATGTTTAACAAGTGGATTTATGCATATTTAATGAGTGGAATTATGCATGTTTAACAAAGTGAGTTATGCAAGTTAAGTATATGTTTAAATGCAAGTTTAATGTGATATGCAAGTTAAGAATGCTTATGCAAGTGTATGGATGCTTATGCAAGTCATGTATATGTTTAATTGCAAGATTTATGTGATATGCAAGTTATGCATGCTTATGCGAGTATATGAATGCTTATGCAAGATATGTATATGCTTAAATGACATGATATGCAAGTTATGCATGTTTATGCAAGTATGTGAATGCTTATGCAAGTATGTGGATGCTTATGCAAGTATGCGAATGCTTATGCAAGTTATGTGTATGCTTAAATGCATGTTTAACATGTTATGCAAGTTATGAGAATGCCTATATGCAAGTTTAACATGTTATGCAAGTTATGAGAATGCCTATATGCAAGTTCAACATGTTATGCAAGATATGTGTATGATAATATGCAAGCTCATATGCAACATGTTATGCAAATCATGTGTATGATAATATGCAAGTTTGGGTTATATGTAGTTGGGTTAATATATGCTCATATATGCAAGTTGACATCCTCTTAACCCATGACAAAGTTGTATGCTAAACCCACGATATTTGTGATGATCTTCCACTTTTATTTATGTCATGAAATGAGAACGATTTACGTGGGGAACGATGGGGGTTAGTAAATATGTTAATAAATGAATGATTGGGTATGATTAAGCATACCATAAAAATAAATTACCATAAGTGGGAATTTACCTATTGAGTTAGGTCTACCCCATGGGAATTTACCTATTGAGTTAGGTCTACCCATGTTATGGAAAACTTGATATTAATTAGGGATAATTAATATGGGGGTGATTAATTAGGTGTAATTAATCGACTAAGACACGAGGTTGCACTCATTTGTAGTGTAAAACTGCCCGGACCCGACCGGCTTAACCAGTTGCTACAAATGTCAGCCCAATGTGAGAGGTCTTAGCCATAAACTAAATACGTGATTAAGGTAAAGACACGAGGTTAGACCCTGTTATGACGTAAGACTGCCCGGATTCTACCGGCTTAACCAGGCGGTCATAACAGTCAGTCTAATGTGGGAGGTCTTTATGGGAGATCACGGTCTTAATTAATTAAGAAACACTTAACCATAGTAGCATGTGGTGGGACATGAGGGGTTAAGTGGGTGCCTTGGGTGGCATGTGGAAATTTTGTAGTTGCCTTGGGTGGCATGTGGAATCTAGTGGGTTGCCTTGGGTGGCAATAGAAAATACGATTAGAATACTTAACCAAGGGAAACATGTAATTAAACATGATTAAAGGGTTAAGTGGGATACACTAGATATGTGACAAGCTTAGGTGGGTAGCTTGTTGGGGGTCCATTTCAACCAATATCCCAAACGTATCTTGGTGGGCTCGATCCATGTTGAGTGACGGGACACGCATATTGGGCTTGATTATAAGAGGCCAAAACGGGTTAGCGGTGGCAACGCAAGTCCGACGGGTTTCATATGCGTGTGTGGGCCCGGGCTGGTAGATAAGCCGTTGTTGCATCGTGTAGATATAAAGCCGTGCACCGTTAGTATTGGGTAGCCACTTTAGGGGAGTGATACACCCCACTGTGGGACCAGCACGGGTATCTACGGTAGGGAGCCGATCGATGGGGAGTAGTGGGTACACCTAATAGAGATAGGGGCAGACGGCACCTATGTAGGGGTACACGAAACTACTGGGTAAGAATTACTGGGTACACCTAGTGGAGATAGGGGCAGACGGCACCTATGTAGTGGGCTAGGAGTACATGAAACTACTGGGGAAATTTCTAAGTTCTTGGAAGGGATCAACCTTTAAGTAGGAATGACTGGTGTGGTGCAGTTAGTAATTATCCTTGGGTGGGTAGATGCGTCCTGACGGTTATCTTAGTTTATCCTAAGTCTACCAAGCTGCTTAGTGTAGTCATTCATCCCCAGATATTACCGTAGGTCAAGTTTATGTCTTCTCTGGTTACTTTAATGGTTGTATTGTTAAAGTTATAGGACTCACTCAGACTTATGTCTGACCCCGTTGTTTTTATCTTTTTCCCAACCCTCAGGTCCTACGGTGGATCCTAGCGGTAGTAGAGCTTGATCGGATTGCTGTTCCAGTCTTTAGGAGCTTGGGTAGATGTAAAACTCCAGTTATCCAGTTATCTTTTCTTTTGTTATGGCTATTGTATGAGAGAGTGGGATTATGTACTTCTTTATTTTGATGGATATTGTACTTGACTTTTATCGTGGTTTTATGATGTAACCAGACATGTTTATTTCCGCTGTTGTGAGATGATATTTTTAAATTTCAAGTACTAATTATATCTGTCTTGTTGTAATTTTTCTGTTCTATATTCACTAAAATACTCCACCGATGCTATGGCATTCCCTTAGCGAGTGACCATAGCGGGCGTGGGGTGTTACAGGAAAGGTTCCCATTAATTTTATCAAAGATAAATTCTTTTAAATTTATTCTTTAATCTACTTTCGAATATCAATTCAAACTAGTCGAGATTAGCGAACCTTACCAAAGTAATCATTGGTTTTAATCTCCCAATCCCCACCTATTTATCCCATGAAGTAAAACTAGTAATACTTCATATCTAATACCACAGTGTTATCGGTAAATTCAATTACCATTTCACGTTCAAATCTAATTAAAGATTCAACTATCGCCTGGAGCAAAACAGGTGATACTCCAATCTCGATCTTTTCAATCTAATTAAAGATTCTTTAAAACTCCACTTAGTTTTAATCTTTAACTGGGTTAAAGAATCAGTGTCATTTAAAACATGGTTCACGATAACCCCAAAATCACATCACATTTCAATCAGTCCCTAAGCGTAAATTAGCAAGCGAGCAATTCCCTAAGTATTAACCCCGAAGGCCGAAACCAACATCAGATCAATACCTCAGAAACCATTCAACTTAACTAATCTCCAGCTAGTTTCTGATTTTCTTAACTCCTTTGGGTCTAAGAACAGTATTATTGAAGATACCGTTCACGACAACCCAAAATCACATTCTATTAATTATCGGGTTAAAGAAAAAGTGTTATTTAAAACACCGTTCACGATAAACCCAAAAATCAATACCAATTCAATTCCAATTAAATATCATTTAATTGGTATTCTTCATTAAATCTAAATAAAAAGATTTAATCTTTTTCTCAACTGGGTTCAAAAACAGTGTTAATAAAGAAACCATTCACGACAAACCCAAATCACATTTGATATTCAATACAAGGTCTGAATAGAAAATATACTGGCTTATATTCAATATCAAATTTTACGACCAACAAATATCGCATTGGAAATAACGATATATATATATATATATATATATATATATCTTTCAAATTCCCATAACAATATCTGTATCATCACGAAATCCAAAATCAAAATATTCCGAAGACAATTTCGATTCAAATCCATTCCAATATAATTATTGGAAATTCTGGTTATTTTCAAAACCATTTCAAATCCAATTTATTTATTTAAAAATAAATAGAATTATAATTCTAGTTCAAAACTAGTTCATTTCGGTAAAAATCTATTTTTATCTTTTTAAATATGGAGTTTTTAATCCCAATTCTTCCCAAATCATTTCTTTTGATTTTACACAAATTATCACTATTTTTCATAATTTTATCAAGGCCCGTACAGTCGATTTCCATCAACGGCCAACGAACTGCACTTACAGCGACCTTTTCCAAATTTGATTTGGACATAATTCCAAATCCAGTCGTTAGATTTCAAATCTCTAATATTCATTAAAAAGCTCTTTTCGATACGAACCCAACGGTTCCAGTTTTAGGAGAACCCGACGGTCGGATCTCCCGCTGTAATGACCCGCATTGGCAGAGGTATTAGAATTAATTTATTTAATTATATAAATGGTGGGTTAGTGAATTTAATGGTCGTGGAATTAAATAATGGTGAATATTTAATTAAAATAATAAATTAAATAATTTATTTAATTCTGAAATAAACAGAATTGGCCGAAATGACGATATGGTGTGAACCGGATCATCTGTGATGTTTAATTCAGCTTGGAATTGAATTTGAATAACGAATATATTAAAATTGTCGACAGTTGAATGTATAGATTATAATATAATTAAAATCGAGCTCGAAATGGCGCTGCAGTTCGCGATTTGGCGATTTGAACTTCAACTAAATGTACAGGGTTCATTTTAAATCGGATTTCTGTGAAACAAGAAACGTGTGGAGCTGGTGAAGTATATCTTTCTAGTTTAAGAGAAAAATCAGGATTTCGTCATGTAGATTTTGAGATATGTCCAAATCAAATTTTAGAAAAGTCGCTGTGGAATTCCTTTATAATTTATAAAGGAATTATTTATATTTTAAAAAGGGGTTTCAATATAAATCGAATATCGGGTTGACCCAGAAGCGAATATCGAGTTAGAAATTCATTCAGGAATATTCTAGAGCTGTTTGGTATGCCACTGTGAATATAGACGATAATATTTAATTTTAAATATTTAATTTAATTATATTTAAATATATTTATATATTTAAATAGGCTATTTAGAGCGTTAAAAATAGCCACTTTTGCAAACGAAGTCGGAATTCGACGAAACTAATTTTGTTGGATTCGTAATGTCAAATAGTTGTTAGATTTCCAGTTTCGTGATTTTTAGAGTCACTGTGTGGCCGTACGGATTTTTAGAGTGAGAAACAAACAGTATTTTAATGGTTAAAAATACGCTGTGTGAGCATACGAAGTCGGAATTCGACGAAACCAGTTTCATTAGGACCGTAATGTCGAGCTGTAGCTACATGTCCAGTTTCGCGATTTTTGAATATCGTGTGTGATCACACGGATTTTTAGAAGGAGAAAATGATTATATAATAAACTAAAATATAAGGGTTGTGGACAAAACCAAGCCACCCACTCTTTGTTTCAGCCACACAAAAACAATCCCATTCCCCTTATATAAATCGTCACCTTAAGACCTAATTTGATTTTTCATTGTCTGTAGAAAAATAAGGCCGCCAACTCCATTTCTCTTTATTTAATTAAATCAAGCGAGATACTCCATGAAATCAATGAACGTTGAATCCTTTAAACTCATATAAGAGAGAGCTTCACAGTGGTGGCCTCAGATATTGGTGCGGCGTCGATTACCTGGAGCTCGAATAAGTTGCAGTGGAGCTAGGGTTAGGGTCGTTTTCTTGATAAGGAGGCTGGAGGCGAGATCGATGGCACAGGCGGACTGAGGATGGAGAAATGCACTGATTGGCGTTGGTTTGAGGATACTCGGTGGGGAGGACTGAAAGGCGACAGTGGGTGTCGCGAGTAAAGGAAGCAGGTCGGGTTCTGATGGGGGGGTTCGATCTTGAGTGGAAGGTGCTGGTGAGTGGAGCTTGAGGAGGTGAATCGGATGGAGGTGATGGCGAAGGTCATTGGTGGTCGGAGAAGGAGTTAAGGGCGGTCAAAGGTTGGTCAACCGTGGAGTATTCGGGTTCGAAATATACTGGAATTCGTATATGGTTGGGAAGAAGGACACGATGGCAAATGGGTCTCGGTGGAAATGTTTTGGGCTGATGATGAATGGGTATGTCCCATTTAGAAATTTATTAAGTTTGGTTTTAATTTAATTAACGTTTAACTTGTATGAACCATAACTTTTGCATACCGTATCAGATTTCCGCGAAATAAGATCCGATGGGATCGTATGGACGACGGCTACACGCCGGAAAAGACTGAGGGTGGATTGGAGCTTGTTTAAATTTATGGCGAAATAAATTGTTTGATTCAAATCAAACAACAATTTATCGTTCTTTAACGATGAACTGCCAATGTGAGTAAATCTCACTAACTCTGAACAGTTTATAAATTCATGTTGTATTTTTAGAACTGTTGGATATTGGCTGATTGACTGTGTGTTGACTGTTTGATTGAACTGCTAGTCAGTTAATTGAATTTTCTATATCGATTCTGTTTAACAGAATATATCATATAGAACTGGAAGTGATGTTATCTATATTGTTTAACATCTGTGATGCAGGGAAACAGGTTGGAGGAATCCAACTGGATTCCTCAACATTTATTTTACTATTTTCATATATAGTGATATATGATGTGTTATATAATCTGTTATGGATTATGGGTGTTGGAATGATGTTGATCATTTTATTACGATATTTTAAATATCATAAAAGACCCTGGGATGTAAAAAGGATGATTTCAATGTATATTGAAATAAAGGGATTTTATAAAATCAACATATTTTATAAAAGGAAATATTTCGAAAGTAAATAAAAGGGAAAAATGTTTTTAAAACGAATAGAGTTGTATAAAAGGGAAATCATTTGTAAAGTGAAGAACTGTTACTAAAAGTAATCTTTATAAATGATTAGTGTTAAAGTAAAAGGAACTAATCAATGTTAGTTTAATCGATTAGTGTTAAAGTAAAAGGAACTAATCGATGTTAGTTTAATCGATTAGTGTTAAAGTAAAAGGAACTAATCGATGTTAGTATAATCGATTAGTGTTAAAGTAAAAGGAACTAATCGATGTTAGTTAATCGATTAGAGAAAGTAAAATGAGTTAATCGAATATAGTTATTCGAATAAAAGAAAATGAGTTAATCGAATATAGTTATTCGAATAAAAGAAAATGAGTTAATCGAATATATTTATTCGAATAAAAGAAAATGAGTTAATCGAATATAGTTATTCGAATAAAAGAAAATGAGTTAATCGAATATAGTTATTCGAATAGAAGCAAATGAGTTAATCAAATATAGTTATTCGAACAGAAAGTAAAATGAGTTAATCGAATATAGTTTATTCGAATAGAAAGTAAAAGGAGTAAATCAAATATAGTTTATTCGAATAGAATGAAATGGGTAAATCAAATATATAGTATTCAAATAGAATTAAAAGAGCTATCGAATATAGTTTATTCGATAGGAGCTAAGTGAATAGAGTAAATCAAATAGAGTAAATCAAATAGAATAAATCGAATAGAGATTTATTCGAACGAGAGTTAAGTAAGGAAGTTAGTTAAAGAAATATAAAGTGAACTTTGCCAATTTCAAAGTTAGAAATGTTGTTCAGTTAAGGTCTGAGAGGTAGTTCTACCCCAACTTGATTGGCTTCGTTTTTAACTAAGGAATAGTTAAGGTTCGGTAGTAAAGGAAATGGTTTGAGTTGGCATCGCGATGGTTTGTTTAAACATCTGTCTAAGTCCAATGAATAAGCTTTGGAAATGTTTTCCAAATAAGAAACCAGAAATGTTTTCTAATAAAGAAAACAAGGAAATGGAAATGTTTTCCATTGTTAATAACGTATATTTTCCAAATTAGAAAATAGGTAATATTGAATATAGGGAAACATGAGATAAGTAAATTTATGAAATAAAGAGATTTATGTTGAGTGATGTTTGATCGATATAATTTCCATTTGGAAATAATATCGTTGTTTGCACACTTGTTGTATTCGATAGTTAAATCACAGACTATCGAAGTTTTGACCATTTTAACGTTGTTAATATGGAGAGACCGGTTGGATTATTATCCAAAGAACCACTCTGTATTGGCATAAGCGTTGCGAATCATATATGCCAAAGGAAATTGAAGACGGAGTTATGCAAGGGCTATCCTGTTTACAGAATAGTGCCTTCGGTTCATCCTGTTCCTGGATGACCTGTATGGACGGGTGTCTGACAGAGTATTTCCAGACGATCACGTATATCGATTTCTCTAACCGTACCAAGAGTGGAAGCGGAGAAGGAGACTTCTTTTAGCTAACACATAATGTATGGTTGAGGGCGTCAATCGATGATTTGATGGATTTGATGATGTGACATTCAAAGTGAATCTGATGTGATGATAAAGCGTAGCTTCTAGCCTCATCATCTGGTAAATGACAGAAATCGGGCAGGCAGCATGGCTAAGTCGGTCGCACCGAAGTAGGGTGTATAATCACCTGATCTAGAGTTTCATTTACTTCTAAAAATCTATTGTTGATGCTGTCCCATTCGGGAAACGGTTGCTGATCCCAGCCGTTGGTGATATACATTCGATACGCTCAAGCGAAATGAGTGGTCGGTCATGTGTGGCCGGGTTGCAAGATGTTCTTGTTGAACCCAGTGTATTCCTATCTAGAGGTACACGAGCGAAAGGTGGTTCCATACCTTGTCATAGTTGGAAATCCATTACCCAATACGTGCTTGCGATTTTGAGTTGTATACTATATATGTAGAACGTGAGATGAAAGCGTTTCTGCTAGATGATTATATATATACTGTGGTTGATAGACATTATTATAATATCAAAAGGGTTTTTGATATAAAGATATTTTGGATTCTCATAAGGGAAAAACCCGTTCCGTTATGCGGCGTGGTCTTATGAGATATCGTTTACCTGTTTCAACTGTTTTTAACTGTTTTCCTCATACCAGTCCCATGACTGACCCGAAGTTTACTTCGTTGTTTTCCCTAAACTCTTGGGTGCCTAAATTTGTACGGGCAGTCAAGTAGTCGGGATTTACCGATATACTGGAAGAGCTTGGAGCAGGAGGCTTCAGGATCATATAGCTATAGTTATTTCCGCTGTGTTGTAAGTGCTGTACTTTGATAATGATATGTATATTCAAGTACTGATTTGTATTTCAAAGTTATGTTATGAAATATATTTATTCGTTCCGCTGTGAGATTCGTGTTACTCTGATGTTGTGTTCTTCTTCTTCTATTCTAATTTTCTATCTTATCTTTGCTCACCCTCTAATTTCTTTCACTAATTACCAGGATTTTTCGACGTTTTGGTTATCGACATCGTGCTTATGTCGATAACCAAAGTCGCCGAAAATCCGGGTCGTTACACCCACAATATCCATTCGAAGTCAATGGTCGAAATTCACGAACTGCCGCGGCATGGCGCATTCTATTCAGGTCATTATATATATATATAAATATATATATTATATATATTTCGTCGATTCCCTTTTTAAAACATATTATATAAATCGTTTTAAATTCGTTTTCAAAACGATTTCAACTTCTTTTCAAATTCAAATAAAAATTGAAAATTTTCCTTATAAATTCCTTTTAATTTCATTTCAAATTAATTTCAATTCAAATTGATTTCTAATTCAATTTCAGTTCGTTTTCAATTCAATTCAATTTCAATTCGAATTCATTTCTATTCAATTTCAACTCGAATTTCAATTCTTTTCAAAATATCAGATTTTGAAATCACTTTCGATATTCATTATAAAATGAATAAAATCGATATAAATATCGTTCACGTCAAAATGGCTTCAATCTAATCAACATGACTTCATATATTTCTATTTTCAAATATTCTATTTCAAATATTTCTTTTTCAAATATTTCTATTTCAAATATTTCTTTTTCAAATATTCTATTTCAAAACTGGAATGAGGCCCAATCAATTACCATATATTTTATTTCTATGGACTTCCATACAACGAATGTATATATCAACAACGACAAATAATCAACCATTATCCAAAGTGCATTCTACACTGTATAAGCATCAAATATAAATATTCAACGCTTATAACAATCTATCGATCAATCGATCGACATACAACTAATTATTGGGATAAGTGTACGTTATATATCATCCCAATACCCGTGTGGGGTTTCAAATAATCAAACACAGATTTTATTTGTGCAGTTGGGCGATGTGTAAAATTTATCGTCCCAATCAATATCAGTCAAATGTGTGTATATAAACAAATCGTCCGATTTGTTTATTTTTATTTCATTTCATATACACGTTAAAAATTCCATTTTTAACTATAAAATATTTTCCACTATAAAATATTTTATTTCAACTATATAAATATTTTATTTCATTTCACATCACATCACATAATCAACTACACATCAAAATCAAACAAACAAGCATACAAGTCGTCCATGGTCTGTGGACGACGGGTGTCGGGTGCTACTAAACACCATATACATCCTAGCATATATTTCAAACTAGAAGTAAATTAAAGGTGAGGAGTTCTCACAGAATAGATAAACCAAACGGCTCGACCCTTCTTATGTAGGAAATCTCTGTCGTTTCTTCTTTTGTCACTTTCGTCACTCGCATCCACTACATACATAAAAATCACATTTTTATACTGCTATCTTTAAAATAAAAATCACATTTTTATTTGTTCTCTTTCAATTTAAAAATCATATTTTTCCTTAACCATTCTAATGATAAAAATCGTAGTTTTAATTTTCTACATATATGATAAAAAATATATTTTTACATCGCTATTCTATATGAAAAGATTATATTTTTATCCTCTATAGAAAAATCGAACCTTTATGGTTAAAAAAATAACCTCTTTATTGTTTTCAAAATCAATCCTTTCATTAGAAAAATTCAATCTTTACATTAGTAAAAATTCCATCTTTTCTTTAGTTTCTTTCATATATAAAAGAACTGATTTTATAAATTGCACCATATATTAAAAACTGACTTTTATAAATAAATAAATAAAATCACCTTATTTCCATCTATCTCATCGGAGGGGATGCATGGGTGTTGCCGGAGGAGGGAATCGACGTCTCTGGTGGGGGGACCGCGCAGGTGGGCGGTGGGCCAGGGGATGGCCGGAGCAGTGGATGGCAGTGGCTAGGGTTGCGGTTTTGGGGTGGAGCGGCCTAGGGTTTCGCGTCTGAGGCTTGCGCGATGGAGGGAGGACGTCGGCCGAGAGGAGGGGGCGGTGGGCTAAACGACGGCGGAGGGTGGGGCTAGGCGGCGCTCGTGAAGGGGGAATCGATTTCTGGTTTGTCGTGTTTTTTTTCTTTTTAATAAATCGATTTCTGGTATCGGGTTTTGAACGAAAAGGGGGTGGGGGCTCGCGTTGACTAGATAAGGGAAGGGGGGAGGTTTATTTAATTAATTTACTAACTATTTAATTATTCCAAAAAGCAACTTCTTATTTCGACCTCAAAACGAGACCCACCGACTGTCGTCCCTAGCTAATTACCCCTATTCCGAACACAATGGGATATGTTGCGTAACCCAACTCGACTGTTACGATTAGTTTCCGTCAAAATCAAAATATAAATCTATATATTGAATTTGAACGCACATTTCGATTTACCGGGGCCACCTACTGACTCTAGAAATTCTAGAAAAATAATTTCTAGCTTCGTATTGACGATACGATCATAACAAAACTAATTTCATCGAATTCTGAGACCGTTTGAAAAATGGCCATTTTCCAGTCGAGTAAAATCTACTAAAACTGGTCAAACGCGTTTTCCTTTTCCATGCTCATATATTGATTCGAAAAATTATGAATTTTGAAACCTAGCAATAATTTGACATCCCGGATCCAACAAAAGTGGTTTCGTCGAAAACCGAGGTCGTTTGCAAAATTTCCAATTTTAAGGGCCTGAATTCCATAGCGACTATTCAAAATTTTCAACTGGGTGTATCTTTTGATCCCCGCTATGAAATTTCAATTTTTCGGATTCATTGGAAAGTTATTCCCAATTACATTCAAATATTTTTGGTTTCACTAAAATCCGGTTTATTTTGCACCCGGTATATTCATTTGAAATTTAAAATCGAATTATCGAACTACCGCGTCATTTTCAATTCCTTTTATAATTTAAAATAAATATTTATATTCTAACGACGATCTATATAATATATACGTTCGAATTCTATTCAAAATAAAATTTTCGTCATTATTATTTAAAATAATTCATTTTAAATATTCAAAATTCGTTAAATTTGCCAAAATAAAAATTTTAAATTGGCTCGGATTTCCGGGTTATTACAATCTCCCCCACTTAAAACTTTTCGTCCCCGAAAGGGAACGAAGCCGAAAGTTGTTTAACTAATCAATTCAACTTTCACTATTTCCATTATGGCTTAAGTTCTTCAACTTTTCAGTTTCTAAGAGCTTTTCAAATTTTTCAAAAAATTTGGCTAACACCCTAAATTTTCGAAAAATTTTGCCATAACCTCCCCTGCACCGGGAGCACCGGGAAAATCCCGAAATTGCCATATAGGCCCTCTGATCTCAAAAAGAAAAAGAAAAAGCCAAGCGGCTAGCCAATCGGCTCATAAAATCATCATCACCCAAACAAAACAGTAAATTATGATAAACATGTACCTATTTGTCGGGCAAACAATTTTATTCTTCTGCTCTAGCCTCTTTGCTATGACCTGTTCACTGTAAGTACATGTATATGCAAGCAAATGCGACTAATTTTCAAACAATTCAATATGTGATTCTATTAGGCGTAATGGTTCAAAATTTCAAACAAATAACCAAACAGCACAAATATCAATAAATTAGTGAATTAACGTTTCAAATTCATAATTTTTGATATATACAGAAAATCATGTTTTGATACCAAATCACAACAATAAGCCCTATCTAGTTTCAGTTCTCACACCAGTCAATTGGAAATATATAGAAATCTCACTTTCGAAACTCGAAAATAAATACTAGCGATGGTGCCCTGTTACCAGAATTATCCCCGGGCACTAGAGTGTGATTCTATAACTATCCAGTACATTAAAACTTCGAATACACGTTTGCAAGACATACATGCAAAATCTTTATATATTGGATGGTCCAAATTCAATATAAAATAAATAATCAAATACGAATAATTGATTAAAATTTCAAAACAATTCTTGTTTTCATTTTCAAAAATATACTCTTCACACTCGTTCTAGGATACTACTGATCCTATCTCTAACGAGTCTTTCTCTTTGGATATTACTAATCCAATTTCTGATGAATTCTTTTGTATGGTTCTAATGTACCTTGTTATCTGAGCTTTGTAAACCAAAGCTCTGATACTAAACGAAGCGACTCGAACTTCCCCTGTCTCCGAAGAGAAGAGAAAGAACGAATTACTTTAAGGACAAGACGAATCAGAACGCAGATAGAAGAACATTTCATTGTATATTACAACAATTCATCAGATTACAATAATATACAGAGTATAAATCAATATTACACAATTTATCAAATATCAGATATTACAATAAATAACATAGCAGCGGAAAATAATACAATACACAACTGAAGGAAATATACGGTTACAAAGCTTTCCGGATATCATTCCAGCTGTAAACCAGGATTCTGTGAATATAAATCTACAAAACCAAAACTACTAGCTGCCCATGTTAAAATAAGGGCACCCAGAGTTTAGGTTAAAACAATAAACTCCAGGTCAGTCATGGGACTGGTGTGAGAACTAAAACAATTATTAATCTTTATTTTTAAAGTTAGGTAAATCAAGGGGCCACGCCGTATAACACGGAACGGGTTTCCTTCCAAGAATACTAGTGCATAAAACAAACAACGCAATGCTAAATAAAGAAAAATGAAGCTATTATAAAACCCAGTCCCCATCACACAATGCAACGCAAGCCGGAGGATAGGGTTTTACCTTATAATAGCCAAGAATACTTGGTATGTTAAAAACACATTATTTGGTACTATTATAAGTGCATAGTGTATAAAACAACTTCAAATCATATGTATCAATCATAGACGGCGTGAGCGCCCCATCCCACTATGTCGCCATATATAGGATTACAACTAAAATCGAAACGTCACCCATTGGAAGTTGGATTCCCTTCTGTGAACCGAGGCAAAAGATAGTCCTCAACCGATTCGAGACGCTCTAGCCTGTGTCTCAGGCAAGTACTCAGTCAAGGCTTGGAGCGGCGGGGCCGGTCCACCGATGTGGATTAAAATGCCTGAACACTGCGTTTCCCCGCCCTTTGGGGCGTAAATGAGCCAACGAATGACTCCATCGGACCCGGATCGTCCGATCTAACCGAGGCGCCTCGCAATAGCAACAACCACATAAGTCAAACTCGTCAGGGCATGTAAAACCACCGACGCCACTTCTAACTAGAAAGAAACGATTGTCCTCCCTGAGGTCCTTCTCCCGTTTTTAGTTCACAACCGAGGTGTGAGGCTCGCGAATTCCCGTTACACAAAGCTATGCCACACAGGCCATGCTTTGATCATCAACCACAAGACTTTGTTTTTCAACAAAAGCTTTGATCAATTGCATCTTAGCATGCCACACAGGCAAACCACTCCATGCAACTGATATCCATCAATCACACAGAATGATATCCAATGTCAGACACACAGTCTATTTACAAGTTCGTTCTGGGTCTGAACGAAACTGGAGGCACCTAGTACCCCGCATATCCATCGATCTCCAAGTACGTCTGGACGATCACCAACTGATTCCTTCCTCTTGGGTGTAAGGCCCAATCAAGATCATCAGTAATTATCCAAACGACGTGAAGACCTCCGGTCTTCAACCACCGTCTTCATCTTCGACTTATCGTCGTATCAGTTATTCAGAATGGGATAAACCTGGTCTTTCTGAATAATTCGCGTATATAATAAATACATGTTACACAAACATAACATATGCCTCATTCCAATTTATCAACCGCTAACCGTGAATTAATCAAGAGAATAATTCCCTAAATATTAACCCCGAAGGCCGAAACCAACATCAGATCAATACTCAGGAAATCACTCTGCTTAGCCAACCTACAGTTAGTTTCTAAATTTCACATTCTTAGGGAAAGGTTCCCATTAATTTTATCAAAGATAAATTCTTTTAAATTTATTCTTTAATCTAATTTCGAATATCAATTCAAACTAGTTGGGATTAGCGAACCTTTCCGAAGTAATCATTGGTTTTAATTTCCCAATCCCCACCTATTTATCCCATGAAGTAAAACTGGTAATACTTCATATCTAACACCACGGTGTTATCGGTAAATTCAATTACCATTTCACGTTCAAATCTAATTAAAGATTTAACTATTGCCTGGAGCAAAACTGGTGATACTCCATTCTCGATCTTTTCAATCTAATTAAAGATTCTTTAAAACTCCACCTAGTTTTAATCTTTAACTGGGTTAAAGAATCAGTGTCATTTAAAACACGTTCATGATAAACCCCAAAATCACATCACATTTCAATCAGTCCCTAACCGTAAATTAGCAAGCGAGCAATTCCCTAAGTATTAACCCCGAAGGCCGAAACCAACATCAGATCAATACCTCAGAAACCATTCAACTTAACTAATCTCCAGCTAGTTTCTGATTTTATTAACTCCTTTGGGTCTAAGAACAGTATTATTGAAGATACCGTTCATGACAACCCAAAATCACATTCTATTAATTATCGGGTTAAAGAACAAGTGTTATTTAAAACACCGTTCACGATAAACCCAAAAATCAATACCAATTCAATTCCAATTAAATATCGTTTAATTGGTATTCTTCATTAAATCTAAATAAAAAGATTTAATCTTTTTCTCAATTGGATTCAAGAACAGTGTTAATAAAGACACCATTCACGACAAACCCAAATCACATTTGATATTCAATACAAGGCTCTGAATAGAAAATATACTGGCTTATATTCAATATCAAATTTTACGACCAACAAATATCGCATTGGAAATAACGATATATATATATCTTTCAAATTCCCATAACAATATCTGTATCATCACGAAATCCAACATCGAAATATTCCGAAGACAATTTCGATTCAAATCCATTCCAATATAATTGTTGAAAATTCTGGTTATTTTCAAAACCATTTCAAATTCAATTTATTTATTTAAAAATAAATAGAATTATAATTCTAGTTCAAAACTAGTTCATTTCGATAAAAATCTATTTTTATCTTTTCAAATATGGAGTATTTCATCCCAATTCTTCCCAAATCATTTCTTATGATTTTACACAAATTATTACTACTTTTCATAATTTTATCAAGGCCCGTACAGTCGATTTCCATCAACGGCCATCGAACTGCACTTACAGCGACCTTTTCCAGATTTGATTTGGACATAATTCCAAATCCAACCGTTAGATTTCAAATCTCTAATATTCATTAGAAAGCTCTTTTTGATACGAACTCAACGGTTCCGATTTTAAGAGAATCCGTCGGTCGGTTCTCCCGCAATATCCATTCGAAGTCAATGGTCGAAATTCACGAACTGCCGCGGCGCGGCGCGTTCTATTCAGGCCATTACATATATATATATACATATTATATATATTTCATCGATTCCCTTTTTAAAACGTATTATATAAATCGTTTTAAATTCGTTTTCAAAACGATTTCAACTTCTTTTCAAATTCAGATCAAAACTGAAAATTTTCCTTATAAATTCATTTTAATTTCATTTCAAATTGATTTCAATTCAAATTGATTTCTAATTCAATTTCAGTTCGTTTTCAATTCAATCTCAATTCGAATTCATTTCTATTCAATTTCATTTCTTTTCAAAATATCAGATTTTGAAATCACTTTCGATACTCATTATAAAATGAATAAAATCGATATAAATATCGTTCACGTCAGAATGGTGTCAATCTAATCAACACGACTTCACATATTTCTATTATCAAATATTCTATTTCAAATATTTCTTTTTCAAATATTTCTATTTCAAATATTTCTATTTCAAATATTCCTTTTTCAAATATTCTATTTCAAAACTGGAATGAGGCCCAATCAATTACCATAGATTTTATTTCTATGGACTTCCATACAACGAATGTATATATCAACAACGACAAATAATCAACCATCATCCAAGGTGCATTCTACACTGTATAAGCATCAAATTTAAATATTCAACGCTTATAGCAGTCTATCGATCAATCGATCAACATACAACTAATTATTGGGATTATTGTACGTCATATATCATCCCAATACCCGTGTGGGGTTTCAAACAATCAAACATAGATTTTATTTGTGCAGTTGGGCGATGTGTAAAATTTATCGTCCCAATCAATATCAGTCAAATGTGTGTATATAAACAAATCGTCTGATTTGTTTATTTTTATTTCAGTTCATATACACGTTAAAAATTCCATTTTTAACTATAAAATATTTTCCACTATAAAATATTTTATTTCAACTATATAAATATTTTATTACATTTCACATCACATCACACAATCAACTACACATCAAAATCAAACAAACAAACATACAAGCCGTCCATGGTCTGTGGACGACGGGTGTCGGGTGCTACTAAACACAGTCTACATCCTAGTATATATTTCAAACTAGAAGTAAATTAAAAGTGAGGAGTTCTCACAGAATAGCTAAACCAAACGCCTCGACCCTTCTTATGTAGGAAATCTCTGCCGTTTCTTCTTTTGTCACTTTCATCACCCGCATCCACTACATATATAAAAATCACATTTTTATTTGTTTGGTTTCAATTTAAAAATCATATTTTTCCTTAACCATTCTAATGATAAAAATCGTAGTTTTACTTTGCTACATATATGATAAAAATTATATTTTTACATCGCTATTCTATATGAAAAGATTATATTTTTATCCTCTATAGAAAAATCGAACCTTTATGGTTAAAAAAAATCACCTCTTTATTGTTTTCAAAATCAATCCTTTCATTAGAAAAATTCAATCTTTACATTAGTAAAAATTCCATCTTATATTTAGTAAAAATCCCATCTTTTCTTTAGTCTCTTTCATATATAAAAGAACTGATTTTAAAAATTGCACCATATATTAAAAACTGACTTTTATAAATAAATAAATAAAATCACCTTATTTCCGTCTATCTCATCAGAGGGCTGCGTGGGTGTTGCCGGAGGAGGGAATCGACGTCTTTGGTGGTATGTGGGCCGCGCAGGTGGGCGGTGGGCCAGGGGATGGCCGGAGCAGCGGGTGGCAGTGGCTAGGGTTGCGGTTTTGGGGTGTAGCGGCCTAGGGTTTCGCGCCTGAGGTTTGCGCGATGAAGGGAGGACGTCGGCCGAGAGGAGGGGGTGCGGTGGGCCAAACGACGGCGGAGGGTGGGGCCAGGCGGCGCTCGCGAGGGGGGAATCGATTTCTGGTTCGTCGTGTTTTTTTTCTTCTTTTTAATAAATCGATTTCAGGTATCGGGTTTTGAATGAAAAGGGGGGGGGGCTCGCGTTGACTAGATAAGGAAAGGGGGGAGGTTTATTTAATTAATTTATTAACTATTTAATTATCCCAAAAAGCAACTTCTTATTTCGACCTCCAAACTAGACCCACCGACTGTCGTGCCTAGCTAATTACCCCCATTCCGAACACAATGGAATATGTTTCGTAACCCAATTCAGCTGTTATGATCAGTTTCCATCAAAATCAAAATATAAATCTATATATTGAATTTGAACGCACATTTCGATTTACCGGGGCCACCTACTGACTCTAGAAAAATAATTTCTAACTTCGTATTGACGATACGACCCTAACAAAACTAATTTCGTCGAATTCTGAGACCGTTTGAAAAATGGCCATTTTCCAGTCGATTAAAATCAACTGAAAATTAGGCTCACATCCTTAAAACCAAACTTAATTAGACTCACATCCTCCCCTTTTGAAATATATAATTCTCATCCCTATTTTCAAAACACAGCTTTTATTTTTACGGAAATGCCCTCGTTCGATTTTCATGGTTCGTTTTTGTTTATAGGTTATGTATTAGGGTTTTATTCTTTACAGAAACCTAATTTTCTATTTCATGGCGGCGGCGGCTCCAGCACCAGGATTCTCCCCCTTCTTTTTCTAGATCTCGCCGCTCTTGGAACTCCAATCAAGAGAACCCTGAATCGTTAGTTTCCAGAAATCCTGACCCTGAACGGTTGCGATTCAAGAGAACCCTCATTCGATTTTCACGCAGTAACTGAATCCGAACAAATTCCTTCTGGGATCCAGGAACGGCAGCGATTCCAGCTCTAAAGCTCTAAAGCTTAGTAATTCGATGATAGTAGTTTGATTTTGTTTAAATTTATTTGTTATATTTAAATAGTCTCTGCGTTTTTCTATGTTTGAATCATGTAATTTTTAAGAGGGTTACAATCACCTGAGTAACTGGGTCAAATCAATTCCCTCATAGAAGAGAACTGGAACAACTTCTCCTTCATATGTAATTAAAACCTAATTATCCTCTGTTAAACCAGAGTTCAGAATGCAACAAACAATTAATTTATTCAGAAGCATTTTTTGTAATTTTTTGCTGAACTTCTCATTAAAAGTTGCGGACATATATGCAGCTTTTCTTCATACATGCATATATGTATGCATTTTTTTATCAGAAAAACAGAAAAACATATTA
Organism: Allium sativum; assembly: GCA_030737875.1. Taxonomy (NCBI): domain Eukaryota; kingdom Viridiplantae; phylum Streptophyta; class Magnoliopsida; order Asparagales; family Amaryllidaceae; genus Allium; species Allium sativum. The sequence goes on along the minus strand of CM060912.1, from coordinate 46,663,536 downwards.
TTTTACAAATATATTCATATTTCTATGCATATATCTGGAATACGTGCATATAAATATTCATAAATTATTGTTTTTTGCTGAATTGTAACTGTAATGACCCGCATTGGCAGAGGTATTATGGTTAATTTATTTAATTATTGAAATGGTGGGTTAGTAAATTTAATGGTCGTGGAATTTAATAATGGTTAATATTTAATTAAAATAATAAATTAAATAATATATTTAATTCCGAAATAAACAGAATTGGCTGAAATGACGGTATGGTGTGAACCGGATCATCTGTGACATTTAATTCAGCTTGGAATTGAATTTGAATAACGAATATATTCAATCGTCGACAGTTGAACGTATAATTTATAATATAATTATAAATAGAGCTTGAAATAGCGCTGCAGTTTGGTATTTGGCGATTTGAACTTCAACTGAATATACAGGGTTCGTTTTAAATCGGATTTCTGTGAAACAAGAAACGTGTGGAGCTGGTGGAGTATATCTTTCTAATGGAAGAGAAAAATCGGGATTTCGTCGTGTAGATTTTGATATATGTCCAAAACAAATTTTAGAAAAAGTCGCTGTGGAATTCCTTTATAATTAGTAACGCTTTATTTACGTTATAAAAGGGTTTTCAGTATATTTGAATATCGGAATTGAATTTAGACAAGGTTCTTTTGGGAAATAGTGATAAAATAATTTTTAGAATTTTATTGTAATTTTTAATTAATTTATTAAGCAACTTTTTATTTGAAGTATTTCGCACCCTGAAATCAACATTTTGAAGTTTCAAAATATGATTCCACCTACCGGTATTATTATATTTTTGGGACCGAGGCACATCGCTCGATACGACCGTATACTTATTTCTGTCTGTAGCGGAAGGACATGAATGAAATCTTATGTATCACGGTACTAAAGCTTAGAACTAAAGTATATGTTGTATAGAATGCTCCACGATTGAAGTAACCAAAGTAAGTGATGTATAGATGCTCCACGCCTAAGGAAAACATTGAATGGTCTAAAGGAAGACAGACCCTACACGTAGACTAGGACACACATGCTATATTTTTACCACCAGATACCTCAACAACTAAACTTCCTCATTTATAAATACATACGAAATATCATATGCCATTTTTTTTGAAACCAACCAAGTCCAATGATATTCAGTTAAAATCAAAACTCACTTCCACTCTCCTCTAAAGATCTTGAAGTTTATACTCTTGAGTTTAGCGTGGAGATTGGGTAAGTGAAAAGGGTGAATATTGATAAATCTTTACTACAATTGAATTATATAGTTTTTCCTCTAAAGATCTGGAGGAAAAACTATATAATACTTAGCGTGGAGATTGGGTAAGTTTATACTATATTAGTTTAGGGAAATTCTGATTCAAGATCTGGAGGAAAGGATGAATATTGATAAAGAAGGTGTTCAGAGTTCTATTCGAAGTAAGGTAATTTCTTGTATCTGGGAAATTTGAATTTCTCCTCTTTCTTCCCTTCTTCTTTTAGTTAAGAATTGTGGATCCATGGTTATTTAGGGTCTAAATCCAGTTAGGGAAACCATGTTCGTGAATTGGAAAGCAATTAGGTGAGTGGATTTAAAATATACCATTTTGATAATGGTATATTTATCGTTTGACATTCCCCGTTAATATGAAATGTAAATCTTCTAGAATGATTAATCTGTTGAGATGTAAACTCGTTAAAAATGTGGAAACGATTATTGTTGTATACATGCATGTTTTAATTACATGTTAATCTCTGACATATTATGTAATTGAACGCTTAATTGTAAGAATTGGGATAATTACATGTTAACCTGTGACTTATTATGTACTTGAACCTTTAACCGTTGGAATCGGGGTAATTACATGTTAAATAGTTAGATTAGAATAATTACATGATTGACAGTTACATGTTACAATATTAGAATGGAGTTAATTACATGTTAGGAAGAACGTGCGACATGATTATAAGTTGAAATGGAATTAACATGATATTAAGTGTGATATGTAAAAATAGAATTACAGTAAAAATTTGGAAGAACGGACACGCCTGAATTATATGGAAAATTTACAGTAAATAGAAAATTGTAACCGCACTTAGATAGGAGGTTAAATTCAACTTGTGGTACAAGTCTGCCTGGAACCCCTCGACAAATCTAGCATCCATAAGTTGTTAATTTAATGTGTGGGGTCTAGCGCATAAATAAACATGTAACGCCGCTAAACACGAGCTTAAGTCAACTTGTGGAAGAAGTCTGCCCGGAACCGCCCGGCAAATCCAGCATCCACAAATGGTCTGTTTAATGTAAGAGGTCTAGTGCATAAACATATATAGATATATGTATATAATGAAATAGATATAATGGCACTAATTGTGATTAATGGAGATAAATGGAATTGAATGAAGGTTACAACAGTAAAAGGATTAGATTGAACGGGGAATGATATTTACCTATTATAATTAATTACATTAGTGAGAATGTTACATAATAGGTAGGCTTGTCCTAGGGACAACGGGAGATTATAACGTAAGTTATAATAAATGGAAAGGAAACTTATTTTTAAACCTTAGTTAAGAGAACCGAGTTAATAAGTAAACAACAACAAGATGTAGTGACAGTGCAAGATGGAATTATGATTAAATGAGAAAGAAAAAGGTGAATATATGGGATAAAATAAGTTATATTTAATCATAAATAATAAGTGACATGTTACATAGAAAACATGTGAATTGAGATAACTTATGTAATGAGATAATTTGTACTTAATTGTAAATTAAGTCATCTATAAATTGGGAAGCCTAAAACCTGTTGTTTGCAATAAGTAGAGAAAAGGGGGAAAACTTATAAAATGCAATAAGTTGTACTTAATTATAAATTAAGTGATTTACAAATATGAGAATCTGAGTCCTGCTAACAAGAAGAACATGTTATCTATAAACTTGAGAATCTGAAATCTACTGATAAGAATAACATGTTAGAGGCTTATTAATGAACTTAAATGGATTAAATTATAACTAAAATTAATAAGCAAGCGGAACTTAGTAACTTGAATAAGAAGTCAATATGATTAGGAATAACCAATTTGAATGGAAATCGAAAAAGAAAGAGCAAGCGCGTAATTAAATGATTAGACACAAGGTCTAATAACACGTTAACCTAAGGTGCTTGGACCAGTCCGTACGTCTGAAGGCGAATAATCCAACGGGTTAGATCATCATGGTTTCATGGGATACAATGGGAGGATACATCCATTTGATTATTTTGCTTGCTCTGCCTATTGTTCAGGTGATATTCTTCTGGCTCCAAAGGACTGGAACGGGAAGCACGCGGCTTCCTGGGATGTGGAGGGTACTCCTGGTAGTCCTCTGTGCTGTGACATCGTTCTACTATTGTAATGACCTGGATTTTTAGCCGTAAATTTAAACATTTTAATTTGGTTTAAATGTGGTATTTGAAATATAAAACAATTTTAATAACGAATTTACTAAAAACGATGATTGAACGTATAAACTATAATTAATTTTAAAACGTGCCTGTAATGTCGCAGTAGTTCATAATTTAACGTTTTGAACTTCAATTGCATATACAGGATCCAATATAAGTCAGATTTCTTCAAAACAAGAAACGTTCGAATCTATTTGATTATATTTTTCTAATAAAAGATAAAAATCAAGATTTCGTCTTGTAGAGTGTGAGTTATGTCCAAATCAAATTTTCAAATAGTTGCTATGGAATTTTCTATTAAAAATATAACAATTTATTATATAAATAAAAGGGATTTTTTAATATATTGAATATTGATTTGGTTTGAAACTTAACCAGAAGTATTTCATGTTGATACTGTATAAAATTCTGCCCGAGTTTGTCCAATTGCAATATTTTATTGTTGTTATATTGAGGTATTTTAAAATTGATTTATTTTAATTTAAATTGGATCCTTAAAAAGGGCTATTATTCAAATGTCCTCCGTTTTCAACGAAACCAGTTCCATCGTGTCTGGAATATTTAATTATTGTAAGATTTCAATTATCAAACCAATTGGAGTTGTTATGTGAGTGTACGAAAATTAAAAGTGAATCAATTGACGATTTTATTATTCAAAATTTTACTATTCTCCCAAACGAACTCGGATTTTGACGAAATGAGTTTCAGTGGGTTTGTAATGTCAAAATATAGTTGTATATCTCTTTTTCATCGCAAACGGATTTCATATGTGATCATCCAATTTATATACGTTGAATGAAAATGGCGATAACTATCAGTGGATATATTACTCGAATATAAAAACAATAAACTACTCCTATATTTTATCGCTTCCTTCCCCAAACCCTTCAAACACATCTTCATCCCATTTACTTCGAGCCGCCACCTAAAAATTGGAATTTCACCACTTCAAAAATTCAATAAAAATCCGAATCAATATGAAAATTTTCCATCTCAAATTCGTTAAATTTCTAGGTGTGTTGGCTTCTTCCTGATACCTAATTTATAGGGTTAGATCATTGTTTTGGGCTACCCAGCTATTCACAGCTTGACTTAAGTCTTCCAGCAGCCAGGTTTTCGCATTTCAGGCGATAGGGGCATCAGTGGGAGGATGTGTCTAAAGGGCGTAAGTAGAGGAGGAGGTGACGCAGCTAGCTGTAACGGCCGGGTCAGTTTCGGTCATCCATGGCCGACGGAATTATAGTTGAAAACACTTCCGCTGAACTCGAATTCAGGGCGTTGGGTCGGTCGCGCCATTCCGTGCGAGGTTAGAGGGGGTGAAGGTGTTTTGGTGGTAGATGTGGATGGCGTTTGGTCGCCTCTGGCGAATGCAATGGATGAGGTATGGATCGCCAGTTTGTTTGCAATTGGAAGAATTAAAAATGTTATTTCTTTGATCTTATATAAAAAAAAATAAAAGAAGGGGTGCGTGATTTATGTTGGGTATGGTGTCCGAGAATAGGAATCAACGTTGCAAAAGTGAATGGGTATCAAAGTTTGACCATGTTTTGATTTGAAGGAACCTGGGTACTGGCGATTTAAACAGGGAGAGTTAAGTCTATCAATGGTATTACTGTGAAGCTGGGTTCCTATAATATCGTTTGAGGAGAAAACAATTTACATAAGCATGGAGTTAGGTTAAACACAAAATTAGTGAGAAGAAAGAAGAATGTATGGGGGTCGACCATTGACTTTTTTGTTGAAGCGGAGTGTTCGAATGGCAGGAGAAGAAGATGACGGCAAAGAAAATGAGTGGGAAGAAAGTGCATGGAAAAGAGATAGCGACATTTTTTCTCTTAGTTGAAGAAGGACTAACAGTAAACGTGTATTTTAGGTTTAATAATATGTTAATTTAAATGGTTAACTATAATTAAATAGATATGAACAAAACATGAAAATTTTCCTATAGATAAAACGGACTGGCCTACCCAAAAATCCAAGAAGGTTGTATATGATCAAACTAGCATTGTCCAGTACTTCTTCAGTCAAATTGCTCATGATGTTGTTGGAGGTCACGAAGTTGAATTTAGTAAAAAAAAGGGGAGAATGGAAGAGTATACGACATAAGGAAGGGTGAGTTACAGTAGCATTTTATCTGGCAAGGAGGAATAAGCACTTAACGATGGAAATCAGGATTTGTTAAAGGGTGTAGGCACCGGTTTGTACAACTAATTATGCCTTAATTAATAGTTAGTACGACAATTAAAAGACTTAATGATCAAATTAGCCTATTTAGATTTTTTTTAAATGATTAACTCTTGTAACATCTGGATATTGCTCATACGTAAACAGATTTCATTGAGGACAAAGCTATTGAAATTTCGTGATAAAATCAAATGTCAGTTTGCTTTAAGATGAAACAAAAGCAGAATTGTCAACTCCAAAAACTAGGTGAGTAAACTCACTAACTCTGGCTTGTTTATATATTTTTATATAAACAAGTTTTAAATTATTTATAGTAATTTTATACTATGTGATGGTTGTTTGGATGAATGGTTGATAAAATTGGTTGAATAGTTGATATAGTTATATCGTTGATCGATTATTAATTCTATTTACTATGACATTTCATATTTATGTGAAATTAATATTATTGATGTTGATTAACATTTGTGGAAGGAAGGAAACAGGTTAGAGGGATCCAACTGGATTCCTCAACATTTATATTATTGTGTTTGCATTGATTGTGACATATGTTGTGACATAATAACTGTGATTGATCTTGTTGTGTTTAGCTATCACTAATCCTAGAATTTTGGTATTTAAATACCATAAAATATTTTCGAGTAGAAAATGAAATTTGAGATTTAAAAAGGAAATATATTTTTCCAAAAATTGAAGTGTAAGTTTGAATGGAGTTAAAAAAGTAGAAACTTGTTTATTTAAAACACGAAGTTGATTTTAAACAAGTTTATAAATTAAATGAATTTTTTATCGTTAGGTAAATTGAAATATAAATTCAAAATTTGAATTATATGGAAAAGTGGAAATCATATTTGAAACTAATATTTGAAATGAGATTTGAACTTAGAAAATTATAAAGGGAAGTATAAACGAGATTTTAAATGTTTGAAATTAATAATGAGATTTTCTATAAACAACTATAAATAGAAATTATAAATGGAATTTGGATTTGATATGGTAAAATCAAATGGATTTGATTACGTAAAAAGAAATATTACTCACAATTAAAGTGAATAATAGTTTAGAGAAGATATTTTGCAAATGAAAGCATTTATAAAAGAAATCTTGGTTGGAAATGTGGATCCAAATAGAAATTCGAATGATCAGGGAAATGGAAATCGTTTTCAAAAGGAAAAGTTGGATTTTATTCCAAAATTCAGAATATAAAACAAATTGAAATAAAATCCAAGGGATTTATAATTATGCTTTTATAGGGTCGAAATTTATTATAATGGTTTAGTTAAGGAAGGATATTTGAATTCTATTTAGTATAAAACTATAATTTAAATGAAATATATTAAGAAGTGAATATTTCAATATTTATAGTTATGCAAATACAATTACGTGTTTTGAAATAGTTTAAGATTTATTTTACATTAGATTTATTAAACAAGTCTAGACTCCTATTAAGGAAAGATACAGATAACTGAAAATGAAAAACAGTGAAAAGCAAATGTTATGCGAATGGAAATTATCATAAGGGAAACTGGGTTAACATGAAATGATAAGATTTATTACGAAGTTTGGAATATTAATCAAATATAGAGTATTCGAATGAGAGTTATTTATTGTAATTCAATTATATCGAATTTAGGGAAGTAGTTATTTCTACTTTCCGTTTGAACCAAATTTAATTATTTATTTACTTAATAATTTATTTATTGAAATTAATATGTACAAGTTATATTTTTATAAACAAAATATTTGGAAATAACAAATATAATTCTACCGTTACAATAAATATTTTATAAATCTAAATAGCGATTTTAATGCTACTATTATAAGTTATATTTTTATAAATCAAATATCTGGAAACAGCGATTATAATGTTGCCGTTATAATCAATGTTATCTTGTGAAGCAACCCGAACTTCCCCGGTCTCCAAAGAGAAGAGAAAGAACAAATTACTTTGAGGACAAGACAAATCAGAACGCAGACAGAAGAACATTTCATTGTATATTACAACAATTCATCAGATCACAAGAATATACAGAGTATAAATCAATATTACACAATTTACCAAATATCAGAGATTACAATAAATAACATAGCAGCGGAAAATAATAATACAATACACAACTGAAGGAGATATACGGTTACAAAGCTTTCCGGATATCATTCCAGCTGTAAACCAGGATCCTGTGAATATAAATCTGCAAAACCAAAACTACTAGCTGCCCGTGTCAAGATAAGGGCACCCAGAGTTTAGGTTAAAACAATAAACTCCAGGTCAGTCATGGGACTGGTGTGAGAACTAAAACAGTTATTAATCTTTATTTTTAAAGTTAGGTAAATCAAGGGACCACGCCGTATAACACGGAACGGGTTTCCTCCCAAGAATACCAGTGCATAAAACAAACAGCGCAATGCTAAATAAAGAAAAATGAAGCTATTATAAGACCCAGTTCCCATCACACAATGCAACGCAAGCCAGAGGATAGGGTTTTTACCTTATAATAGCCAAGAATGCTTGGTACGTTAAAAACACATTATTTGATACTATTATAAGTGCATAGTGTATAAAACAACTTCAAATCATAAGTATCAATCATAGACGGCATGAGCGTCCCATCCCACTATGTCGCCATTTATAGGATTACAACTAAAATCAAAACTTCACGTATTGGAAGTTGGATTTCCTTCTGTGAACCGAGGCAAAAGATAGTCCTCAACCGATTCGAGACGCTCTAGCCCGTGTCTCAGGCAAGTACTCAGTCAAGCCTTGGAGCGACAGGGTTGGTCCACCGATGTGGATTAAAATGCCTGAGCACTGCGTTTCCCCGGCCTTTGGGGCGTAAATGAGCCAACCAATGACTCCATCAGACCCGGATCGTCCGATCTAACCGAGGCGCCTCGCAACAGCAACAACCACATAAGTCAAACTTGTCAGGGCGTGTAAAACCACTGACGCCACTTCTAACTAGAAAGAAACGCATGTCCTCCCTGAGGTCCTTCTCCCATTTTTAGTTCACAACCGAGGTGTGAGGCTCGCGAATTCATGTTACACAAAGCTATGCCACACAGGCCGTGCTTTGATCATCAACCACAAGACTTCTCTTTTCAACAAAAGTTATGATCAGTTGCATCTTAGCATGCCACACAGGCAAACCACTCCATGCAACCGATATCCATCAATTACACAGAATGATATCCAATGTCAGACAGACACACAGTCTATTAACAAGTTCGTTTTGGGTCTGAACGAAACCTGAGGCACCTAGTACCCCGCATATCCATCGATCTCCAAGTACGTCTGGACGATCACTAACAGATTCCCTCCTCTTGGATGTACGGCCCAATCAAGATCATCAGTAATTATCCAAATGACGTGAAGACCTCCGGTCTTCAACCACCGTCTTCATCTTCGACTTATCGTCATATCAGTTATTCAGAATGGGATAAACCCGGTCTTTCTGAATAATTCGCGTATATAATAAATACGTGTTACACAAACACAACATACGCCTCATTCCAATTTATCAGCCACTAACCGTAAATTAATCATGAGAATAATTCCCCAAATATTAACCCCGAAAGCCAAAACCAACATCAGATCAATACTCAGGAAATCACTCTGCTTAGCCAACCTACAGTTAGTTTCTAAATTTCACATTCTTAGGGAAATGTAACACCCCGAATTTTAGTTAATACTAAAATTCACTAATTACAGAATAAATAATCTCAGACGTGGGAATTGGGGGAAATGGGCTGCGTCATTGCGTTCGTCTCGGAAAAATACGCAAAATAGAGTCCGAGTTTTCGAAAATCGGAGTCCGTATGGCCCAGTTATTGCCCAATGAAGTTTGCAGAAAATTCAAAACTAAAACAGATTTAAATTTCAGATTTTGGAATGGAAAAGCGGGGTCAGGCGGGAAGCTTCCCGCCCTACCCATGTCGACAGGGCTGTCGACAGGCCTGTCGACAGGGATGTCGACTTGCCTGTCGACAGGGGCGCGGCGTCCATTGAACCTGGGTGCACCAGGTTGCACCAGGTTGGGTTTCAGGCTGGCTAGGAGGGCTGGTTCTAGAGATTTCCGAAATCTAAGGGTCCTAATCTAATCTAGGGTTAATCTAGGGGCCTAAAACACTCACCTAATCTATAAATACACCCTAAACCCCCCCTTAATCCTTACCAAAAATAGAAATGATGGCCTCATGCCGCCAAATTAAATCCTAAGGGGAGCCTCCACTAATTTATGAAGGGAATTGCAAGCTAATCACTCTCTAATCAATCTTTAATCATCATTATCTTCATAGTTAGCAACTAATTCTACTTCATAAGGTTGCTAATCTTGAGTTTGGTGAGTTTCTATCACTTTAACATCAATTGTTAAAGTAAGTAGATTGGGTGTAATGAGACTTATGGTCTTAAATGCGGATTAGTGAGTTTGAATCATTTATAATGATATGTTACTCTATGTTGTTCTATGTTTATGCATATTTGATAAGTTAGTTTATGCATGCTTAATAAGTTGATTTATGCATGTTTAACAAGTTGGTATATGCATGTTTAACAAGTGGATTTATGCATATTTAATGAGTGGAATTATGCATGTTTAACAAAGTGAGTTATGCAAGTTAAGTATATGTTTAAATGCAAGTTTAATGTGATATGCAAGTTAAGAATGCTTATGCAAGTGTATGGATGCTTATGCAAGTCATGTATATGTTTAATTGCAAGATTTATGTGATATGCAAGTTATGCATGCTTATGCGAGTATATGAATGCTTATGCAAGATATGTATATGCTTAAATGACATGATATGCAAGTTATGCATGTTTATGCAAGTATGTGAATGCTTATGCAAATATGTGGATGCTTATGCAAGTATGTGAATGCTTATGCAAGTTATGTGTATGCTTAAATGCATGTTTAACATGTTATGCAAGTTATGAGAATGCCTATATGCAAGTTTAACATGTTATGCAAGTTATGAGAATGCCTATATGCAAGTTCAACATGTTATGCAAGATATGTGTATGATAATATGCAAGCTCATATGCAACATGTTATGCAAATCATGTGTATGATAATATGCAAGTTTGGGTTATATGTAGTTGGGTTAATATATGCTCATATATGCAAGTTGACATCCTCTTAACCCATGACAAAGTTGTATGCTAAACCCATGATATTTGTGATGATCTTCCCCTTTTATTTATGTCATGAAATGAGAACGATTTACGTGGGGAACGATGGGGGTTAGTAAATATGTTAATAAATGAATGATTGGGTATGATTAAGCATACCATAAAAATAAATTACCATAAGTGGGAATTTACCTATTGAGTTAGGTCTACCCCATGGGAATTTACCTATTGAGTTAGGTCTACCCATGTTATGGAAAACTTGATATTAATTAGGGATAATTAATATGGGGGTGATTAATTAGGTGTAATTAATCGACTAAGACACGAGGTTGGACTCATTTGTAGTGTAAAACTGCCCGGACCCGACCGGCTTAACCAGTTGCTACAAATGTCAGCCCAATGTGAGAGGTCTTAGCCATAAATTAAATACGTGATTAAGGTAAAGACACGAGGTTAGACCCGTTTATGACGTAAGACTGCCCGGATTCTACCGGCTTAACCAGGCGGTCATAACAGTCAGTCTAATGTGGGAGGTCTTTATGGGAGATCACGGTCTTAATTAATTAAGAAACACTTAACCATAGTAGCATGTGGTGGGACATGAGGGGTTAAGTGGGTGCCTTGGGTGGCATGTGGAAATTTTGTAGTTGCCTTGGGTGGCATGTGGAATCTAGTGGGTTGCCTTGGGTGGCAATAGAAAATACGATTAGAATACTTAACCAAGGGAAACATGTAATTAAACATGATTAAAGGGTTAAGTGGGATACACTAGATATGTGACAAGCTTAGGTGGGTAGCTTGTTGGGGGTCCATTTCAACCAATATCCCAAACGTATCTTGGTGGGCTCGATCCATGTCGAGTGACGGGACACGCATATTGGGCTTGATTATAAGAGGCCAAAACGGGTTAGCGGTGGCAACGCAAGTCCAACGGGTTTCATATGCGTGTGTGGGCCCGGGCTGGTAGATAAGCCATTGTTGCATCGTGTAGATATAAAGCCGTGCACCGTTAGTATTGGGTAGCCACTTTAGGGGAGTGATACACCCCACTGTGGGACCAGCACGGGTATCTACGGTAGGGAGCCGATCGATGGGGAGTAGTGGGTACACCTAATAGAGATAGGGGCAGACGGCACCTATGTAGGGGTACACGAAACTACTGGGTAAGAATTACTGGGTACACCTAGTGGAGATAGGGGCAGACGGCACCTATGTAGTGGGCTAGGAGTACATGAAACTACTGGGGAAATTTCTAAGTTCTTGGAAGGGATCAACCTTTAAGTAGGAATGACTGGTGTGGTGCAGTTAGTAATTATCCTTGGGTGGGTAGATGCGTCCTGACGGTTATCTTAGTTTATCCTAAGTCTACCAAGCTGCTTAGTGTAGCCATTCATCCCCAGATATTACCGTAGGTCAAGTTTATGTCTTCTCTGGTTACTTTAATGGTTGTATTGTTAAAGTTATAGGACTCACTCAGACTTATGTCTGACCCCGTTGTTTTTATCTTTTTCCCAACCCTCAGGTCCTACGGTGGATCCTAGCGGTAGTAGAGCTTGATCGGATTGCTGTTCCAGTCTTTAGGAGCTTGGGTAGATGTAAAGCTCCAGTTATCCAGTTATCTTTTCTTTTGTTATGGCTATTGTATGAGAGAGTGAGATTATGTACTTCTTTATTTTGATGGATATTGTACTTGACTTTTATCGTGGTTTTATGATGTAACCAGACATGTTTATTTCCGCTGTTGTGAGATGATTTTTTTAATTTTCAAGTACTAATTATATCTGTCTTGTTGTAATTTTTCTGTTCTATATTCACTAAAATACTCCACCGATGCTATGGCATTCCCTTAGTGAGTGACCATAGCGGGCGTGGGGTGTTACACGTGGTATCAGAGCTTAAGGTTACCGGAACAGATAAAATTTTTAGAAAAACTATTTTCTAAGAATATTTTTGGAAAGGAGTATTTTCAAAAACATGTCTTTTAAGAGAAAAGTTTTTGAAAGAAAAGCATAATCCCCAATAGCCATATCTATATCTTTCGAATTCTCCATTTTGAATCTCTTCCTTTCTCTCGTTTTGAGTTTCCCCTCCGCGTATAGATGATCTTTCTAAGATAAATAAGGATGGAAAACCACTTCAAGGGACTTAGACGTTAGTCGGATTAGAAGTTGGTTCAAGAAGGAGGAGGACTGGTAGGTATCTATTGGATAGACGATGGGAGGAAGGCTCAAATAGTTGTTTGGCTAATGAAGGATGAAACCTCATTGGTGGGAAGTTACGAGTGGGGAATAGGGAAGAAGAAGGCAAGTGGTTATCCTTTTGAGAGGAATAGGACACCTTATTAGGATTGTCCAAAGAAGCAAGGGCAAGGTATGGAATCTTCTGGAGGGTAGTTGTATTCCCTCACGACTAGGGTACCAGATGGGGATAAGACCGTCTAGATTGGAAGTTGGATTTCTTTATCATCCAATTCGAACTTTATTTGATTCTGACGCATCGAGTTCGTTTATCTCATCATTGTTAGTTGAGTCACTGCACTTAGACACCAGTTTGGTAGATGATCCCTTAGTTGTTTCAAACCCAACTGGGCTCCATGATGTGTTTGGGTTTGAAAGTTTCTATACTTAGCGTTGAGTTTAGATATGATGCTTGTTAGGCTTCACGGGCTATGGGCTAGTTTTGGGCATGGACTGGTTATCCAGTAAAGGTGCCGTTCTTGATTTTGAAGGGAGAGTTGTTAGGCTTATGACCCGCTTGGGTAACACTCTCGAGATCTTTTGTAATCCCATAGAATCTGTTATGCTAAGTTATCTAGAATCGCTTGACACGTCGGTCTAGAATTTGTGATCTGTTAGAGCGGTCCGGGAATACCCGGATGTGTATAAGGAGGTGAAGGGCTTACCTCCGGAACGGGAAATTGACTTCCAAATATATCTGGTGGGTAAGGCTAAACCAGTATCTTGGCCAGTGTGCCACATGGCTCCTCGTGAGAGGAGGGAACTCCATAAGTAAGTAGGCGATTTGCTTGAGAAGGGGTTCATAAGACGAAGTATATCGGAGTGAGGTGCTCTTGTAGTTTTTGTCCCGAAGGCGGATGGGTCCCTCAGACTTTGTGTAGGCTAAAGAGAACTAAATAAACTCACAAAGAAGAATGGACACCCATTGCCGAGGATTGATGATCTCTTTGATCAGTTGGCTGGCGCCTCAGTATTTTTGTAGTAGGACTCAGCCACGGAAGTTCATCAGTTGAGAGTGGCTGAGGATTGCATAGAAAAGACTACCCTTAGGACTCCGGATGTTTTTTTAGGAGTGGCTGGTGATGCCATTCGGTTTGACGAACGCCCCCGCATACTTTGTTGATTTGATGAGAAGGGTGTTCAGGGAGTACCTAAATAATTTCGTGATGGTCTTTGTGGATGGCATCTGGGTCTTTTCTAGGAGCGAAATAAGTTTTCGTATGTGCTCAATGGGGTGAGCAAAGCCAGTTATGGGAAAACGGTGGTTTTGGAGCGAAACTGGGGAGGACATCCAAAATTGGTCAAGGGCTTAATTATTTAGCCATTTTTATTAGTATCATCTCACGTAGGTCGTCTGAATTCGAAGGAGGTATCCCTTGGGTGTTTGTCTGATATTGGTTTAGGCCTTTGGGGCTTGCATTTGGGGGATGCCGAATTCGACTAGGGTGGTCTGCGTAGGAGACAGTTGTGATAATTTTGGATGATATCCTGGTGGAGAAGAGCATGCCCTACATCTTAGGGAAGTGTTGGAGACTCTTCGAGCGCATAGTCTTAGGACAGCAAAAGTGGATGGGATCCTTAGCATCCTATGAGTAAGGGTAACATGGTAGCGGACGCCTTAAGTAGAAAAAGGTTGTCCTTGAGTTCATTGTTCGTTGAACGACGGAGCTTAGAGTTTATTTCTAAGTTTGACTTTAGACCTTCCGTTGACTTTGTACCCGGTTTGCTAGCCTCCTTGGAGGTTAGACCTACTCTTTTGGGGCGGATTGGAAGAGCACAGAGGGACGACCCACAGTTGGTTGGGTTGGTAGAGAAGCTCATAAGGGGGGAAGTCGTCCAGCCATTTGAGTACGAACACCCTAGACGATAGGGGTGTTTGCGTAGAGACGGTAGACTTTGTGTACCGCAAGACGAGGGTTTGAGGAAGGCTATTCTTGATGATGCACACCTTTCTAGGATGACCATTCATCCCGGTGGGGATAAGATGTACCAAGACATGAAGAGGGTTTTCTTCTGGGTCGGTATGAAGAAAGATGTGGCCGAGTATGTCGCTCGATGTTTGGTATGCCAGCAAGTGAAGGCGGAGCAAGGGAAACCAGGTGGGTTGCTTCACCCATTGGAGGTTCCGCAATGGAAGTGGGATAGCGTCTCGATGGATTTTATTGACGGGTTACCCAGGTCGAGGAAGGGTAATACAGGAATTTGGGTGGTGGTAGATAGACTTACTAAGAGCGCCCATTTCATACCTGTGAAGAGCAAGAGGACTGCTCCATGGCTAGCTTCAGCATATCTTCGAGAGATAGTTCGATTACATGGGGTACCCTCTTGCATAGTAAGTGATCGAGATCCTATCTTCACTAGCGAGTTCTGGAAGAGTTTGCAAGAGGCGGTAGGGACTCAGTTGTGTTTGAGTACCGCATATCATCCTCAGACGGACGGCCAGACCGAGAGAGTGAATCGTGTTCTAGAAGACCTTTTGAGGCTTTGTATCCTAGATTTTGGAGGTACATGGGAAGAGCATCTTCCATTGGTGGAGTTCGCATATAATAACAGCTTTCAGTCCAGTATTGGTATGGCTCCTTTCGAAGCTCTCTATGGAAGGCCTTGTCGATCACCTACATGTTGGTGGGAATCTACGGATAAGATCTTGCTTGGGCCTGATATGGTTAGGGAGACTTCAGAGAAGATCGATTTGATTCGAAGAAGGATGAAAGCAGCGCAGGATAGGCAAAAATCTTATGCGGACAAGAGAAGGACGGATCTTGAGTTTGAGGTTGGGGATATGGTTTTTGTTAAGGTATCTCCGTTGAGAAATGTTGTTCGCTTCGGATCCGTTGGGAAGTTAGCACCGAGGTTTGTTGGGCCGTTTCCTATCAAGGAAAGGATTGGACGGATGGCATATAGGGTGGAGTTGCCCGACAGACTTAGTGGTGTTCATGATGTATTCCATGTATCACATCTGAGGAAGTGCTTACATGAGACGGCAGAGGTGGTAGAGCCGAGCTTGCTTAGAGATATAGAGATAGAGCGTGATGCGACTATTCGACGAGCTCCTACTCGCATCCTTGGGTCAGAGACTAGGAAATTGAGGAATCGAGAGGTTCAGCTAGTCAAAGTACAATGGGGAGAAGATGAGAGCAACGCAACTTGGGAGACGGAAGCGAAGATGCGTTCATTGTACCCATTTCTTTTTGAGGGTATGTCTTTACTTTCTCCTTTATCACTTGTCTAGTACTTATCTTATCTTTGGTATGTCCTCTCGTTAGTTCCTTTGACCTTTAGATAGGGTAAACCTATGGTTGAAACATGTGTTTGAGACATGTTATGTATGATGGATGCAAGTGGATGCAAGTGTTTGCTAGTGGTTGCTCGTGGATGCATATACACACACTCTAGGCACTAGATCGGCTCAATCACTTCATATTGCATAAAATTGTGTGTAGGAAGCTATATTATGGATGTATAATGATTGTGTTATCATATGGATGATGCATTTTGGTGAATGATTGTGCACTCATGTAGATATTGTATGTGTCGATAGGGTTCTCTCGCATACATAATGGATGCATGGCACTATCATGGTTTGCATATGTTCATACGTTAGATAGGGAACATATACACACACTTTTTTGCATATGCTCATACATCATTAGAAATTGTTTTGAGGACAATGGATGCCCGTGTTTTGATGGATTGAGTAGATGGTTGTTTGGATGGTAGGATATGCATTCTCCTTAGCTTAGAGATTTCGGGGACGAAATCCTTTAAGGAGGGGAGAATGTAACACCCCGAATTTTAGTTAATACTAAAATTCACTAATTACAGAATAAATAATCTCAGACGTGGGAATTGGTGGAAACGGGCTGCGTCATTGCGTTCGTCTCGGAAAAATACGCAAAATAGAGTCCGAGTTTTCGAAAATCGGAGTCCGTATGGCCCAGTTATGGCCCGATGAAGTTTGCAGAAAATTCAAAACTAAAAAGATTTAAATTTCAGATTTTGGAATGGAAAAGCGGGGTCAGGCGGGAAGCTTCCCGCCCTACCCATGTCGACAGGGCTGTCGACAGGCCTGTCGACAGGGGTGTCGACTTGCCTGTCGACAGGGGCGCGACGTCCATTGAACCTGGGTGCACCAGGTTGCACCAGGTTGGGTTTCAGGCTGGCTAGGAGGGCTGGTTCTAGAGATTTCCGAAATCTAAGGGTCCTAATCTAATCTAGGGTTAATCTAAGGGCCTAAAACACTCACCTAATCTATAAATACACCCTAAACCCCCCCTTAATCCTTACCAAAAATAGAAATGATGGCCTCATGCCGCCAAATTAAATCCTAAGGGGAGACTCCACTAATTTATGAAGGGAATTGCAAGCTAATCACTCTCTAATCAATCTTTAATCATCATTATCTTCATAGTTAGCAACTAATTCTACTTCATAAGGTTGCTAATCTTGAGTTTGGTGAGTTTCTATCACTTTAACATCAATTGTTAAAGTAAGTAGATTGGGTGTAATGAGACTTATGGTCTTAAATGCGGATTAGTGAGTTTGAATCATTTATAATGATATGTTACTCTATGTTGTTCTATGTTTATGCATATTTGATAAGTTAGTTTATGCATGCTTAATAAGTTGATTTATGCATGTTTAACAAGTTGGTATATGCATGTTTAACAAGTGGATTTATGCATATTTAATGAGTGGAATTATGCATGTTTAACAAAGTGAGTTATGCAAGTTAAGTATATGTTTAAATGCAAGTTTAATGTGATATGCAAGTTAAGAATGCTTATGCAAGTGTATGGATGCTTATGCAAGTCATGTATATGTTTAATTGCAAGATTTATGTGATATGCAAGTTATGCATGCTTATGCGAGTATATGAATGCTTATGCAAGATATGTATATGCTTAAATGACATGATATGCAAGTTATGCATGTTTATGCAAGTATGTGAATGCTTATGCAAGTATGTGGATGCTTATGCAAGTATGTGAATGCTTATGCAAGTTGTGTGTATGCTTAAATGCATGTTTAACATGTTATGCAAGTTATGAGAATGCCTATATGCAAGTTTAACAAGTTATGCAAGTTATGAGAATGCCTATATGCAAGTTCAACATGTTATGCAAGATATGTGTATGATAATATGCAAGCTCATATGCAACATGTTATGCAAATCATGTGTATGATAATATGCAAGTTTGGGTTATATGTAGTTGGGTTAATATATGCTCATATATGCAAGTTGACATCCTCTTAACCCATGACAAAGTTGTATGCTAAACCCATGATATTTGTGATGATCTTCCCCTTTTATTTATGTCATGAAATGAGAACGATTTACGTGGGGAACGATGGGGGTTAGTAAATATGTTAATAAATGAATGATTGGGTATGATTAAGCATACCATAAAAATAAATTACCATAAGTGGGAATTTACCTATTGAGTTAGGTCTACCCCATGGGAATTTACCTATTGAGTTAGGTCTACCCATGTTATGGAAAACTTGATATTAATTAGGGATAATTAATATGGGGGTGATTAATTAGGTGTAATTAATCGACTAAGACACGAGGTTGCACTCATTTGTAGTGTAAAACTGCCCGGACCCGACCGGCTTAACCAGTTGCTACAAATGTCAGCCCAATGTGAGAGGTCTTAGCCATAAACTAAATACGTGATTAAGGTAAAGACACGAGGTTAGACCCTGTTATGACGTAAGACTGCCCGGATTCTACCGGCTTAACCAGGCGGTCATAACAGTCAGTCTAATGTGGGAGGTCTTTATGGGAGATCACGGTCTTAATTAATTAAGAAACACTTAACCATAGTAGCATGTGGTGGGACATGAGGGGTTAAGTGGGTGCCTTGGGTGGCATGTGGAAATTTTGTAGTTGCCTTGGGTGGCATGTGGAATCTAGTGGGTTGCCTTGGGTGGCAATAGAAAATACGATTAGAATACTTAACCAAGGGAAACATGTAATTAAACATGATTAAAGGGTTAAGTGGGATACACTAGATATGTGACAAGCTTAGGTGGGTAGCTTGTTGGGGGTCCATTTCAACCAATATCCCAAACGTATCTTGGTGGGCTCGATCCATGTTGAGTGACGGGACACGCATATTGGGCTTGATTATAAGAGGCCAAAACGGGTTAGCGGTGGCAACGCAAGTCCAACGGGTTTCATATGCGTGTGTGGGCCCGGGCTGGTAGATAAGCCGTTGTTGCATCATGTAGATATAAAGCCGTGCACCGTTAGTATTGGGTAGCCACTTTAGGGAAGTGATACACCCCACTGTGGGACCAGCACGGGTATCTACGGTAGGGAGCCGATCGATGGGGAGTAGTGGGTACACCTAATAGAGATAGGGGCAGACGGCACCTATGTAGGGGTACACGAAACTACTGGGTAAGAATTACTGGGTACACCTAGTGGAGATAGGGGCAGACGGCACCTATGTAGTGGGCTAGGAGTACATGAAACTACTGGGGAAATTTCTAAGTTCTTGGAAGGGATCAACCTTTAAGTAGGAATGACTGGTGTGGTGCAGTTAGTAATTATCCTTGGGTGGGTAGATGCGTCCTGACGGTTATCTTAGTTTATCCTAAGTCTACCAAGCTGCTTAGTGTAGTCATTCATCCCCAGATATTACCGTAGGTCAAGTTTATGTCTTCTCTGGTTACTTTAATGGTTGTATTGTTAAAGTTATAGGACTCACTCAGACTTATGTCTGACCCCGTTGTTTTTATCTTTTTCCCAACCCTCAGGTCCTACGGTGGATCCTAGCGGTAGTAGAGCTTGATCGGATTGCTGTTCCAGTCTTTAGGAGCTTGGGTAGATGTAAAGCTCCAGTTATCCAGTTATCTTTTCTTTTGTTATGGCTATTGTATGAGAGAGTGGGATTATGTACTTCTTTATTTTGATGGATATTGTACTTGACTTTTATCGTGGTTTTATGATGTAACCAGACATGTTTATTTCCGCTGTTGTGAGATGATATTTTTAAATTTCAAGTACTAATTATATCTGTCTTGTTGTAATTTTTCTGTTCTATATTCACTAAAATACTCCACCGATGCTATGGCATTCCCTTAGTGAGTGACCATAGCGGGCGTGGGGTGTTACAGGAAAGGTTCCCATTAATTTTATCAAAGATAAATTCTTTTAAATTTATTCTTTAATCTACTTTCGAATATCAATTCAAACTAGTCGAGATTAGTGAACCTTACCAAAGTAATCATTGGTTTTAATTTCCCAATCCCCACCTATTTATCCCATGAAGTAAAACTAGTAATACTTCATATCTAATACCACAGTGTTATCGGTAAATTCAATTACCATTTCACGTTCAAATCTAATTAAAGATTCAACTATCGCCTGGAGCAAAACAGGTGATACTCCAATCTCGATCTTTTCAATCTAATTAAAGATTCTTTAAAACTCCACTTAGTTTTAATCTTTAACTGGGTTAAAGAATCAGTGTCATTTAAAACATGGTTCACGATAACCACAAAATCACATCACATTTCAATCAGTCCCTAAGCGTAAATTAGCAAGTGAGCAATTCCCTAAGTATTAACCCCGAAGGCCGAAACCAACATAAGATCAATACCTCAGAAACCATTCAACTTAACTAATCTCCAGCTAGTTTCTGATTTTCTTAACTCCTTTGGGTCTAAGAACAGTATTATTGAAGATACCGTTCACGACAACCCAAAATCACATTCTATTAATTATCGGGTTAAAGAAAAAGTGTTATTTAAAACACCATTCACGATAAACCCAAAAATCAATACCAATTCAATTCCAATTAAATATCATTTAATTGGTATTCTTCATTAAATCTAAATAAAAAGATTTAATCTTTTTCTCAACTGGGTTCAAAAACAGTGTTAATAAAGAAACCATTCACGACAAACCCAAATCACATTTGATATTCAATACAAGGTCTGAATAGAAAATATACTGGCTTATATTCAATATCAAATTTTACGACCAACAAATATCGCATTGGAAATAACGATATATATATATATATCTTTCAAATTCCCATAACAATATCTGTATCATCACGAAATCCAAAATCAAAATATTCCGAAGACAATTTCGATTCAAATCCATTCCAATATAATTATTGGAAATTCTGGTTATTTTCAAAACCATTTCAAATCCAATTTATTTATTTAAAAATAAATAGAATTATAATTCTAGTTCAAAACTAGTTCATTTCGATAAAAATCTATTTTTATCTTTTTAAATATGGAGTTTTTAATCCCAATTCTTCCCAAATCATTTCTTTTGATTTTACACAAATTATCACTATTTTTCATAATTTTATCAAGGCCCGTACAGTCGATTTCCATCAACGGCCAACGAACTGCACTTACAGCGACCTTTTCCAAATTTGATTTGGACATAATTCCAAATCCAGTCGTTAGATTTCAAATCTCTAACATTCATTAAAAAGCTCTTTTCGATACGAACCCAACGGTTCCAGTTTTAGGAGAACCCGACGGTCGGATCTCCCGCTGTAATGACCCGCATTGGCAGAGGTATTAGAATTAATTTATTTAATTATATAAATGGTGGGTTAGTGAATTTAATGGTCGTGGAATTAAATAATGGTGAATATTTAATTAAAATAATAAATTAAATAATTTATTTAATTCTGAAATAAACAGAATTGGCCGAAATGACGATATGGTGTGAACCGGATCATCTGTGATGTTTAATTCAGCTTGGAATTGAATTTGAATAACGAATATATTAAAATTGTCGACAGTTGAATGTATAGATTATAATATAATTAAAATCGAGCTCGAAATGGCGCTGCAGTTCGCGATTTGGCGATTTGAACTTCAACTAAATGTACAGGGTTCATTTTAAATCGGATTTCTATGAAACAAGAAACGTGTGGAGCTGGTGAAGTATATCTTTCTAGTTTAAGAGAAAAATCAGGATTTCGTCATGTAGATTTTGAGATATGTCCAAATCAAATTTTAGAAAAGTCGCTGTGGAATTCCTTTATAATTTATAAAGGAATTATTTATATTTTAAAAAGGGGTTTCAATATAAATCGAATATCGGGTTGACCCAGAAGCGAATATTGAGTTAGAAATTCATTCAGGAATATTCTAGAGCTGTTTGGTATGCCACTGTGAATATAGACGATAATATTTAATTTTAAATATTTAATTTAATTATATTTAAATATATTTATATATTTAAATAGGCTATTTAGAGCGTTAAAAATAGCCACTTTTGCAAACGAAGTCGGAATTCGACGAAACTAATTTTGTTGGATTCGTAATGTCAAATAGTTGTTAGATTTCCAGTTTCGTGATTTTTAGAGTCACTGTGTGGCCGTACGGATTTTTAGAGTGAGAAACAAACAGTATTTTAATGGTTAAAAATACGCTGTGTGAGCATACGAAGTCGGAATTCGACGAAACCAGTTTCATTAGGACCGTAATGTCGAGCTGTAGCTACATGTCCAGTTTCGCGATTTTTGAATATCGTGTGTGATCACACGGATTTTTAGAAGGAGAAAATGATTATATAATAAACTAAAATATAAGGGTTGTGGACAAAACCAAGCCACCCACTCTTTGTTTCAGCCACACAAAAACAATCCCATTCCCCTTATATAAATCGTCACCTTAAGACCTAATTTGATTTTTCATTGTCTGTAGAAAAATAAGGCCGCCAACTCCATTTCTCTTTATTTAATTAAATCAAGCGAGATACTCCATGAAATCAATGAACGTTGAATCCTTTAAACTCATATAAGAGAGAGCTTCACAGTGGTGGCCTCAGATATTGGTGCGGCGTCGATTACCTGGAGCTCGAATAAGTTGCAGTGGAGCTAGGGTTAGGGTCGTTTTCTTGATAAGGAGGCTGGAGGCGAGATCGATGGCACAGGCGGACTGAGGATGGAGAAATGCACTGATTGGCGTTGGTTTGAGGATACTCGGTGGGGAGGACTGAAAGGCGACAGTGGGTGTCGCGAGTAAAGGAAGCAGGTCGGGTTCTGATGGGGGGGTTCGATCTTGAGTGGAAGGTGCTGGTGAGTGGAGCTTGAGGAGGTGAATCGGATGGAGGTGATGGCGAAGGTTATTGGTGGTCGGAGAAGGAGTTAAGGGCGGTCAAAGGTTGGTCAACCGTGGAGTATTCGGGTTCGAAATATACTGGAATTCGTATATGGTTGGGAAGAAGGACACGATGGCAAATGGGTCTCGGTGGAAATGTTTTGGGCTGATGATGAATGGGTATGTCCCATTTAGAAATTTATTAAGTTTGGTTTTAATTTAATTAACGTTTAACTTGTATGAACCATAACTTTTGCATACCGTATCAGATTTCCGCGAAATAAGATCCGATGGGATCGTATGGACGACGGCTACACGCCGGAAAAGACTGAGGGTGGATTGGAGCTTGTTTAAATTTATGGCGAAATAAATTGTTTGATTCAAATCAAACAACAATTTATCGTTCTTTAACGATGAACTGCCAATGTGAGTAAATCTCACTAACTCTGAACAGTTTATAAATTCATGTTGTATTTTTAGAACTGTTGGATATTGGCTGATTGACTGTGTGTTGACTGTTTGATTGAACTGCTAGTCAGTTAGTTGAATTTTCTATATCGATTCTGTTTAACAGAATATATCATATAGAACTGGAAGTGATGTTATCTATATTGTTTAACATCTGTGATGCAGGGAAACAGGTTGGAGGAATCCAACTGGATTCCTCAACATTTATTTTACTATTTTCATATATAGTGATATATGATGTGTTATATAATCTGTTATGGATTATGGGTGTTGGAATGATGTTGATCATTTTATTACGATATTTTAAATATCATAAAAGACCCTGGGATGTAAAAAGGATGATTTCAATGTATATTGAAATAAAGGGATTTTATAAAATCAACATATTTTATAAAAGGAAATATTTCGAAAGTAAATAAAAGGGAAAAATGTTTTTAAAACGAATAGAGTTGTATAAAAGGGAAATCATTTGTAAAGTGAAGAACTGTTACTAAAAGTAATCTTTATAAATGATTAGTGTTAAAGTAAAAGGAACTAATCAATGTTAGTTTAATCGATTAGTGTTAAAGTAAAAGGAACTAATCGATGTTAGTTTAATCGATTAGTGTTAAAGTAAAAGGAACTAATCGATGTTAGTATAATCGATTAGTGTTAAAGTAAAAGGAACTAATCGATGTTAGTTAATCGATTAGAGAAAGTAAAATGAGTTAATCGAATATAGTTATTCGAATAAAAGAAAATGAGTTAATCGAATATAGTTATTCGAATAAAAGAAAATGAGTTAATCGAATATATTTATTCGAATAAAAGAAAATGAGTTAATCGAATATAGTTATTCGAATAAAAGAAAATGAGTTAATCGAATATAGTTATTCGAATAGAAGCAAATGAGTTAATCAAATATAGTTATTCGAACAGAAAGTAAAATGAGTTAATCGAATATAGTTTATTCGAATAGAAAGTAAAAGGAGTAAATCAAATATAGTTTATTCGAATAGAATGAAATGGGTAAATCAAATATATAGTATTCAAATAGAATTAAAAGAGCTATCGAATATAGTTTATTCGATAGGAGCTAAGTGAATAGAGTAAATCAAATAGAGTAAATCAAATAGAATAAATCGAATAGAGATTTATTCGAACGAGAGTTAAGTAAGGAAGTTAGTTAAAGAAATATAAAGTGAACTTTGCCAATTTCAAAGTTAGAAATGTTGTTCAGTTAAGGTCTGAGAGGTAGTTCTACCCCAACTTGATTGGCTTCGTTTTTAACTAACGAATAGTTAAGGTTCGGTAGTAAAGGAAATGGTTTGAGTTGGCATCGCGATGGTTTGTTTAAACATCTGTCTAAGTCCAATGAATAAGCTTTGGAAATGTTTTCCAAATAAGAAACCAGAAATGTTTTCTAATAAAGAAAACAAGGAAATGGAAATGTTTTCCATTGTTAATAACGTATATTTTCCAAATTAGAAAATAGGTAATATTGAATATAGGGAAACATGAGATAAGTAAATTTATGAAATAAAGAGATTTATGTTGAGTGATGTTTGATCGATATAATTTCCATTTGGAAATAATATCGTTGTTTGCACACTTGTTGTATTCGATAGTTAAATCACAGACTATCGAAGTTTTGACCATTTTAACGTTGTTAATATGGAGAGACCGGTTGGATTATTATCCAAAGAACCACTCTGTATTGGCATAAGCGTTGCGAATCATATATGCCAAAGGAAATTGAAGACGGAGTTATGCAAGGGCTATCCTGTTTACAGAATAGTGCCTTCGGTTCATCCTGTTCCTGGATGACCTGTATGGACGGGTGTCTGACAGAGTATTTCCAGACGATCACGTATATCGATTTCTCTAACCGTACCAAGAGTGGAAGCGGAGAAGGAGACTTCTTTTAGCTAACACATAATGTATGGTTGAGGGCGTCAATCGATGATTTGATGGATTTGATGATGTGACATTCAAAGTGAATCTGATGTGATGATAAAGCGTAGCTTCTAGCCTCATCATCCGGTAAATGACAGAAATCGGGCAGGCAGCATGGCTAAGTCGGTCGCACCGAAGTAGGGTGTATAATCACCTGATCTAGAGTTTCATTTACTTCTAAAAATCTATTGTTGATGCTGTCCCATTCGGGAAACGGTTGCTGATCCCAGCCGTTGGTGATATACATTCGATACGCTCAAGCGAAATGAGTGGTCGGTCATGTGTGGCCGGGTTGCAAGATGTTCTTGTTGAACCCAGTGTATTCCTATCTAGAGGTACACGAGCGAAAGGTGGTTCCATACCTTGTCATAGTTGGAAATCCATTACCCAATACGTGCTTGCGATTTTGAGTTGTATACTATATATGTAGAACGTGAGATGAAAGCGTTTCTGCTAGATGATTATATATATACTGTGGTTGATAGACATTATTATAATATCAAAAGGGTTTTTGATATAAAGATATTTTGGATTCTCATAAGGGAAAAACCCGTTCCGTTATGCGGCGTGGTCTTATGAGATATCGTTTACCTGTTTCAACTGTTTTTAACTGTTTTCCTCATACCAGTCCCATGACTGACCCGAAGTTTACTTTGTTGTTTTCCCTAAACTCTTGGGTGCCTAAATTTGTACGGGCAGTCAAGTAGTCGGGATTTACCGATATATTGGAAGAGCTTGGAGCAGGAGGCTTCAGGATCATATAGCTATAGTTATTTCCGCTGTGTTGTAAGTGCTGTACTTTGATAATGATATGTATATTCAAGTACTGATTTGTATTTCAAAGTTATGTTATGAAATATATTTATTCGTTCCGCTGTGAGATTCATGTTACTCTGATGTTGTGTTCTTCTTCTTCTATTCTAATTTTCTATCTTATCTTTGCTCACCCTCTAATTTCTTTCACTAATTACCAGGATTTTTCGACGTTTTTGTTATCGACATCGTGCTTATGTCGATAACCAAAGTCGCCGAAAATCCGGGTCGTTACACCCACAATATCCATTCGAAGTCAATGGTCGAAATTCACGAACTACCGCGGCATGGCGCATTCTATTCAGGCCATTATATATATATATAAATATATATATTATATATATTTCGTCGATTCCCTTTTTAAAACATATTATATAAATCGTTTTAAATTCGTTTTCAAAACGATTTCAACTTCTTTTCAAATTCAAATAAAAATTGAAAATTTTCCTTATAAATTCCTTTTAATTTCATTTCAAATTAATTTCAATTCAAATTGATTTCTAATTCAATTTCAGTTCGTTTTCAATTCAATTCAATTTCAATTCGAATTCATTTCTATTCAATTTCAACTCGAATTTCAATTCTTTTCAAAATATCAGATTTTGAAATCACTTTCGATATTCATTATAAAATGAATAAAATCGATATAAATATCGTTCACGTCAAAATGGCTTCAATCTAATCAACATGACTTCATATATTTCTATTTTCAAATATTCTATTTCAAATATTTCTTTTTCAAATATTTCTATTTCAAATATTTCTTTTTCAAATATTCTATTTCAAAACTGGAATGAGGCCCAATCAATTACCATATATTTTATTTCTATGGACTTCCATACAACGAATGTATATATCAACAACGACAAATAATCAACCATTATCCAAAGTGCATTCTACACTGTATAAGCATCAAATATAAATATTCAACGCTTATAACAGTCTATCGATCAATCGATCGACATACAACTAATTATTGGGATAAGTGTACGTTATATATCATCCCAATACCCGTGTGGGGTTTCAAATAATCAAACACAGATTTTATTTGTGCAGTTGGGCGATGTGTGAAATTTATCGTCCCAATCAATATCAGTCAAATGTGTGTATATAAACAAATCGTCCGATTTGTTTATTTTTATTTCATTTCATATACACGTTAAAAATTCCATTTTTAACTATAAAATATTTTCCACTATAAAATATTTTATTTCAACTATATAAATATTTTATTTCATTTCACATCACATCACATAATCAACTACACATCAAAATCAAACAAACAAGCATACAAGTCGTCCATGGTCTGTGGACGACGGGTGTCGGGTGCTACTAAACACCATATACATCCTAGCATATATTTCAAACTAGAAGTAAATTAAAGGTGAGGAGTTCTCACAGAATAGATAAACCAAACGGCTCGACCCTTCTTATGTAGGAAATCTCTGTCGTTTCTTCTTTTGTCACTTTCGTCACTCGCATCCACTACATACATAAAAATCACATTTTTATACTGCTATCTTTAAAATAAAAATCACATTTTTATTTGTTCTCTTTCAATTTAAAAATCATATTTTTCCTTAACCATTCTAATGATAAAAATCGTAGTTTTAATTTTCTACATATATGATAAAAAATATATTTTTACATCGCTATTCTATATGAAAAGATTATATTTTTATCCTCTATAGAAAAATCGAACCTTTATGGTTAAAAAAATAACCTCTTTATTGTTTTCAAAATCAATCCTTTCATTAGAAAAATTCAATCTTTACATTAGTAGAAATTCCATCTTTTCTTTAGTTTCTTTCATATATAAAAGAACTGATTTTATAAATTGCACCATATATTAAAAACTGACTTTTATAAATAAATAAATAAAATCACCTTATTTCCATCTATCTCATCGGAGGGGATGCATGGGTGTTGCCGGAGGAGGGAATCGACGTCTCTGGTGGGGGGACCGCGCAGGTGGGCGGTGGGCCAGGGGATGGCCGGAGCAGTGGATGGCAGTGGCTAGGGTTGCGGTTTTGGGGTGGAGCGGCCTAGGGTTTCGCGTCTGAGGCTTGCGCGATGGAGGGAGGACGTCGGCCGAGAGGAGGGGTCGGTGGGCTAAACGACGGCGGAGGGTGGGGCCAGGCGGCGCTCGTGAAGGGGGAATCGATTTCTGGTTTGTCGTGTTTTTTTTCTTTTTAATAAATCGATTTCTGGTATCGGGTTTTGAACGAAAAGGAGGTGGGGGCTCGCGTTGACTAGATAAGGGAAGGGGGGAGGTTTATTTAATTAATTTACTAACTATTTAATTATTCCAAAAAGCAACTTCTTATTTCGACCTCAAAACGAGACCCACCGACTGTCGTCCCTAGCTAATTACCCCTATTCCGAACACAATGGGATATGTTGCGTAACCCAACTCGACTGTTACGATTAGTTTCCGTCAAAATCAAAATATAAATCTATATATTGAATTTGAACGCACATTTCGATTTACCGGGGCCACCTACTGACTCTAGAAATTCTAGAAAAATAATTTCTAGCTTCGTATTGACGATACGATCATAACAAAACTAATTTCATCGAATTCTGAGACCGTTTGAAAAATGGCCATTTTCCAGTCGAGTAAAATCTACTAAAACTGGTCAAACGCGTTTTCCTTTTCCATGCTCATATATTGATTCGAAAAATTACGAATTTTGAAACCTAGCAATAATTTGACATCCCGGATCCAACAAAAGTGGTTTCGTCGAAAACCGAGGTCGTTTGCAAAATTTCCAATTTTAAGGGCCTGAATTCCATAGCGACTATTCAAAATTTTCAACTGGGTGTATCTTTTGATCCCCGCTATGAAATTTCAATTTTTCGGATTCATTGGAAAGTTATTCCCGATTAGATTCAAATATTTTTGGTTTCACTAAAATCCGGTTTATTTTGCACCCGGTATATTCATTTGAAATTTAAAATCGAATTATCGAACTACCGCGTCATTTTCAATTCCTTTTATAATTTAAAATAAATGTTTATATTCTAACGACGATCTATATAATATATACGTTCGAATTCTATTCAAAATAAAATTTTCGTCATTATTATTTAAAATAATTCATTTTAAATATTCAAAATTCGTTAAATTTGCCAAAATAAAAATTTTAAATTGGCTCGGATTTCCGGGTTATTACAATCTCCCCCACTTAAAACTTTTCGTCCCCGAGAGGGAACGAAGCCGAAAGTTGTTTAACTAATCAATTCAACTTTCACTATTTCCATTATGGCTTAAGTTCTTCAACTTTTCAGTTTCTAAGAGCTTTTCAAATTTTTCAAAAAATTTGGCTAACACCCTAAATTTTCGAAAATTTTTGCCATAACCTCCCCTGCACCGGGAGCACCGGGAAAATCCCGAAATTGCCATATAGGCCCTCTGATCTCAAAAAGAAAAAGAAAAAGCCAATCGGCTCATAAAATCATCATCACCCAAACAAAACAGTAAATTATGATAAACATGTACCTATTTGTCGGGCAAACAATTTTATTCTTCTGCTCTAGCCTCTTTGCTATGACCTGTTCACTGTAAGTACATGTATATGCAAGCAAATGCGACAAATTTTCAAACAATTCAATATGTGATTCTATTAGGCGTAATGGTTCAAAATTTCAAACAAATAACCAAACAGCACAAATATCAATAAATTAGTGAATTAACGTTTCAAATTCATAATTTTTGATATATACAGAAAATCATGTTTTGATACCAAATCACAACAATAAGCCCTATCTAGTTTCAGTTCTCACACCAGTCAATTGGAAATATATAGAAATCTCACTTTCGAAACTCGAAAATAAATACTAGCGATGGTGCCCTGTTACCAGAATTATCCCCGGGCACTAGAGTGTGATTCTATAACTATCCAGTACATTAAAACTTCGAATACACGTTTGCAAGACATACATGCAAAATCTTTATATATTGGATGGTCCAAATTCAATATAAAATAAATAATCAAATACGAATAATTGATTAAAATTTCAAAACAATTCTTGTTTTCATTTTCAAAAATATACTCTTCACACTCGTTCTAGGATACTACTGATCCTATCTCTAACGAGTCTTTCTCTTTGGATATTACTAATCCAATTTCTGATGAATTCTTTTGTATGGTTCTAATGTACCTTGTTATCTGAGCTTTGTAAACCAAAGCTCTGATACTAAACGAAGCGACTCGAACTTCCCCTGTCTCCGAAGAGAAGAGAAAGAACGAATTACTTTAAGGACAAGACGAATCAGAACGCAGATAGAAGAACATTTCATTGTATATTACAACAATTCATCAGATTACAATAATATACAGAGTATAAATCAATATTACACAATTTATCAAATATCAGATATTACAATAAATAACATAGCAGCGGAAAATAATACAATACACAACTGAAGGAGACATACGGTTACAAAGCTTTCCGGATATCATTCCAGCTGTAAACCAGGATTCTGTGAATATAAATCTGCAAAACCAAAACTACTAGCTGCCCATGTCAAAATAAGGGCACCCAGAGTTTAGGTTAAAACAATAAACTCCAGGTCAGTCATGGGACTGGTGTGAGAACTAAAACAATTATTAATCTTTATTTTTAAAGTTAGGTAAATCAAGGGGCCACGCCGTATAACACGGAACGAGTTTCCTTCCAAGAATACTAGTGCATAAAACAAACAACGCAATGCTAAATAAAGAAAAATGAAGCTATTATAAAACCCAGTCCCCATCACACAATGCAACGCAAGCCGGAGGATAGGGTTTTACCTTATAATAGCCAAGAATACTTGGTATGTTAAAAACACATTATTTGGTACTATTATAAGTGCATAGTGTATAAAACAACTTCAAATCATATGTATCAATCATAGACGGCGTGAGCGCCCCATCCCACTATGTCGCCATATATAGGATTACAACTAAAATCGAAACGTCACCCATTGGAAGTTGGATTCCCTTCTGTGAACCGAGGCAAAAGATAGTCCTCAACCGATTCGAGACGCTCTAGCCTGTGTCTCAGGCAAGTACTCAGTCAAGGCTTGGAGCGACGGGGCCGGTCCACCGATGTGGATTAAAATGCCTGAACACTGCGTTTCCCCGCCCTTTGGGGCGTAAATGAGCCAACGAATGACTCCATCGGACCCGGATCGTCCGATCTAACCGAGGCGCCTCGTAATAGCAACAACCACATAAGTCAAACTCGTCAGGGCATGTAAAACCACCGACGCCACTTCTAACTAGAAAGAAACGATTGTCCTCCCTGAGGTCCTTCTCCCGTTTTTAGTTCACAACCGAGGTGTGAGGCTCGCGAATTCCCGTTACACAAAGCTATGCCACACAGGCCATGCTTTGATCATCAACCACAAGACTTTGTTTTTCAACAAAAGCTTTGATCAATTGCATCTTAGCATGCCACACAGGCAAACCACTCCATGCAACTGATATCACACAGAATGATATCCAATGTCAGACACACAGTCTATTTACAAGTTCGTTCTGGGTCTGAACGAAACTGGAGGCACCTAGTACCCCGCATATCCATCGATCTCCAAGTACGTCTGGACGATCACCAACTGATTCCTTCCTCTTGGGTGTAAGGCCCAATCAAGATCATCAGTAATTATCCAAACGACGTGAAGACCTCCGGTCTTCAATCACCGTCTTCATCTTCGACTTATCGTCGTATCAGTTATTCAGAATGGGATAAACCTGGTCTTTCTGAATAATTCGCGTATATAATAAATACATGTTACACAAACATAACATATGCCTCATTCCAATTTATCAACCGCTAACCGTGAATTAATCAAGAGAATAATTCCCTAAATATTAACCCCGAAGGCCGAAACCAACATCAGATCAATACTCAGGAAATCACTCTGCTTAGCCAACCTACAGTTAGTTTCTAAATTTCACATTCTTAGGGAAAGGTTCCCATTAATTTTATCAAAGATAAATTCTTTTAAATTTATTCTTTAATCTAATTTCGAATATCAATTCAAACTAGTTGGGATTAGCGAACCTTTCCGAAGTAATCATTGGTTTTAATTTCCCAATCCCCACCTATTTATCCCATGAAGTAAAACTGGTAATACTTCATATCTAACACCACGGTGTTATCGGTAAATTCAATTACCATTTCACGTTCAAATCTAATTAAAGATTTAACTATTGCCTGGAGCAAAACTGGTGATACTCCATTCTCGATCTTTTCAATCTAATTAAAGATTCTTTAAAACTCCACCTAGTTTTAATCTTTAACTGGGTTAAAGAATCAGTGTCATTTAAAACACGTTCATGATAAACCCCAAAATCACATCACATTTCAATCAGTCCCTAACCGTAAATTAGCAAGCGAGCAATTCCCTAAGTATTAACCCCGAAGGCCGAAACCAACATCAGATCAATACCTCAGAAACCATTCAACTTAACTAATCTCCAGCTAGTTTCTGATTTTCTTAACTCCTTTGGGTCTAAGAACAGTATTATTGAAGATACCGTTCATGACAACCCAAAATCACATTCTATTAATTATCGGGTTAAAGAACAAGTGTTATTTAAAACACCGTTCACGATAAACCCAAAAATCAATACCAATTCAATTCCAATTAAATATCGTTTAATTGGTATTCTTCATTAAATCTAAATAAAAAGATTTAATCTTTTTCTCAATTGGATTCAAGAACAGTGTTAATAAAGACACCATTCACGACAAACCCAAATCACATTTGATATTCAATACAAGGCTCTGAATAGAAAATATACTGGCTTATATTCAATATCAAATTTTACGACCAACAAATATCGCATTGGAAATAACGATATATATATATATCTTTCAAATTCCCATAACAATATCTGTATCATCACGAAATCCAACATCGAAATATTCCGAAGACAATTTCGATTCAAATCCATTCCAATATAATTGTTGAAAATTCTGGTTATTTTCAAAACCATTTCAAATTCAATTTATTTATTTAAAAATAAATAGAATTATAATTCTAGTTCAAAACTAGTTCATTTCGATAAAAATCTATTTTTATCTTTTCAAATATGGAGTATTTCATCCCAATTCTTCCCAAATCATTTCTTATGATTTTACACAAATTATTACTACTTTTCATAATTTTATCAAGGCCCGTACAGTCGATTTCCATCAACGGCCATCGAACTGCACTTACAGCGACCTTTTCCAGATTTGATTTGGACATAATTCCAAATCCAACCGTTAGATTTCAAATCTCTAATATTCATTAGAAAGCTCTTTTTGATACGAACTCAACGGTTCCGATTTTAAGAGAATCCGTCGGTCGGTTCTCCCGCAATATCCATTCGAAGTCAATGGTCGAAATTCACGAACTGCCGCGGCGCGGCGCGTTCTATTTAGGCCATTATATATATATATATATATATATATATATATATATATACATATTATATATATTTCATCGATTCCCTTTTTAAAACGTATTATATAAATCGTTTTAAATTCGTTTTCAAAACGATTTCAACTTCTTTTCAAATTCAGATCAAAACTGAAAATTTTCCTTATAAATTCATTTTAATTTCATTTCAAATTGATTTCAATTCAAATTGATTTCTAATTCAATTTCAGTTCGTTTTCAATTCAATCTCAATTCGAATTCATTTCTATTCAATTTCATTTCTTTTCAAAATATCAGATTTTGAAATCACTTTCGATACTCATTATAAAATGAATAAAATCGATATAAATATCGTTCACGTCAGAATGGTGTCAATCTAATCAACACGACTTCACATATTTCTATTATCAAATATTCTATTTCAAATATTTCTTTTTCAAATATTTCTATTTCAAATATTTCTATTTCAAATATTCCTTTTTCAAATATTCTATTTCAAAACTGGAATGAGGCCCAATCAATTACCATAGATTTTATTTCTATGGACTTCCATACAACGAATGTATATATCAACAATGACAAATAATCAACCATCATCCAAAGTGCATTCTACACTGTATAAGCATCAAATTTAAATATTCAACGCTTATAGCAGTCTATCGATCAATCGATCAACATACAACTAATTATTGGGATTATTGTACGTCATATATCATCCCAATACCCGTGTGGGGTTTCAAACAATCAAACATAGATTTTATTTGTGCAGTTGGGCGATGTGTAAAATTTATCGTCCCAATCAATATCAGTCAAATGTGTGTATATAAACAAATCGTCTGATTTGTTTATTTTTATTTCAGTTCATATACACGTTAAAAATTCCATTTTTAACTATAAAATATTTTCCACTATAAAATATTTTATTTCAACTATATAAATATTTTATTACATTTCACATCACATCACACAATCAACTACACATCAAAATCAAACAAACAAACATACAAGCCGTCCATGGTCTGTGGACGACGGGTGTCGGGTGCTACTAAACACAGTCTACATCCTAGTATATATTTCAAACTAGAAGTAAATTAAAAGTGAGGAGTTCTCACAGAATAGCTAAACCAAACGCCTCGACCCTTCTTATGTAGGAAATCTCTGCCATTTCTTCTTTTGTCACTTTCATCACCCGCATCCACTACATATATAAAAATCACATTTTTATTTGTTTGGTTTCAATT
Organism: Allium sativum; assembly: GCA_030737875.1. Lineage (NCBI taxonomy): Eukaryota > Viridiplantae > Streptophyta > Magnoliopsida > Asparagales > Amaryllidaceae > Allium > Allium sativum. The sequence continues at coordinate 46,628,573 of CM060912.1, read as the reverse complement.
TAAAAATCATATTTTTCCTTAACCATTCTAATGATAAAAATCGTAGTTTTACTTTGCTACATATATGATAAAAATTATATTTTTACATCGCTATTCTATATGAAAAGATTATATTTTTATCCTCTATAGAAAAATCGAACCTTTATGGTTAAAAAAAATCACCTCTTTATTGTTTTCAAAATCAATCCTTTCATTAGAAAAATTCAATCTTTGCATTAGTAAAAATTCCATCTTATATTTAGTAAAAATCCCATCTTTTCTTTAGTCTCTTTCATATATAAAAGAACTGATTTTAAAAATTGCACCATATATTAAAAACTGACTTTTATAAATAAATAAATAAAATCACCTTATTTCCGTCTATCTCATCAGAGGGCTGCGTGGGTGTTGCCGGAGGAGGGAATCGACGTCTTTGGTGGTATGTGGGCCGCGCAGGTGGGCGGTGGGCCAGGGGATGGCCGGAGCAGCGGGTGGCAGTGGCTAGGGTTGCGGTTTTGGGGTGTAGCGGCCTAGGGTTTCACGCCTGAGGTTTGCGCGATGAAGGGAGGACGTCGGCCGAGAGGAGGGGGTGCGGTGGGCCAAACGACGGCGGAGGGTGGGGCCAGGCGGCGCTCGCGAGGGGGGAATCGATTTCTGGTTCGTCGTGTTTTTTTTCTTCTTTTTAATAAATCGATTTCTGGTATCGGGTTTTGAATGAAAAGGGGGGGGGGCTCGCGTTGACTAGATAAGGAAAGGGGGGAGGTTTATTTAATTAATTTATTAACTATTTAATTATCCCAAAAAGCAACTTCTTATTTCGACCTCCAAACTAGACCCACCGACTGTCGTGCCTAGCTAATTACCCCCATTCCGAACACAATGGAATATGTTTCGTAACCCAATTCAGCTGTTATGATCAGTTTCCATCAAAATCAAAATATAAATCTATATATTGAATTTGAACGCACATTTCGATTTACCGGGGCCACCTACTGACTCTAGAAATTCTAGAAAAATAATTTCTAACTTCGTATTGACGATACGATCCTAACAAAACTAATTTCGTCGAATTCTGAGACCGTTTGAAAAATGGCCATTTTCCAGTCGATTAAAATCAACTGAAAATTAGGCTCACATCCTTAAAACCAAACTTAATTAGACTCACATCCTCCCCTTTTGAAATATATAATTCTCATCCCTATTTTCAAAACACAGCTTTTATTTTTACGGAAATGCCCTCGTTCGATTTTCATGGTTCGTTTTTGTTTATAGGTTATGTATTAGGGTTTTATTCTTTACAGAAACCTAATTTTCTATTTCATGGCGGCGGCGGCTCCAGCACCAGGATTCTCCCCCTTCTTTTTCTAGATCTCGCCGCTCTTGGAACTCCAATCAAGAGAACCCTGAATCGTTAGTTTCCAGAAATCCTGACCCTGAACGGTTGCGATTCAAGAGAACCCTCATTCGATTTTCACGCAGTAACTGAATCCGAACAAATTCCTTCTGGGATCCAGGAACGGCAGCGATTCCAGCTCTAAAGCTCTAAAGCTTAGTAATTCGATGATAGTAGTTTGATTTTGTTTAAATTTATTTGTTATATTTAAATAGTCTCTGCGTTTTTCTATGTTTGAATCATGTAATTTTTAAGAGGGTTACAATCACCTGAGTAACTGGGTCAAATCAATTCCCTCATAGAAGAGAACTGGAACAACTTCACCTTCATATGTAATTAAAACCTAATTATCCTCTGTTAAACCAGAGTTCAGAATGCAACAAACAATTAATTTATTCAGAAGCATTTTTTGTAATTTTTTGCTGAACTTCTCATTAAAAGTTGCGGACATATATGCAGCTTTTCTTCATACATGCATATATGTATGCATTTTTTTTATCAGAAAAACAGAAAAACATATTATTTTACAAATATATTCATATTTCTATGCATATATCTGGAATACGTGCATATAAATATTCATAAATTATTGTTTTTTGCTGAATTGTAACTGTAATGACCCGCATTGGCAGAGGTATTATGGTTAATTTATTTAATTATTGAAATGGTGGGTTAGTAAATTTAATGGTCGTGGAATTTAATAATGGTT